>CAJQZJ010032633.1:126337-178158 GCA_907164525.1 Lophiomys imhausi | reverse complement strand
TAAAATACCTGGGGGTAACTCTAACCAAGCAAGTGAAATACCTGTATAACAAGAATTTCAAGTCCTTGAAGAAAGAAATTGAAGAGGACATCAGAAGATGGAAAGATCTCCCATGCTCATGGATAGGTAGGATTATCATAATAAAAAGGACCATCCTACCAAAAGCAATATATAGATTCAATGCAATTCCTATCAAAATACCAATACAATTCTTTATAGACCTGGAAAAGCAATTCTCAACTTCATATGGAATAACAAAAAGCTCAAAATAGCTAAATCAATCCTGTACAAAAAAAAAAAAAAATCTGGAGGTATCACATCCCAGATTTAAAGCTATACTACAGAGCAATAGTAATAAAAACATCATGGTACTGGTATAGAAACAGACCAGTGGATCAATGGAATCTAATTGAAGACACAGAAATGAACCCATACACCTATAGTCACTTAATTTTTGACAAAAAAGCCAAAAGTGTATAATGGAAAAACGACAGCATCTTCAACAAATGGTGCTGGCTTAATTGGATGTCGACATGTAAAAGAATGAAATTAGACCCATACTTATCACCTTGTACAAAACTTAAATCCAAGTGGATCAAAGACCTTATTTAGAAGAGAAAGTGGGGAAAACCCTGGAACTCATCGACACAGGCGACAACTTCCTGAACAGAACACCAACAGCTCAGGATCTAAGACCAACAATCAATAAATGGGACCTCATGAAACTGAAAAGCTTCTGTAAGGCAAAAGACACTGTCACTCGAACAAAACGGCAACCTACAGATTGGGAAAAAAACTTCACCCAAATGACTCCTCATGGAATCATAAGGAAGTTTCCTCATCTATGTTCATAGCAGCCTTATTTGTAATAGCTAGAAACTGGAAACAATCCAGATGTCACTCAACTGAGGAATGGATAAAACAAAAACAAACAAACAAACAAAAAAACTGTGATACATCTACACAATGGAATACTACTCAGCTATCAGAAACAAGGAAATCATGTAATTTGCAGCCAAATGGATGGAACTAGAGAAGCTCATCCTGAGTGAGCTAACACAGACTCAAAAGGATGCACATGGCATCCATTCAGTTATAATTGGATTTTAGCCATATAGTACAGGATAACTGTACTACAACCAATGCTCCAAAGGGAACAGGAACATAGACTTTGTTTCTTGTCAATGAGACCCATTGCCCTAGTGGTGCTGCCTTGTAGGCCTCCAGTGTATGAGGAGGCTCTTGGCCCTCATATGACTGCTGAACTGGGGCAGGGGACTGTTATGTAGGGACCCTCTACTTCAGAGGATTGGGGTGGAAGGGTTGGGGGTAGAGGGTGGGAGGACAGGGCTGGGAGGGGTGGAAAGAGGACACTGTAATGGAGATCTAGCCTGAAGTAATAAACAAATATTTTTTAAAAAGATAAAAATCTATAGAACAAAATAAATCTTTATTACTTGCTTTTGTCTGGCATTTTGTCATCACAATAAGAAAAGAAACTAATTCATGAGGTTTTCAGATTTCTCTTGCTATTTTAAAGCTCATCTTTCATACTCTAAATAGGGGTTTTTGCAGAGCAAGTTTAAAAAATTCTGATAAGGGAACAATATACTGACTCTTCCCTTTTATAAGTTGTTTTTGAGGACTGTATAGTCTTTTCTTAATGCTATATTTTCTCTTATTTTTCTTCTAAGTGTGTTGTAGTCTTCTGTATTGTTGCTTGGTGGTCCTTTTTTTTAAATCAGTTTTTCTGAGGTGTGAGGCTGAGCTTGAGGAATTTTGAAGGGTTTTGTTGGTAACCCCTAGGCATTGAGCTACATTTAAGCCTATGTCCCTTTTACTATTTGAATGTAAATTAATTTTCTCTCAGTTTTTAGAGATTATTTCCTGTCCACTTTAAATTTTACTTCTTCCTTTTTTTTCTTTAGAGATTTTTCAGTCAATTTACCGTGACTGATGGTGTGGTGATTTGGATAAAATGACCCTTCTAGGTCCATAGGGAGTTCTATGTTAGGAGGTGTAGCTTTGTTGGAGTGGGTGTGGCTTTGTTGGAGGAAGTATGTCATTGTGGAGGTGGGGCGTTGAGGTCTCATATGCTAAGCTGCACCCAGCAACCTTTAAGAGATACTTCTATTAATAGTTAAGAGGATTTGCTGTCTTACACTGTACATTCTGCAAAGAAACGTTCAACACTGAATAGGAGAAATGTCACTCTGGAAAGTAAAATGAACTAATTAATGTCAGAAATTCATACTTAGGAAGTTCACTTTAGGAAACTATGCATTTAAAAACAGCACCTCAAAAAACAAAAAAATAAAAACAGTTCCTCTTAGTTCATTAATATTCATGTTCCTGTAGAAATTTATTATTATTCTGTAGCAATATTTTAAGAAAATAGTCTATAGTTTGCTTTCACAATTATCTAGTTTATAATACTTATATCAGAGAAAACCATTCAACAATTAATAGTGATAGCTGAAGAAACTAAGTATAGGTTTCCTGCTTTTAAAACAAAATCTCCTAAAAGTAAACAAACAGCCAAAACACTAGGGATGTAGCTCAGTGGTTGAGCACCTGCTTAGCAGGCCTGAGGCCAAGCCTCCAGTCTGAAGCACAAAAGCATAAAAAATAAACAAACAACCACAAACCATTAAAACAAAATCTCAAACAAAAAAGCTATGGCAAAGGGAAGCTGCTTTGGATGCGGAAAACTGGAAATGAGGTAATTTTCAAATTTTTAGATTTCCTATAAATTGTTTAAAAAATATTCTTGATAAGTCTTCAATAATCTACTGTGAGCAATGATAATAAATCTGGCTACTGGCTTTATATTCTTTACAGATTAACCCTTTCCCTTTCAAAGACAGTAGGTATTTTGAAGATCATCTTACCTTGACACCAGTCACAGCCTGAGAGTCCCCTTTATTTTCTGTGTCTTGGTGAATACTGGGGTTATAATCTCTCTCTGCTCTGAACAGGGGCAGCAATTGTGTCCATGTAGCCTGCCTGGAAATATGCTCTGTATGGTACTCTTGGTTTTCTTGGGAAAGGCTGGGCATGTTTTCCTAACAAATGCCCTACTGGAATCTTGTCATCTGGTTTCAGCAACACCAGTGGATCTTCTCTGTTCTTCGGTTGACTAATGCTGGGCCATGTCTGAGTCTGCTGGGGTCCTTCTTGTAGAGTTACACTAAACAAAGCAAAAGGCCCATCCGTTCTGTGGATCAGTAGTGGCTTATTACCTCTTAGCTTCCTAGTCTAGTTAGTGTTGCCCATTGAGTGTGTAAGACACGACTGCCCTCTGTAGGTGAGTAAAGAAACTTTCCTTTTTAAAAGTCATTTGGCTGTGGCACTGTGTTTCCAGTGAGAACAAGCTGAACAAATGAAGAATGAATGTGCTGTGAATGCCATCGGAGGGGACCAGCGAGGGAGCTCCCCATTTGTTCATGGTACCCTTCTGGTTTTGCCTCATGCCTTTGTGCCTTTACAAAAGCAAAGTCCCCCAGAACTCCATGAAACAGTGCTGCTGCTGTTCGGCGGTTGTGTCAGGACAGGGAGGGAACTGCGTGGTGGCTATGTCGTTACAGGGAGGGAAGGCTCATTACAGAGATGCCATAAAGTGAAACTCGGCTACGTCTGTAACTGGGTCAAGTGAAGAAAGAAGAAAAAGGTTTTATTTTAAACAGACTTATTATTTTTAATTATGAGTGTGTATGTCGGTTTGTGAGTTGATGTGCCCATGTATATGTGCCCATTGTGGTCATAGGCATCTGATTCCCCTGTAACTGGAATTATCAGTGGCTATGAGCCACCCGAGGTGGGTGCTGAGAATTGAACTTGCATCCTTTGGAAGAGCAGCAAACACTTGTAATCACTGAGCCATCTCTCTAGGCACAAGGCATATATTTTTATCTAAAACATTTTCAGTTTGTAGTTGATTAAAAAAAACATCGATACAGAGCCCATGAATATGAAGCACAAATATACATGCATTATGTGTAAAAATATACATGCACTATGTGTTCGCTCATGACATGTCTTTTGAGACCAGAGACATAGTGCCTTTTAGGTTTTTATTTTTTATTTTTTTGATTTTTTGAGACAGGGTTTCTCTGTGTAACAGCTCTGGCTGTCCTGGTCTCATTTTTGTAGACCAGGCTGGCCTCGAACTCACAGAGATCCTCCTGCCTCTGCCTCCCAAGTGCTGGAATTAAAGGCGTGCGCCACCACCGCCCGGCATTAGGTTTTTATTGGTAGTGAATGTGCACAAGCATTAGCTTGTTGGCAGAGGTGAGTAGGTGGCATTTTGTTTCTATTCATGGATTTCATTAATTAATGATATTAATGTAGACAATGCAATTAATGAAAAGCCTTTGATGTTTTATGTGCAAACACACACAATATAAAGTTCCGTTTTTGAAACAGGAAAACCTTGGGATCTATATGCTCTGAGAACTGTCTGAAGAACATGATCTTTGGTTTCAACTTCAGTCTGCAGATGTTGAGGAAAACTGCCCAACATCCGGGTTCTGCACGGAGGCACTCTCAGCCAGACCTGGGCAAGGCGGAAACATCTGGAGCCCCTGACGTGAGGTGCACTGAAGTGCTATTGCTTTCCCGAGCTTACTTCCCAAGGTTTCAGAGTGTGCCCCAAGGAGAGTTCTGCGGCTTGTAGATCATCGTTTGTTCAAATCCCCCCCCCCCCCCCCGCGCCCCGCCGCCCATTTTCTTCCATTCTGCTGCAGAAGTTATATCCTGTCTTATGGAATGAGACATAGACAAATCCTTAAATAGTGTTACGTGTCAGTAACAACATGAGAGTATAGAGAAACATTTCAGGTTTCGACCAGGAAGCAACAAAGCCTGCACTGCTGCCTGAGGATGCTCCTGGAGACCGGCAAGCAAAGAACTGGTTGTATTCTGCCTCCTGTGTCCCGAGAACTTGAGTGAGGCTGAATAATAAATAGTCCCTGACTCCAGGCCATGGCACGGTGTCACTCGCATTTAGGGTGGGTCTTCGTGTTTCAATTAACCCATTGAGAAACTTCCTCTCAGCTATACCAAGAGGTTCATTTTCGATGTGATTCTAGGTCATGTCAAACTGATCTACAATGTCACCATCTTACCACTTAAGAAAACAAACAAACAAACCGTTTCTTGCCCACAACTCTAAAAGCGCTCAAGCTCCTTCCCTCACAAGACTGCATGTTTCACATGTCCTTCTGCTCTACTTGTTGTTTTCTTTCCCTGTAGATTTAATAAGCTCAGTGAACAGTAATTCAGTTTTTGCTCAAATATACAATATTATATATAAAATGATAGTCATATAACAGGCTAAGGCCTGAATCCAAACTGACGCATGAAAGAAACTTCATGTGGGTGGTTCAGAGGAGCATTTGGAAATGTAAGAGCATCTCTTCCAACCTCAGCCTATTTCTGTTTCGCTCACATTTAACCCATAGGACATAGCTGTTAAGTTATTAATGGAAGTTGTACGGAGACAGGATTTCCATATTTGGTTTCTCAGGTGTTTGCTTCAAATCTCCGTCCTCACCTCAGATAATTTTGACGTCTCACCATTGAAGGGGACCTTGTACTGTGGAGTGCTCCCCTCTGGACCCTGGATTAGGCACAGACCACACCCACACACCAATTTTCTAAGCTCAAATCAAAGGCAAAGGGATACTTTATTAGGCAAGGCAAAGAGACAAGGCGACTGAATCTGAATCACCCAGAAACAGTAGCAAATAGCCCCGCAAGTGATAATTTTAGGAGAGAAAAGGGGAGGTTTGTGTTAGAGCAAGCAGGGACATGCTGACAAGTTCTGACTGAGTGTTTTAGTTAGGTTAGCTAAAATAATGAATTTTGATTCCTGGATGTTGGTGTTTTGATAGTTGGACCTTGGTAATCAGTCCCAGGAATGAGTCAGTGGCCAAATAAGGGAATAGAGCTGGGGGGCTAGCTTTAGAAATGTAATCTAACAATTCAGCAAGGGGCAGAAAGGTAAAAGGCAAAACTCGTTGGTGTGATGTTTGCCATTCCCGGGCCTGTGTTTGCCATAGTCTGGCCTACTAGAGCCCTTCAATGGTTTATATTAGGATGCACACATTTTAGCCATCTGCATTTGGTATTTGTTGTTGAGTTCCTCACTATGACACGAACTCCAACAGTAGAAACAGCTAGAGTATTAAAATCTCAATAGTAGAGATTAGTTCTTTTGTTAAATATAGAGTACGATACTTAGGATGCTGGAAAATGCAGGATGCTGGTTGAAGACTGCAGGATATTATTCTGAGAACAAAGATCCTGAATATATTTAGATGAAAATCTAATTTGTCAATAGTCTCTTGGACTGACAAATTAATAAATAAACCAAGGAATTTTTTCTTTTTTTTGCTGGCCTTATTTATTAATTTGGTTTTTTTTTTTTTTTTTGGGACATGGTCTCATACCCAGAGTGGCCTTGGATTTGCTATTTAACCAAAACTAACTTTGGATGCCAGCTCCTCCCACCTCCACCTCTGGGGCACTGAGATTATAAGTATGCACTCCTACAGCAGGTTTATTTTCTTGGCTCTTGAAAACATTAAAGTTAACTCTGTTTTTGTTTTTCAGTTTGTTACTAGTACACACTCACTTTTGGTTTCTGTTATACAAAAACTATCCCCTTAGATGTGACTTCCAGAAAATACTCAGATCTCTACTTCTTGTCAAGACAGAATGACAGTGGTCCAATTTACTCTCCCACTGAATTGATGATACCTATAAAAGCAAAAAACCAACAGTACCCAGACACTGGGCATTAGCACTGAAGGGCCCTGATTCCCAAGTGACAGAAAACAAATACACTGAGGCCCAATTGTGTCCTAGTTTCATGCTGGGAGAAAGGCTTTAGGCCTGGATGGAGGGAAGGGACTTATGGTGGAAGGTGAACAGGAGAGCAGGGATTCTGGATGCTGCTTGGGCATCGGGTGCTCAGTGAGTGCTGAGTGCTGGAGAAGAACACAGAGTGGAAACCTTGAATCCTTCAGAGGTTTCAGTCCATGGCTATAAGTGTACTGCTGAGAATAGGAGGGCTGAGGTAGGGGGTGGAACCACCCAGAAATAAAGGAAACCACCTTTCAAATTCAGGAAGGGGTGGGAATAACTCCCAGCAGTCTCAAAGGCCTTATATTCCATAACTCACGGGGTACTCAGAACTCAGAAGACTTTTGCTTTATGATTGGGGAAACTAAACAGACTACATACACACTTTCCTAACAAAGCTTACAATGTGGCACAAAAGATCATCATACCTTTGGTAATGGAAGTATGTCCTGGAACAAAATTCAATATTATTCAGAGGGATAATAATCCCAACACCCACTGAAGTAAAGTTCACCAGATACAGTGTCTAAGAAGTTTCAGACATGTCACAAATGACTATATATGACCCATAATCAGAGATGAGCCACTCAGTTGAAATTAATGTCTCCAAGGCAAAGATGATTGAGTTACTAAACAGGACTTAAAACAGTATTTTACAATGTACTTCACAAGCTCAAAGGCTAGAAGGGGAAAAGTAACATATGAAATAGTGACATGGAAGATACAAATGTGACTCAAATAAAACTTCTGAACATGAAGAATTCACTTGCTGAGCATGAAAGATAAGCAGTGAATTTGAAGACATGGCCAAAGAAACTATCGAAGACAAAATATAGAAATAAAAAGAAACAGAAAAATCAACAGAGCATTAGTGAACCATGGGATACTTCCAAAATATCTAGCATACATCTATTCAGTCTCCATGGTGAGGAGGGTAGAGTACATACAATATGTTGAAGAAGGGGCCAGGGAGATGGCTTAGCAGATAAAGGTGCTTGCTGTCAAGCCTGGAGATGAACTGGGTCCCTGGAGACCCATGTGGTGGAAAGAGAAAACCGATTTCCACAAATTATCTTCTAATCATCACATATGTGCTGTTGAGAAACAAACAAATTAAAAATGGAAAAAAAAACCTTGAAGAAATAAAAGCCCAACTGTTTCCATATCAGACAACCTCAGTAAATCTAGAATTTAAGAAACATTTTAGAAAAAAAAATGAAAGGACACATTATCCTAAAACTAATCAGACTGGTGACGAAGAGAAATCTTAAAAGCCATCAGAGAAAATAAGAAAACTACTAAGAAATGAGCTCAGCTAAGGAGACAAGTGGACTGTACACAGTAACAGTGCTGTCAGGAAGACAATAGGGAGCTTAAGCAACCAACAGCGACACAACTGAAAGAAAAGCTGTCAGTGAGAGCTTGTCTCCCTGTGAAAACAATACCAAAAGATGAAGGCAAAATACAGGTGTTTTCAGACATTCAAAGGCTGCCAGAATCAATTAGCATTGTGCCTGAACTCTGAGAATTGCTGCATGAAGTCGTCTAGTACAGAAGGAAAATGATAATCAAAACCACAAATCTGGATGTATACAAAGAAAGAATAGCAAAATAGTAACTGTTGAGGCTAGATAAAAAGATATTAAAATTATTTAAATCTCCTGAAAGGTTGTTTCAAGGAAAAGTACTAATAATGAAGGCCAGGGAATGGCTCTGAAGTAGGATGTGTGTCCACTATGTGTGAGGCACAGGATTCAGCTCTTGGTTCAAATTTTAGGGGCAATCAATGAAATAAAAAAAAAAAAAAACGAAACAAAACAAAAATAAAACCAACAAAAACCCAGCAATCAATGAATGAAAAAGTCTGTTTGAGGCTGAGCTTGGTGGCGCATGCCTTTAATCCCAGCACTTGAGAGGCAGAGGCAGGTGGATCTCTGTGAGATCAAATTCAGGCCAGCATAGTCTATAGAGTGAGTTCCAGAATAGCCAGGACTACACAAAGAAACACTGTTAAAAAAAAAAAAAACAAACAAACCAAAACCAAAAAACAAAAAGAAGAAGAAGAAAAGAAAAAGTCTGTTTGTTTGAGATAGAAAAAAAATCAATAAAACCTCAGCTAGGCCCTGGGTTCGGACCTTAGCTTTGGAGAGACAAAGATAGAGACAGAGATATACACACACACATGCAGAAACAGAAGGACAGAAAAAAAGAGGAGGGAACATAGTAACAATTACTAATATCTGGAATGAAAAAGACAATTTCAGTACTAATTATATATATATATATATCAGATTAATAATAGGTAAATATTATGGATAACTTTGTACCAATAAATTAGGTAATTAGATGAAATGGATAAATTCCTTTAAAGATGTAAACAAACTATCAAAGTTTAGTTAAGGGGAAATAAATTACCTGAATAACTTCATATAGAAAATGGAAAGTGTAACAAATATTCTCACAAAGCAAACTTCGGGTTCAAATGTCTTTTTACTGAATCACAAGTTTAGTTTTTGACAGCTAGAAGAACACATGGGGCTGGGGAGATAGCTGAGTCAGCAGTGTGCTTGCCACAGCAGAGTGAGGACCTGGGTTTCATTCCAGCACCTAAGTAAAGATGGATGTGGTGGCGCATGTCTGCAATTCTAGCACTGGGGAGGCAGAGATAGGAGACCCTAGAGGGTCACTGCTCAAGCTAGTTTACCATAATCAGGGAGCCCCAGATCATAGTGAAAATAAGACACCCAAGGGATAGTCTCCTGAGGAATGATACCCAAGGCTGACCTCTGGCCACCCCAACACACACATGCACACACTGGTATACAAACACACACACACACACACACACACACACACACACCATATACATTAGTGAAATAATGGTATGAATGGCATACTTTATATAAAACTTTTTTGATTGGATTTTTGGCTCAACCCATAGAAGGGAAATTTATATCTGACTGGCCAAAAGTGAATGGCTAAGGAGGTATTATGATTTTGCTAAATGGACATGTTGTCAAACTGTCTTCTAAATAGTTATGTCCATACACATGGATTAGTGCTGCTCTCAGCCTTGGCCAGAGAAGCTTTTGTGGAAGTGGGCAGTGGTTAATGCAGAGACCCATAGCTCGTCAAAGTTCTGAGACTAAGTAACTGTTGAGTGCTCAGTCCTATATGGGACCTATATTAACACTCCCCTCTCATCCAAGGCTTAGAGAATACTATGGAAAAGGAGGTCATAAAGAATGTAAGAGCCAGAGAATAAATTGGAATGCTATGAAATGCTAGTTTCTGTACCTGACATAGCTTTTGGATTCACGAAATCATAGCAGCTATGGTTACCTGCATAGGATCCACATGAGATGAGGCCTTTCAACACTGTAGCATGGATGGGAATAGACACTTGAGTGTTCCCCCCCACCTTTATCTGGGAAGCTATTGGCAGCTAATGACCGCTGGGGGAAGGGGGATAATTTTTTTTCAGGGGTATAGCTACTGGTAAGTTGTCTATGATCCATGAATAACCCCCCACACATGTACATGCAAGCAACACTAGTTAAACTCAGTGGGTTCTGTGGCTAGTGAGGTCATGGTTCTTAGAGAAGAGCCTACTACTGCCATTTACCCAAACCAGTATAATTCTTAACTGTGTTATAAATACATATCCTTATACCCCCAGATAAGTGTAGTTTTCACTGATCATCAACTAAACTTCTTTTTGCATCATATGGTGACCATTACAGAAAGCCACAACTGGTCCTAATGGAGAGATCCCCTGGCTTGGGCAGGCCAGATCCAGATGATACAAAAAAGACTCAAGGAACATCTTGGCAGAAAGATCGTAAGAATCAGAGGACCAGAAAGTCTGCTGCAAGATTGTGACTTCTAGATATGGTGGGGAAGCTAGACCCATGAAGTTGTAACAACATGGCTGCTTAAACAAGAGCTGAACAATAACAGCACATCAATGTGAAGAGATAAAAGCAATTAAAAACTGCAGAGAGGGTTGAATTCACCAGGGATAAGCTCCCTAATTGGTAATCCAATACCAAGTGGTCAGCCCTCAAAACACACATGTACAAACAATGCTATGCGAATCCAACAGGTTGTATTTATATGTGTGTGTATATATATATGTGTGAATATATATTAAAAAATATATGAAACTAATAAAGAAAAAGAGGACAGGAATTTAAAAGGAAGCTGAGGAACATGGGAAGGAGAAATTATACAGTTATACTTTAATTAAAAGTACAATAAATTTAAAAAAGAATAAAGAACAAATGCCCAACGGGCTATGAAAAGTAAAAAAAGACATGAAAGTAGTCTGGATGTGTTGGGAAAAAAGCCTTCCTGAGGTTGTGAAAGGGAGGTAAGAGGGGGGAATGGGGGCTGAATATGATCAAATACATATACATCAAAGAATAAATAAAAACCATAGAAAATGAAAGTGATCATTGCTGATAAAAATGCATGGAATTATATAAAGAATTTAAAGTAAAAAAAAAAAAAAGAAAATGAACAGATCATATTGTATTCCCCAGAGTTTACCCATATGAAGAAACACCCCAAAGGTCTGAAGATGTAGCTCAAAAGTTGTGACTCTACTTTTCAAAGTCTAGTACTGTGAAAATAAGTAAAAATAGAACATTCTGCTGGATATCATTCCACATTTTATAGCAGTGTGCATATATAAATACCCATATATAAACATCTAGTTAAACAAAAAGCTATGTGATTATAGACTTAGTGAATGAGCCTGCTTCATTCATTTAACATAGCATAACTGCTTTCTATATCCAGCTTCAGCATTATCTAAATTTTCTTTGAATACCTGTTGTTGGCTCTCAATATATGACATTGTATTATTTTCTCTCTTCCTCAGTCCTAATGTGGGTGCATTTGAGCCTTTATGCATGCAATTAAACTTAAAGAATGTTTAAAAAAAAGAAGTGAAGGCTTGATCCAGTAGAATAATTAACTCTCATCCAGAAAGTCAAGAGGGACCTGCTCTCTCCTCATCTTGTAGGGCACAGAGAAAAGTCAGAACCCATGAATTCAATTTAATCTTGGACTTCCAGTTTCTAGGTCTTTGAGAAATTAGCACATTTCCTCCTCCCTTAAAAAACAAAAGTCACAACAATAAAAAAAGCAACAAATCATACCCCAGGATCTCACTGTGTAGATCAGAATAGTCTGGTGTAGGAGATCCTCCTGCCTCAGCCTCCCAAGTACTGAGATTACAGGTGTGTACTCTAGGATAGCTTGACAAACACATTTTTGCTTGTTGCTTACTCTGCCTACTTTATGGTATTTTGTCATGACAACTCAAGGTTACTCTTGCACTTATTTCCCTATTTTTGCTTTGCTATTATGAAAAACATAATGTAGTGAAAATGGCCATCCTACTAAAAGCAATCTACAGATTCAATGCTATCCCCATCAAAATTCCAACATAATCCTTCACAGAAATTAAAGGGACAATTTAATTTCATATTGAAACACAAAAAACCCAGGATAGTTACAAAAAAAATTCAGAATAATAAAAAGCTTCTAGAAGTGTCACCATCTCCAATGAAATTGTACTACAGAGCTATAGTAATAAAAAGAGAAAGGTATTACCATAAAAAGAGACATATTGATCAATTAAATTGAATAGAAGACCCAGGTATAAATTTAAAACCTGTGGACACTTGATTTTTAATAAAGAAGCCACAAATACACCTTGGAGAAAAAAAGACAGCATCAAAAAATGGTGCTGGTCAAACTGGATGGCTGCATGTAGAAGAATGCAAATAGTTTTATACTTATCACCCTACACAAAACTCAACTCCAAATGGATCAAAAACCTCAAAATAAGGCAAGATACATGGAATCAGATGGAATAGAAAGTAGGGAGCAGTCTTAAATTCATTGGTACAAGAGATTTTCTGAGCAGAAAACTGATAGTGCAGGCACTAAGATTAACAACTTATGCTTCCACATGGCAAAGGACACTATCACTTGGACAAAGCAGCAGTCTACAGAATGGGAAAATATTTTTACCAACTACACATACAACAGAGAACTAATATCTTAAATATATAAAGAACTAAACATCAACCAACCAACCAACTAACCTAGACATCAGAAAACAAGTAATCCAATTAAAAATGTGGTACAGATCTAAAGAGAGACTTCTCAAGAGAGAAAACTCAAATGGCTAAGAAACAGCTAAAGAAATGTTCAACATTGTTAGTCATCAGGGAAATGCAATTCAAAACTACTTTGAGATTTCATCTTACATCAGCCAGAATGGCCAAATATCAACAAAACAAATGATAACTTATGCTTATGAGGATGTGGGTCAAGGGAGACACTTAGCCATTGCTGGTGGAAGTGCAAGCTTGCAAAATCACTACAGAAATCAGGAAATTGGGAATAGATCTGTCAAGATCCATTTATACCACTCTTGGACATATACTCAAAGGATGTTATATCCCAATACAGAGAAACTTGCTCAACTGTGTTTATTGTTGCACTAATAAACAGAAATTGCAAACAACTTAGTTGCCCCTCAACAGATGAATGGATAGAAAAAAATGTGGTACACTTACACAATGGATATTTCTCAGCTATTAAAAAAAAGAATTCATGAAATTCTCAAATAAATTGATGGTGCTAGAAAAAAAATCATTCTGAGTGAGGTAACCCATAAAAAAGTAAATATGTTTGTGGATATTCACTGTTAAGTCTTTAATCAGCAGGGTACAATCCATATAGTCATAGAGGTTAGGTATAGTGCAAGGGACTAGAGGGAAGAGAAGAATCTCCTTAGGAAGGTGAAATAAAATACATACTTATGGATGGGTCGGGGGGTAGGGAGACTGGAATGGGAGGATCAAATGGGGAGGGAGGAACAGAGGAGTAGGGGAGGGAATATGAAGAGGGACAGCTAACACTAAGGACCATTTGAGAGGTTTTTGGAAACGTACTAAAGTAGAAGTTTCTTAAAATATATACATATGTCAAGGAAATCTAAATGGAATCACCAAATAGCAGGGGGCAAAAGCCACAGATAGACATCTTTCACCACCAAATGAAACCTCTAATACCAAGGTCACATATAATTAAGTAGCTAGCCAAAGGGGCCTCATGGAAATCCCTCAGCAACCAGACTATTGCCAAAGCTATTGGCTGCTCTCCACAAACTGAGTAATGTACTATTGCTGAAGACGATACCAAAATAACTCATCAAGTGCAGAGAAGTTGAGCTGGTGCCTACCTAGAGCCTTCACTCCTACTGACTAGTATTCATGGTACTGAAAAGTACTCTGAAGACTACAAGAAGATAAAGGTAACACCAACACAGCTACAAACCCTTTGATCTACAAGGGTGACCTGCTGTTGTACAACAGTTTCTCTGAGATTGAACCATTCCATATTGTAGGAAAAGCTCCTTAAACAGGAAGGTAAATTTAAGGTAGCTTCAGGAAGTCCCTGAAACTGACTAGATTCATCAGGCCCTTCCCTGCCAGAGTAAGAAAGAAAGCTGAGAGTTACCCTCAGGGAAACAGAGCTACAAAAAGATTAGAGACAAGCCAAGCTGCAAAGATCCTGAGACCATACCAGCTGTCTGAAAGAAGCACACCCACTCCACTTGCCTAAAACAGGTTCAGACCAGAGTCACTTGAAAAGAGCATTCTCTTACCTGTTGTGTGACTGGTAGACTGTGAAGTATGCTCCAGGTTCCCAGATTTTGTGAGCTGAATTCCAGGCAGGGGTGGGCTTTGGTGATACAGCTAATTTTGAGTCATTTCTGATTCTATACATAACTTCTTACCCACATTTTTTGTTAATGTTTATTTATTACTTCAAGTTACATTTCCATCACAGTAGCCTTTTTCCACCTCTCCCAGTCCTCCTTTCCCCCTCGCATCCTACTCCTCCAGAGTGGAGTGTCCCTACATATCATCCCCCCACTCCAGTTAGTGGTCATATGGGGGCTAAGAGCTTTCTCATATACTGCTTACCCACATTTCTGTAAGCAACCCCAATAAAACTTATTGGTCCATTAAGTTGGACTTTGGTGGTATCCATACTTTGGTCTGTCATGGGCTCCCTATATGGGGTAAGCAGAAATGACTGTAGCATTTCCTCCCAAAAAGTTTTGTCACACAACAGCTGTCTGCAAGATATGCTGGTGCAATAGTGGCACAAATATTGTAGGAATAACCAACCACTATCTATTTGGATCTAAGGCCTACCCCATGAGATGGAATCCAAGGTTGATACTACCTGGGTGGCAAGGGAACTGAGACTTGATAGGCTACAGACCTAGGGGAAAACCAAATACTACTGTTCTGCTAAAGTAACATAGCAATAAATTTACTACCAATGACATTCTGCTATACTTATAGATCATTGTTTTGCTCAGCCATCATCAGAGAATCTTCAGAGACACACAACTGGACAAAGTACAGAGATTGAGAGACCTTGGAACATTCAATCCTACATCAAATCCCTCCCCTCATGGATCATGGCTCAGGACTCAGAGAACTGTTTGGAAGAGGAGGTAGAAATATTGCAATACCCGGTGGAGATGGAAGAAACCAAAGAAACAAGGCCTTCTAGACTCAAAAGGTCTGATGTACATATGAATTCACAGAGACTGTGGCAGCATGCACAGATCCTTTCCTTTTGCTTGTATATTAGGGTCTCCAACTTTCCAGTCCTTATTGGGTTTCTGTGTGTATCTCTCTTCCTGTGCCTTTTCCTTGGCTGTTTCCATTTATTGTTTGTTTATTTGTTTTGATCTATCAGGTTTGTTTTTATTTTATTATTTTATCATCATTATATTTTAGATTTATTTTTGTTTTCTAATCACATAGAGCAAGACAGGGTGTGGATTTGTATGAGTGGGAAGGATCTGGGAGGATTTGAGAGAGGGAAAACTATAATCAGAATATACTTTATGAAAAAAAATTTATTTTCAACAAAACAAAAACATTGCACTGAAATTCCTATACACTCACCTTCGCATACTGATGCTAATGGTTTTATAGAAGGGAATCCTGAAGATCTGACTGCTGGGCTATGGAATGTATACACTGAAAATCTGAGTGGATTCTTCTGGAAGTGCTAGGCTTTACTTCATAATGGTATTATTTTGTAATAGCAAGGCCATGTCCTCTGCATAGCCTAGAATTTGCTTTCCTGTTTGTAATGATAGATGAAAAGGGTTATTGAGTTGCTTTTCCTCCAGGCTTACTGCTGACATTTGAGGCCAGGAATCATCTTGTTGGTGGTGTGCTGGACATGCCTTCCACTTATCATCAGTGGTATCTGGGTATCAATATCAGTATCTCTCTCTCACTACTCTAGTAATACCCCCCCCCAAAGTCCCGGTTTCAACCTTGAGAGCTAGTTTCCCTACTCCTAGAACCTCTAAAGCATGTACTGCATTTTTGAAACCTGTAGATTTTTTATCAGTGAGTTATTTTGCCAAGTGGCTATTGAGTCTATTCTAGTATTTTCTTGGTAAGCAAATATTCAATGTAGGCTACAATTTTTGTAGTTCCTTTGGGCTGGGTGTATAGTTCAGTGGTAGAATGCATATTTGGCATTGTTTTAATCTCTAGACAGTCCATTCCCAAAAAGGACTTGATTAATATTATCAGTCATTATGAAGAAAAGTATCAAGTATGCAGTATAAGGATTATATTATAATTACTTGATATTTGTTTGATTCTTTGAGACAGGTTCATGTTGTGAAGCCCAGGATGGTCTCCTTCTTCCAAAATTCTCTTTCTGCCCCAGTTCTGGGATTGTCAGCATGCACTACCATGCCCGGCTGCCCTACTCAGCTAAAAATAATTAGATTAAAATTTTATTTATGTACTTATTATGCATGGGTGTGGACATGCAAACAGAGCATTGACTGGAGGCCAGAGGACAACTTTCAGAGACCCTGTTATTACCTTCCATCTTGTGGGTCTGAGGATTGAACTCAAGGGTTAGATTTGGTGGCAAATGCCATTGTTTACCAGAAGAGCATCTCCATGGCCCTGCACTACCCAATTTAAAAAAGGTAACATTGTTCTACCTTTGTGTTGGGGAAATAGCAGTTTGTAGAGTGTTTGCCTCACTTAAGGAGGCGTTGTATTCAACCCCCAATTTGGCTAAAAACAAAGTTTTCCTTCAGAAAAATAAGGTATACTATGTAAGGTATAAAATATAGGCTCTTGTGAATTGTTATTCAGCAACTTACATTAAATCAGGGTGTATGCTTCAAGCTAATTTCTGACAGAACAACAGGCCCATGTCCTAACCTAATGAACCCATGAAACTGTCAACTTACTTGGCGAAGGGGAACCAAAGTCTGAAGACATATGAATTCATATGAAGATATGAATAGAAAGGATCAGGAAAGTTGTCCTTGGATACTTCTTTGAGCTGAAAGCAGTGACAATGATGGTGGTGACTTAGAATGCAGAGGGAGGGATTCATGAGGCTCTCTACAAGCTGGAGCGGGTAGAGGAGCTGGTTCCCCTGAGCCTCAAGCATAAACTCCTTCCAGCCTAAAGCTGTTCAGATGGGAGAGGCCCATTCTTCTGGCCTTCTGACCCACACACTATAAGATGAGGGAATTATGCTTGATTTAAGCCACTACATTTGTGGTAATTTGTTGCAGTAGTGATAGAAAATTAATATCATCTTCTACACTATTTTTCGTTGTACCCAACGTATGATTTTGGCTTCCAATGGTTATTGAAACTTGACTTCAATTTTTAAAAAAGTAGCAGCATATTGGTTATTTAAAAAAACATTCCTTTGTGTGCTTTTTACTCACCTCTAAACACTATTATATAGACTTTGGTGTAATCTGAAGACAAAAGGCACTTCAGGCCTTTGTAGGAGAAAACTTGTGCTTAAGATAGGTTATGACACAAATCATCATAAGCAGAAAAAAAATAAAGTTAGGTAAACAATGAATAACATTTTTCTGAAACATATAGTGTTATGCCCAGTTCACAAAACCTTAAGACAAGCCAGGAAGACTCCAACTCGATGCAAAGGCAAAAGGATCTTTATTCAGGGTACGAGCCAAGGCAAGGACTGTCTCATGTACTCCATGCAGGGAGCCAGTGAACGGTCCCCAGGCTGGAAAGCCTGAGGGTTTTAAGGGATTGTATGGGATATGGTGGGCAGTTAGGGAGACGAAACATACAGAATCACATTTGGTCTTGTAAGATGAGCTCAGAGAGTCCTCTGACAACCCTGTTCTCAGGAGGAGAAGGAAACTCCCAGTCAATCGTTTCATGATTAACAAGCCACAAAACAATCTTATCAGTCCTCTCAAGGCAATCCTCACATTTTCCCAGACGAGGTGTTCCGAGATAGTTTATGGTCCAGATAGTTTATGGTCCAGGGTGGGGTTTAGTCTTGCCTGAAAAAACCAAGAAGTTCATGACCTGGTCTGGGGTGGATGTCAGTCCTCCTTACACATACCAAGAGCCTCACTGAGAGGGGGTCAGTAGGGCTATTAACTAGGTTGTATAAACATTAAGTTCTTTTGAGAGCTCTTTATCTATGACTCTGTCCAAATGGTCACTCAAGGCCTCTGAGGGAGGGGAAGCTAGGTTTTCAGGCCTTTTTTGTTGTTTTACTTTTATAAGCTTGTTACACCAGAGGTGGGTGGGTAAGAACTTGGACAGGCCAGTACGAGAAACTGGAGTTTTTGTTCTTTCAATAGTACTGGTTAAGCCTGGATCAGTGGGTCTATGACTCATTTCTCAGCCTCAGTTTTATGCTTAAAATCTGAATATGAACCCCTGGTTCACCGAGATGTTCAATTCAAACAAACCCAACACACTCGAAGGTCGTAAATCAAACTTCTCCAAAGATTGATGTTAGGAGTTTTGGCTTCTTTGGCACTGGTGGTCTGCAGGGTCGACCTCTATTGGCCTGAAGTACCTGGGGTGGTGGCCAGAGCAGGGCGACCACAGCCCGCCTTCCCAACAGTTTTGGGCCCTCTGGGCTTCCGCCCTCCGCTGCGGTCACGTGCCTGCGGTCACGTGCCGTACGCTGCTGTCACTTTGCAGCTGTTCCGGCTCCCTCACCGTGAGGTTCCCAACGTCTCCCGCGGAGTCGCCTTCGCCTTGCTCCTGGTCTCCCGTGGTCGCGGAGGCCTCGGAGCTCGACCGGGGCCTGCCCGCCCGCGCGGCCCTCGCTCCCCGCGGCTGTCCAGGTGAGGCCGCCTGGGGCCCGTCCGCGGCTCCGGAGGGCCGGCTTCCCTGCAGGCCCTCGCCGCAGAAGGAACCAGGGAGCGCGGGGGTGGGCAGGCTTGGGCCCCGGCCTCGGTACAGCCCCGAAGGGTCCTGGGGCATCCCGGGAAGGCCGCTCCGTGCCTCTGGGTTCCAGCCTTTTCTGGATGGAGCCGGTTCTACCTGCGACTGGCAGCCTGCGCCAGCCTTGCTTGTTCAGGCATCAAGTCCCCACATAGAGACATTACACTGACTAAGCACATTGGGAACGCGGAATAGAATTTGGGTATGATTTTTACCTCCTTATGGTCGTCGGCAAGCACATAAATTTGGGGACTGGGAAGTTAGGTTTTTGGGTCGTAGTAAAATGAAGCGTAACTTTTATCAGTAAGTTGAGAACCGAGGATTTTTTTTTTTTTTTTAGCTCATTATTGTACATTTTTCTTGTCAGAATAGACTCCCATTGTTGGCCGGACCTAATTTGTACCAGAAATTTCTCTCGGTTCTGACTTTGAAAATATTTTGTTAGTTTCTGTTGGAAAGGAAGGTACTGATTTTTGAAAATTTACCATGCCACTTGTTATATTTTATTTTGAACCAGTAATTTTAAAGAAAGGAATTAATGTCTCTGAAAATTGAAGCAGAGACTATGAATACCATAAATAAATAAAATAACCGTAATTGACCTTTTTCTGCATTTTATTTTATTTTCTGTAGAACAGATTGGGACGTGATTGAATAGATTTAAGATAGCGATTTTTTTTAAAAGCATATATTCAGAGGACTGGGTACGATTGCACCAAAGGTGGTCAAAGAGTCTTGTTTAATATTCTGTTTACTTTCTAATTTTACTGTCAATCTCTTAAATGGTCATTTTGAAAGTCTCACTGTATGTTAAGGCTAATAATTAAAAACTCTTCCTTGGAAAAGAACAAGAACATAGAAAGCACTTTTTTTGGGTCAGTGGGCAAGATTTGAAATGTGTTAATGCTATTCAGTCTTAGGATATTTAATATTCAAGTTAAATGAAATTAATATGGTTGTATTAATATTAGCAGTTCAAAAAATATAATGCCTGCTATTCTGTTTTTATCTTGGCCCTAAATTGAAGATCTTTGGAGAAACATTCAACATCACAAAATTTAGATGACCAAAATGGATATTCGAGGGGCTGTGGATGCTGCTGTTCCAACTAACATCATTGCAGCTAAGGCTGCCGAAGTTCGTGCCAACAAAGTGAACTGGCAGTCTTATCTTCAGTGCGTATTGGTTTGTTGTGAGTCATGGATGTCATGTGCTTTTGCATCAGGCTTTTTCATGGTCATGCTTCTATGAGGGAAATACTGGAAAAATACTAATAAATAAGGAAGAAACGTTTTCTTTTCTCCACAGCTAGCTGACTTAGGGAGTCAGTCTGGTATGGTATGGTAGGAACAGCTTGTCGAGGTAGAACAGTTCACAGTAGTTATTTTATTTTTTAATGTATGTTTTTGCCTGCATGTACATATGTGTTCCACATGCATGGTGGTGCCCTCAGAGCTAAGAAGAGAATCTCATGCCCTGGAACTGGAGTTGCAGATGGTTGAAACACCGTGTGTATGCTGCATGCCATGCCTTTGCAGGCCAGAGGATAACTTGTGGGAGAGCTGGTTCTCTCTACTGTTATACTGGGGATCAAACTCAGGTTGCCAGACTTGAGTGAGATGCCAGGTATCTCCTCAGCCCTCATTTATTCTTGATAATATTTCATCATTTTATTTCATGTTGGTTTATTTTGGCATATTTATAAATGAGTTACAGAGAATCAGATTTGGATATGCACATTGAGAAATCTGTTGTTTATTTCTTTTTTCTTGACTACATACACAAAGGTTATATAGAGTAGCATCTCAAAAGGAACTCATAGTATCAAAACAGGCCTTTACTTCATTGTCAGCTGTGATGATAGGATGATGGTAGGGGGTTAGGTGTACAAAAAAGAGATAGCTAATTCTGCTATCAGAAGTTACCTGAAGTGGTGATCTTCAACTGAGTTTTCAAGGTTGAATGCATTTTGACCATGTGGCAAAAAAGAGGATGTAGCTGAATACAAAAGATATGGTCATAAAGGCAATGATTGTGCTGGATGTTATTTATGGTTTGGAGGCAAGCAGTGGTGAGAACTGAAGCTCACAGCAAGGCAGGGGCTGATTGTGATATTCTGGGTACCTAGGTGCCCTTGGGAGGAGTTGGGCCTGTTCAAGTTATGAAACCCACAATACATTTGAAGTCTAAGAAGGTCAACATGTACAACACATGAAAGTGATAGTAAGTTGTCGGTGGCACCTTGTGTTCCAGAGTTGTATTTTACAAAACAGTCATTATTCTCATGGGAATACAAGGAACAGAATTTAACATTTACTCTTGGAGCTGGAGGAGCTCAGGTGTAGAATGCTTGTACAGTGAGTGTGAATGTGGGATGCACTGCTCCACCATGAGAACCCAAAAGTCCAGGCTCTTGAAAGTCACTGCTCAGGCTGTTGAGGTTCTTAGCCTGGAGTACATGACCCTGGTCACTACTGAATGGATTGTTTGCATTTAATGTAAGAGTTGGGTTTGTGGGGAACTAGCGTAGTCATAGGGAGAAGTTGTATTGGTAGTGTTAAGGTTGTTAGAGTGGTCATAACTACACAGATTTGAGAAAGGTAGTGCTCTCTTTGATGTGTGTGGGTGAAAGATGCCTAGGATGACTTCTAGATTCCTATTTCAAGGACCTGGGTTGTGGCAGAGGCAAACATTAAAGGACTGTGGAAGAAGGACTTACTGATGTTCTCCCAGTTGATCAATGTGTGATTATTTAAACCCTCTGAACTCCTGACTTCTGAGTCCAGATAGCATTTAGATTAGAGGACAAGGAGGTGTATGTTTGTAGAGCCTGGCTGTTTGTGATACAAACAGAGGAGTGTTGATAATAAAGCACGAGCAGAGCAGCAGAACTTTCTCTGTCTTAGTTTGGGAGTGTTGTTAGTTTCATGGAGATTTTTCAGTTGTCTACTCTTCCCGTCCCAAGGCCTTGGTGCTATGTATGTATATCTTATTTTCCTTTTTCCTAGTTTTGACCTTATTTTGTTGTTTGTGTTATAGATTCCTTTTATAAGCTCCCTCTGCTCAGCATGTTTATGTGCAAATATTTACCAAATATAACCAATGTTTGTTCATTAGCCTTCTGATGTGGGGACACTAGTGGGTATGAAATGTCCTGAAAGAACAGTTACAGGCTGGGCATGACATACATAATGAGTGCCTCTTGGATCACAACATCTGCTGCTAATATAAACACCTTTGGAGAGTTATCTTATGCCAGAGGCCAATATGCTTTTGCTCTCATGAATTAACATGCTAGAAAATATAATATTCATAAATGTATTTGTATTTGATTAAGCTTTTACTTAAGTAGGGAGTGCAAAACCACAAATGCAAATGGGTTTGTGCTAGTCAAATAGGAAGCTGGCGAAAGTATATGTTGAGGATATAAGAGTAACACACTAACCTTGCTCTTGAACTTGTAATGAAAAGACAGACCTTTAGTTATTAACTAATAAACTGTGGTAAGTATTAAATGAAATGTGACACGTACATACGCACATACGTAGATGTAAAGCAAAAGGAGGGTATAAGGAATGAATAAGTAGCTATGTACGAGCATTGTGGAAGTCTTCACAGAGCACAATAAGAGTCTCACTGTAGTTATCTAAGAAGAAGGAATGGGGACTGCAGTGCAGGGAGCTCTGGATAGAGAGCTCAGGCTTGAATGTGCAGTGATTGAGGGCTTCAAGTAGCCTATTGTGGTTCAGTTTCTTTTAGGGGAAGTATGTGTCCTGAAGTGAGTCATTGGGAGACTTCCAGGGCTGTTATGTTATGTCAAGGAGGCCCTGGATTTTGACCTTATGATTTAGGGGTGGTGGGTGTTGTTGTGGGGATCAGGAACTGGAAGGGCGGTGAGTGGTGATGGAGTCCACCTAGAATCCCAGGAATCAGACTCTGGAGACCAGCCAGACTCAAGGTGCACATCTAACTTTATTTGTGCAGGGCTTAAGCCTTTATATGATTGAAGGGCCAATCAGATCATCCCATGCTAGTCTGAAGCACCAATAGCAATCAGTCAGGTTGGTATAGCTATGATGAAATGTGGGGGGCAACGTCACATCAGGAGACTTCCGTAAAGAAAGGGAACACAGTTATTGCCCTAGCCTCGGATCCATTTTGAGACTTCACTAGTGTTCTAGGAGTCCCTCATAGATCAACACTGCAGTGGATCAGGATCATTTGAGGAGCTGTAGGAGCTGCTCATGCCTTACTTCTCACTTGCCATTTCCTATGGGCCTCCATAAGGCTTATCTCAACACTCCTACATGTTGTGACATACCCAAGTCCTTGATGAATAGATCAGATGGAAGGTTTAGCCACCTTGGAATTGAAGATGACAGGTTCAGTGGTGATGATGCTGGATTTGTTTCTACTTGGAAATAAGAGACAGCTGGAGATGATTTGGTGGAGACAGAAGATTGGATTCTCTTGACTTGAATCTCTAGAAAGGAGCTCAGGAAGAAAAGCAAAGTTTTAAGGACTAACCCTTGGGCACAAACTCTGAAGAACAAAAAGCCAGTGGTGAAGGGACTCCAGTGGGGAGGAAAACGTAATGTAGGATGACTTTGGGGAGGACAGAGATTAGCATGGAATGATTATTATTATTATTATTATTATTATTATTTGGTTCTTTTTCAAGATAAGGTCTCACTATACACCCCTGGCTTTCCTGAAACTCATTATATAGAGCAGGCCTCTGCCTCCAAGTGCTGGGATTGACGGTCCGTGCCACTATGCCTGGCTAAGGGAAGGTTATTTTTCAAAGAAAGTGAAGAAGACCATATTCTCTTATATTTTGGTTGTGAGCCTAGCCTTTAACGGCTGAGCCATCTCTCCAGCCCAGAAGACCATATTCTCAACTGGAAGAGAAAAAAATGTTGTCAAGAAATTACTGTAGAACTTCACTGTAAAGTGATTTTGGGTGTAATGAATTTGAAGGCCAAGCAAATATGGTGAGCTTCAGATAAGGAGAAATTAAGGGTGAGAGTCTTAACAAAAGTAAGAGGAGACATTTTATTGAATCCTTATAGTGGGCAAAGTGCTGTATTGGTTATGTCTTGAGTATGTATTCTGTCATGATAGAAGCCCTTAGGAAGTCATGTGGCTATTGTTCCTACTTTGTTTAGGTGAATTCAGAAAGGTCACCCAGTCATTAAGTGATGGAGCTAAACTTCTGAATGATGGCAAGGTCTTTAGTCAGCACTTGTTTATAACTATCAAAAGACAAACTTCAAGTTAAAAGATGTTAGTTTCCTTTGTGTTTGTACAATCAGGCAATACTATTCCATAAAGTGGAGTGTTTTCTGATAGGGTGATCAGAGGCAGCTGGTTTAATAGAAAGGCAAGGTAAGCAGAAATGAAGGTCAGAAAGTTCATTCCTCATTTCTAGGTTATTGTCCTAAGGTGGGGATGGAGAGCCAGAATAGTAGAATAGGTTATGGTTAGGTTAGTCAGGTGTGGCTTTTGGTTATGATTTAAGCACAGGATGCTCCTTACTATGTCCATTGAAACTACATGGTTTGGGAAATTAGTCTGCTTTCTTTCCTGGTTATGGTAGAGTCTATATAATTCTGTGGGGCCCACGTGTGGAAACCTAGTACAAAACAGTGGGCTTCTGTAATTTTTTTGAACATACTAAGGAGGAAGGAAAAGTATTAGGAATTTCTGTGTCACTCACAGTGGCTGCTCAATAGAACAGAATAACTCATTCTTACTTTCTAGGGGGCAGATGATTTCTGCTGAAGATTGTGAATTTATTCAAAGGTTTGAAATGAAAAGAAGTTCTGAGGAGAAGCAAGAGATGCTTCAGACTGAAGGCAGCCAGGTGATCCTTACATTTATTTTATAATTAGCAGTTACTTCCCTATCATTAAAATGTCTGGAAAGGACTGGGGTGTAGCTCAAGTGGTAGAGTACCTGGTTAGCATGCACAAGAAAGACCATGGATTCAATTTCCAGTCTTCAAACTGCACACAAAATTAAAATGCTTGAAAACTTTAATGACTATGTGGTATTATACTGTATGCATGTTATTGACATTAATACTAACAGTACTTTTTGCTATGGTAGGGATAAAACCCATGGATTTTTACTTGCTAGGCAAGTCATCTACCAGTGAGCTATATCCCAGCCTTCATTATTAGGAAGCAAGATTCTGTTAAGTCGTCGTTAGCTGGCCTCTAGTTTGTGATCCTGGTCTAAAATATCAGGAACTGCAGCCCTATGCCATTGTAGCAATCTCTTTATTACAGTTTTGAATTCCTTCTTTTTCTTTCTGCAGTACTGGGGATTAAACATGTCCATGCAAAACAATTATGCTATATTCCAGATCTCTTTTTAAACCTTAAAAAAAAAGAATTTATTTATTTATTTTATATGTATGAATGTTATGCCTGCATGTAAGTACACCACATGTGTGCCTGGTGCCCATGGAATCTAGAAGGGGATGTTGGATCCCCTGGAGTTACAAACAATTGTGAGCTGCTGCGTGGGTCCTGGGAATGGAATCTGGTCCTCTTCAAGAACAACAAATGCTCTTAACCTCTGAGCCATCTGTTTCTACTTTAAACATTTTTTTCTTTTTGGTCGTAAGATTTACTAAGTTGCTGAATCTGACCTTGAAATCACTCTATAGTCCCGGCTGCTTTGAACCTACAATCCTCCTTGCTTAGTCTCTTGAGTGGCTGTGATTTTGCTTGTACAACTAAGCCCAAATAGTGGAAGTCACTATTTTGAAGTATATACAGTTTTCAGACTTATTAGTTAAAAAAAATTTTTTTTACATTACTTTGTCACTAGTAATATTTGAAATGCCTAATATAAGTAAAATATTTGAATTTGTAGCTGAAAGGGGCATCCTGTTACTTTGACTACATGGCACTTTTTTCTTTTCTTTCTTTCTTTTTTTTTTTTTTAGGTTTTTTGAGATAGGGTTTCTCTGTGTATCCTTGACTGTCCTGGACTCACTTTGTAGACCAGCCTGGCCTCAAACTCACAGAGATCCACCTGCTTCTGCCTCCCGAGTGCTGGGATTAAAGACGTGTACCACCATGCCCGGCCTAATTTTTTTCTCATTAAGTATTTGTAACTATTCTGAACTTTTTTGAGTCCCCTGTATTGTAATCTAAAATAGTTTGGTACTGCCCTTTCTCTTTCACCCTTTCCTTTCCTCTCCCTCTATATACACACACACACACACACACACACACACACACACACACACACATACACACACCCCACTGAAGGTGTACCTATTTATTATTATTTATTAATATCTCTAAACTATTTATTAATATCTCTAAACAGCTTCCAATCCACCAACCCAAGGCACAGGAGAATGGATACTAAAATGAAGACATTCTCAGGTTCAAGTCCTTGGGGCAATTAGTCAGCAGTCCATCCAAATCAGTACACAGGAACAGTTGCAATCCGTCAATAGGCAACCACAATCTGGAGCAGCTGTAGTGGTTATCCGACTTTAGTATCATGATGGCAGTTGCCACACCCCTGCTTGGGGCCAAGGTCTCTTCAGTTCATCCAAGCTTGCAGAACCCCGAAGGGGCAGGTGCTGCACTCTTCAGAGTTGTCTGTTGCTGTACTCTCTTTTGGGGCCTCGGTTTCTTTGCCTAACCTTCACAAGGCAGGTGCTGCCCTCCAAAACAAGGCTTCACCTGGGCTCCACCCAACCTTGGTTCTGCCCAACCTAGGCTTTGCTCAGTTTAGGCAGCAATCTTCAGCAAGTTTTGGCAGCCACAACCTTCGGCAAAGTGTTGTCTTTAGTTTTTTGTAGTGAAGCAGCAATGAGCAGCAATGTCAAACAAAAAAGTCCTCCCAAGTGTCTGGGCCTTCCTTTTTATACTCCCTCTAATTATGCACCAAGATGTTTGCTCATTGGCCAACGTTATGCCCTCCTCCTGAGGTACTTCCTGTTGACCAAGATACACATAAAGATTCCTTTTTGATTGACTACCAAATTTGTCATGCCTGTTGGTACTAATAAGAATCGCTGTATCACTGTAAGAATGGGGAAATGGAATTGGCTTTAATATGTGAAGATCCTCACTAATGGAGTAAATTAATGTTTTGGATTACAAAAGATCTGGTGTTGTGGGCATTTTATGAGTTATGCCATGAAATCAGCACTGCTGTTAGTAAAACAAAACGGCAGCACATTAAAAAATTTATATTGAGGATAATATGTAGAATTTTTTTTGTTAAAAGATAGAATTATTTCCACTTTAATGTTTGACTAATTATCTTAAGTATTTTTACTTTTAACTTTCACAATATTGTAAAGGTCATTTTAAAAATACTATGTAATATAAAAATTCTGTTTAGTTTGGTAAGTGAACTGTCCATGGAAGATAAATATATATGTATATATGTATATCTGTTAGATACACAAGTTCTGGAAAAGTATGACTTTGATAAGGAATCATTTCCTTGTTGCTTCCTACATGGAGGATTTACAGAATGAGAGAGTACTGAATAGAATCTTGTCAATCTGTAGTGCCTTAGAGTGGGCAAAGATTTTCAAACTGATTCTAAACCTGTTACTGAATTGTGTTCCTTATGCAAAACCATAATTTTAATTTTTGGGGTGATTTAAAAGACTTATATGGAACAATTTTAATGGTGTCTTATTTGATTTACATGCTGAATTTAGAACCTGGTCCCCCAGTATGATGGTATTCTCCTGTCCAGTATATTTTCTGATGCAGAGCTCTGCTTGGGTGAAAGAGCCCATGGACAGTTCACACTGTTACAATGGTCTTGGGAAAATGGGTAGATACCATGTTTTTGCTTCCAATTTTTTTTTTTTTCTCGAGACAGGGTTTCTCTGTGTAGCCCTGGATGTCCTGGACTCACTTTGTAAACCAGGCTAGCCTTGAAGTCACAGAGTGACTTGCCTCTGCCTCTTGAGCGCTGGGATTAAAGGCGTGCGCTACCACGCCTGGCAATTACAGACAGCTGTGAACTGCCATGTGGGTGCTGGGATTTGAACCCGTGTTCTTTGGAAGTGTACTCAGTACTCTTGACTGCTGAGCCATCTGTCCAGCCCCTTTGGTTTCAGTTTTTATTGCATTCTAGAGCGATCCATATGGTTGATATTCTGTAGAGTGTAGATAGACCAAGGCTTTCTCATTACAAACTCCAGCACTCTTGAGTGTTCTGCTTCCAAGTTAGTCTCAAAAATAATGCATAAATAATATTTTAGAATCATTTTTAGTCTTTTTTTGTCTATATTATGCTGCCCAGAGTAATCAGGAGTGATAATGGCTAGGTGTGTGTTCTTTGAAACAGTAACTATTTTAAAGGTTATCATTAAAAACAGTCAAAAATCTGACATACATCATAGTAAAGTCTTGAGATCTCATCATAATAATGTCTGTAAAAAATACACATTTTCAATAATTTGTTTTCTAATAGAATTTCTATCTTGTTCTATGAAAGAGAAATGTATTTTATTGAATTTCCATTAAAATTGTGAAAAAAGGAAAATAATGTGTTGGTGTGATGGTGCACACTTTTAATCCCAGTATTTGGGAGACAGAGGCAGGTGGATCTTTGTGAGCTCGTGACCAGCCTGGTCTACATAGTAAACACCAGGACAGCTAGGCCTAAATAGTAAAACCCTGTTTCAAAAATTAAAAAAAAAAACCAAAAAACAAAGGAGAGGATAATAACATTAATTTCATGTTTTGCAGTGTGCTAAAACATTTATAAACCTGATGACACACATCTCCAAAGAACAGACAGTGCAGTACATACTAACCATGGTTGATGATATGCTGCAGGTAGGTATATTCCTAATACCTTTGGAGACTTTGCTGTGTTATACTTTACAGTAACAGCAGTTCAGAAAGGCTTCATTTAGTGATGCTTTTCTAGAACATGGCACATGTTCTTACTTTACTATAGTGCTAATGATGGAAATAAATAAGTGAAGCTGATTTCCATTTTCACAATACCAAGTAATTAATATTTTTATATTCCTGAAATAGCTCAGCTTTTTTTTCTCTCTCTCTTTCTTTTTGGCTGGACTGGGGATTGAATGAATTTAGGACCTCATGCTTGGAGGGAAAGTCCTCCACTGATCTACAATATAGCCCAGGCCTACTTCTTATAGTTGAATACCAACGCCCTCCCTCTACTAGAGCACTGAGGCTCCTTCTATTTCAGTCAGTAGCTTTTGATGTTGTTTGTTCTAGGCCAGGCACAGGCACAGAGATTTTGTTACCTCTGAGACGGTTTTGCATATAATCTGAAACTTGCAGTTGCATAAAATTCTGATTACTGCTTTAATTGCCTGTGAAATCAGAGGAGTCTAGTAATAGTCTTGGTTTGATATGCAGAGCATGCTTTATGAGATGGGTCCTTCAGCTGTTTAGCTAGTGCCTGTCTGTGTCTCAGGAGACATGAAGAGGCTTGGGGATTTAGCTCAATTGTAAAGGGCTTGTTTAGCCTATGGAAGGACCTAGGTCCAGCTTTCCCTTCCCAGTGCTGGATGAGGAAAAAAGACACTGGGAGAAAAGTGCTAGTTTGGGTTCTTAAAGAGTAGTCTTGTTAGTTTATAGGAAAAAGGTACCTTATATATATATGGCCTAGTTTCTGATATATACAGTGGCCATTATTGGGGATATACAAATTAGGAAGAATGGCTCAGTTGCTGAGAGTTTTTAGGGAAATAATTATTTTCTAACAACAAGCCTGGTTGTTGCAGGCCTGTCTGATAATGGTCTCATCTCTCTGCACACTTAGTTCTTTAAAACAGGAAGGTTAAGGAAAGCAGAAATTCTATGATCTACCTGGATTATTGTGTGGGATTGGATCTGTTACAGGAAACTTGTGAGTTGATGTGTAGACTGTGGTGTTAGGTACATGTATATGTATGAAACATGTATGTCCTTAGTTGTTAGACAAGTACTTACCACTGTGAACTCATAATTTATCATTTATAGATGCCTCTTTTATTTTTAGCTCAGCACTAGATTTTTGTTCCTGTTTGTAGCTTTAGTGAGGCAGCAGCATTGTGCTTCTTTCTCTTCTCAGTTTATGCACCTACTTGCTGTCCCTATAAATATTCAGAAAGTAATTTCAGGGTTATCCATCTTAATATACGTTGAAATTCAAGCTTTTTACCTAGAATTTAGTACTTGCAGATCTTTGTCTTTAACATGAAGTGTGTTGCAAGTTTCTTTCAGATTAGTTTTTCTTGAAATTGTCATTTGAGTCTCTTTACATCTTTAGTTTCCTCTAATCCTTGTGTATATTATTAATTTTGAGACTGTAAAGCTTAGCTTGTTTCCAGAAAGTCAAACCTGTGTAGAGTGTTTCTATTTAGAAATGTCTGTAACCTCATTCCTGTAACCCTTGCCTTCCGTTCATATTTTCCTTTTGTAGGTGATTAGTATCATTGCTTGTTGGTTTATTCTTGCTGCATTTCTTTTTGCAAAAATAGATCATTCATCTTCTATTATTTGCTCTTCTTTATTATCTGAAGATATTAATGGATATAATCTTTTGGGTTTTGCTCATTTTACTTAACAAAATATGCCAGAATCATTACATATTAGTTTACAGAGATCTGCCATATTGTTTTTGACAATCATATAGTAAACCAAGTTTACCTAATCGGGTTCCAGTATTTTATAGTCAGGTGTAATGAGGCAGAGAATAACCTTGTACAAGTATTCTTTCAAATTCTTGCTTTATACTACAATTTTCAGAAGTTGCTTTGGTGGGCAAAGGGTAACTGCATTTGTGTCTGTTAAGAGATGGTCAAGTGTTCCATTTTGAATCTTCACTAGCAGCATGTGAACAGTGTTTCTCTGCAGCCTTGCTGGCAGAGGACATTGTCACATGTTCACATTTTTCCTGTTTGAAATGATACCTGAGGTTGAATGTCTCCTGATATTTTTAAAGGGAACTTTTAAAATCTCATCTTTAAATTTTTGACTTTGCCTATTTTATTTTTCTGTCAGGTTTATGTCTATTTTAGTTTATTTTCATTATTTATGTATATGGCTGCATCGCTGATATGACTGGTGTCTGAGGGGCCAGAAGAGGGTGTTGGAGCCCATGGAACTGGTACTGCCCTGTGGGTTGTGAACAGCCATCTCTCCAGGCCCAAGTTGTTTGTTTTTTCCTTAAATTTGAAGAGTTCATTATGAACCTTTGAGAAGTATATTGGTATATATAGTCCATTTTTTTCCTGTTTGTATTTTAATTTAATAACATGTCTATGTTCATGTTTTTGCATGGTAATTATTTGGTAGTCTAGTTTTGTTGTTATTCTTTGGCTTTTTTAGTCAGGGTCTCTTTTTGTATCTCTGGTCTGAGATTCACTGTGTAGCCTTAAATTCAGGACAGTCCTCTGCTCAGCATTCCAAATACTGAGATTTCAGGAGTGAGCCAGACATATGTGGATCTTAGCCAGTTTAGTTGATTACTCTTTTGTTTTGTTTACTTGAGACAGGAGGTCCTGCCTAAGTCTTCTGAATGCTGGGATGATAAGTGTGTGCCATCTTAACCAGCCTTAAATCAGTCTCCCTCCTTCCCTCCCTCCCTCCCACCTACCTCTTCCCCACTTCCCTTCTCACTCCTTTCTTCCTCCTTCTTTCATTTCTCTCTCTTCTTCCCTCCCAACTCCCCTCTCTTTCTTCCTGTATATATTTTTTGTGGTACTAAGAGTTGAACCTAGGGCCTTATACATACTAGGCAGTCAGTATATCTTAAGCTGTACTTTCACACACATGTACTTTTTGTTTTGAGACAGTCTTATTAAGTTGCTTGGATTGACCTTGAAGTGTCTTTGTGCTCAGGTAGGCCTTGAACCTATGACCCTTCAGCCTTAGCCTCTTGAGTTGCTAGCTGGATTACCTGTCTGAGTCACCAGGTTCCTAGCTTCTCTTAACCTAAGTTGTAGAGCTTATGCAAGTTTTCTTCTAGTACTTACATAGTTTTACCTTTAACATTTAGATACTGGATTTACTTAGATTTGGTTTTTGTATATGGTATAGGAATCCATATAATTTTATGTTTTTGAAATGACTGCAGTTGGTACAGCATCATTTATTAAATTGTCAGTCTGTATCGCTGTAGTCTTGGATTTCTCATATACATAGGTCTGTTATTTAGGTTCTGTACAGTTCTTTTGGAATGCCTCTGTCTTCAGGTACAGTACCAGTTTTAATTATATAGTAACTTCCAGGTAGCTTTTTCTTTGTTTCTTTCTTCAGTGTTTTTTTTTTTTTTTTTTTTTTTTTTGTTTGGTTTTTCGAGACAGGGTTTCTCTATGTAACAGCTCTGGCTGTCCTAGACTCACATTGTAGACCAGGCTGGCCTCGAACTCACAGAGATCCGCCTACCTCTGCCTCCCAAGTGCTGGGATTAAAGGCGTGCGCCACCAACGCCCGGCTCTTCAGTGTTTTTTTAAACTGTTCTTCTGTGTGATATTGAGCATTATATGTCTGGATCTGTGGAATAGAGTATTGGAATTTTCAATGAGTTTCCTTAAATGTATAAGTTTGGAAGAAATAGTATGCTTATCATACTTTTTTTGGGTAGAAAAATAAGATACAATGGATAATAACAAGGGATGTCCTTAGTGTAAAGGCTTTTGCATATTTAAATTTATTCCTAAATATTTTATCTTCTTTATTATTATAAGTTTACTTTCTATTCTGTCATCAGTTTGTTAATATACGTTTTTTATCCATTTATTTTATATTTTGGAATCTTAGTAATTTATTTTGTTTGATTTAATTTTCAAGTTGAATTTTCCTTTAATTTATAAAAGGTATATTTTGTGTCTGTTTAATTATTTTCTGATTTTTTTGGTTAATGTATCCAATACAATATTAAATAGAAGTTGAGCTAGTGAGCACCCTGCTTTGTTCATGATCTTGGTGGAAGTGTCTCTATATTTCCTTGGAAGTACATCTTGCCTCTTGAGTAAGATACATGTTTCATACATGTATACATATATATAACATATATATGTATATAGTTTATTTCTTTTATTTTGCTTGCATGTGAGCCTGTGCTCAACATGTATGGACGATGCCAGTGGAGGCCAGAAGAGGGTGTTCCATTCCCTGGGACTGGAGCTATGAACTTCTGTGCTAGTGCTGGGAATTGAACCCCTGTCATATGGAAGAATAGTCAGTGCCAGAGCATCTCTTCAGCTAATTATCACATTTTGAAAATATGCTCCTTTCTGAAATTTAGTAATGCTTTCTTTGTTAGTGTCCCATAGTTTGTGTATAAAGTTTGATATGCATATGATACACTTTCTTGATGTTATTGTGATGGTTAGTTTTAATAGTCAACTTGATACCTTCTCTAATCACCTGGGAAGGTAGTCTCAGTGAGGGATTATCTAGATCAGTTTTGCCTTTGAGCATGTCTGTAGGGGATTACATTGGTTATGTTAAATGATAGGGGAAGACCTGCCCACTGAGGATGGTACCATACCTAGGCAGGGAATCCTGAACTGTTGTGAGTGAAGAAAGTGACCTGAACACTAGCACACACTCTTTAATTTATTCTCTTGGCTCTTGGCTCTAGATATGTGACCAGTTTTTTCAGGCTTTTGCCACTGTGACTTTCCTGCTATGATGAACTGTAATCTGGAACTGTGAGCTAAAATCAACCCCGTCTCCCCTAAGTTTCATTTGCCCAGAGTATTTTATCAAAACAGAAGGGAGCTTAAGAGTTACTAAGATACAAATGTTCCATATGTTAATTTTTTATGTCATCTCCACTTTATCTTGTGCTGAGAATGACTTCTTAAAATCTTTCATAAGTGCTTTTCTGACTTTTTTTCTCATCTTTTAGCTTAGAGTATGAAGGTCAATGCAATATTCTTTGGCACATATACTCATTACTCTTATGTTTTTACTGTTTTGGGACATTTAATAGTAAAAAGTCTTCTTGCCTAAAGTAGTATTGAAGCCAAAATACATTAATTTTGGGATAGTAGCCTGTAGTGATGTTGTAGAGTGATGGCTCCTCTTCCTTTTCCCCTTCCTCTTTGCACTTTCCCTCTACATACTCCCCTTCTCCATCCTCTCTCTTTCTACTCAAGGTAGTCCAGGCTGGCCTCAATCATCTTGCCTCAGGCTCCCCACTGCTGAGATAATATGCAAGTGTTACCAGACCCAAACCTCTGGTTTGCTTTATTTTATGTGTGTATGAGTTTTTTGCCTGCATGTACCACTTTCATGCCTGTTGCCCACAGAGTGTGGGAGTTGAGGGGACATTGTATCTCCTAGAATGGCATTATGGCTGTGAGTCACCATAGAGCACTGAGAATCAGAACTAGAGCTCTTCTCCTTCTTCCCTTTCTACCTCTTTTTTTCTTTCTTTCTCCTTCCCTCCCATTGAGGCCATGTGGAGGCCAGGTTGGTCTCAAACCTGTGATCTCACAACTTTATCCTCATTGGGGATACAGGTATGGTGTGGCTTCTTTTTTTTTAGATAGCATCTTACTGTGTTGCCCAAGATGGTCTTAAGTTTTTGAGTTTGTACTTCACTTTGGGTGTTTTATTCTCTTCCTATTTTCTGTTTCTTTTGTTTAACATCCAGAATGTTCATATACTTGATGGAGGTAGAAATGTCAAGAAAGTGCTGAGAGCCGAGAAAAAAAAATTATAGTCCTTGTGATTTAAAACAAATGACAGACTGCTAATTCCACTGAATGAGAGTAAAGACCATTAACCAAATGTTTTTAATAAAATCCCAAACAATCAATTTTACCAATAAAGACTCGTGAGTCAGATCCTGGGGTAAAAGCCTGCTAGCTCAGAGAGTCAGAGAAAGCACCCAGCTGACCTCTCTCCTCAACTGATGTCCCAGAAGGAAAAGCTTGTTCATCTCTACGCTGTGTTAAATACCCTTTAAACCGAATGTCTCTCCTTTTTACCTCCTGTGTGTCTCTATATCCATCCTCCTGACTTCCACTCACTCTCTATGATTTTTTTCCCTATGTTTACTCCTGTCAACTGGCTGCTTGCTCCACCTCTTGACCTATGGTTGACTTTATTTAATCTTGTTTACAATAAATAGAAAGCTCTTAGATTAAAGATGTGTGCTAGGGTTGAGCCACACCACAATTAGAAACAGGTTTTCCCAGTACACAATCTTGGGGTTCACAGTGTGATCAAATATCCTGTCAAATTCTTTGGTCAAATCATGCAAGCTTTATTTTCTGTCATACAGGGTTATCTCGCTAAAGTGGGGTTTGAGAAAATAGAATCAAACATAGAAGACAGAGTGTTTATATAGTCCAAAAACCCTTCAAGACTAGGGGATTTTCAGGGGTTGGGGGATTTCTAGAAGAATTTTGGTTACATAGGAACTTGACTGAACATTTCAAAGTTACTTGGCAGAACATCTTATCAGAGCAGAAATTAGGGTATAGGGTATGGAACATGTCAAATTCCAGAAAATGGGTCAAGACCTGGTCAAATCCATGTTTTACAGAAAAGAGGACTAAACCTATTTTGACCTAGTAACAGGATGCTTTTTAATCATAAAATGGAGTCAGGCTGGTCCATCAAGACTTTAAGAAGTGATTTTATGAAATTTCTTTGTGGTATCTTTACCTTCTTATCCCATATAATAATGACAGAGACAAATTATATATGTACAGTAGAAAAAGAACATACAGATTAGTGGAATATACAGTAAATGGGTGAGAAGGAGTATATAATAATTATGTTCCCATTTTTCTTTTAGGAAAATCACCAGCGTGTCAGTATTTTCTTTGACTATGCAAAACGAAGCAAGAGCACTGCCTGGCCATACTTTCTGCCAATGTTGAATCGCCAGGATCCCTTTACTGTTCATATGGTAAATTTTGAATTGATCACATTGTTTCATGTATATTTTATCTTTTTCTTGTTACTGAGACAAAATAACTGACAAGAGGCATATCAGAGAGTAGAAGAAGTTTATATCAGGTTAGAGTTTTAAGGAATTGTAACCCATCATAGGGTCAAGGCAGGTTTGAAGCCCTATCCTCAGTGAGTTATTTCTTCCAGTGAGAGTCCATTCCTAAACGGTTTAGAGCTTCCAGAATCAGTACACCTAGCTGGGGACCAGGTACTTCACACATGAGTATTTCGTATTCAAACCACAACACAAATATACCATATAAGAAAGGAGTTTTTTTTTTTTTTTTAAAGTGGCAGACATAAGAAACAAACCTGGGTTGGTTGTTAATTGATAACTTGGCTGTTCCCAGAAGAGCTACTACTTTCCTTAAGGTGCTGAATAAAAAAGGGCTGATGGGGAATGAAGGGGGCTGTGATGGTCTGATGCAGTATAAAGTTTTATAGATGAACGTGTTCATTAGCTTCAATGTTCATGGTGAATTTACATGTGTAAGCACTTCAAGATTGCCTACAGCAAGAAAAATCATATTTTACTATGTAGAAATTAAATTTTGTTTTGAAATAACTACTGTTTTATTTTAATTGGTTATTCTTAGTATCTTGAGACTCTTGCTTTAAATGTAGCTTTAAGAGCTACAGTTAGAATCCAACACTGAAGAATATTTCATGGTGTCAGTGAAAAGATGAGAAAATGAGTCCTTGCACAAACAAACCGCCTGTTTTCATTGTAGAGTGAGCTGCAGGAGCCGTAGTAAATGTCTTGCATTCTGAAGTCAAGGACCACTGTCAGTGAAACCTTTTGGTGCACATGTGTTCTTTCCCTGTCCACTTCTTCCATGTGTACATAGATTTGTATGCTCGTCTACTCATACTTTATATGATATAGACATTTTTTAAGTTCCATTAAAAAAAGAAAAAGAAAAAAAAAACCTGAGTCACAAGAAAGCTACTTTTTGTTTTTTAAGGAATAATGTTTTTAAAATCAATAATTCATTTTCCTTTTCTTCCTTCCAGTTTTAGAGGTTTGTTTCCATTGTCTAGTTTAAACATACTCTTTATAACATACTGTTATAAATTGATGTAGATCTAGTTAGAGCATCATTATTAAAAATGAAGACATAGCTAGATCAACTTTTTTAATGTATTGCTGGGGCCTGGCACATGTTAGGCAAGTGCTCTGTCACTGAGGTATGTTCCCAGACCCCAGAAAACTTCATTTGTTTTAAAGATTGAGTCTCATGTAACCCTGGCTGGCCCCCAACTATCTAAACAACTGCAAAAGATCTTGAACAAATAATCATACTGTTCCTGTCTCCCTAGAACCTCAGTCTACTCCCACACTCATTTTATGATTATAGACCCAAGGGTTCCTGAATGCTAGGCAAATACTCTACCAACTGAACTATATTTCTCTAGTCCCTAAATTGTCTTCTTAATTTAAATTGCATTTGGATAATTTTTTAAATGAAGGGTCAAGTCTGTTGTTAGATTATTTATTATTGTGATTACTCCCAGCTTATGCTGGGGTATAAATGCCAGGTGTCATTCCTGGTCATGTCCTTTTTCCTTGTATGTGTGCTGCTAATATATTTTCAGCCTGTGGGTTTCAGATAGGAATCCTTTTAAATCAGTTGACTACTATTTTATTTATTTATTGTATGGCTCATGTGCCACAGTGCAAATTAAAGTCAGAGGATAACTTTGGAAATTGGTTCTCTCTTGCCACATAAGTCCTGAGGATTGAATTCAGCGTGTAAGCCTTGCTAGTAAGCACCATTACCTGCTGAGGTATCTTGCCAGCCTTTAGCTATGTTTTGCATAAGTTGTGTTGGTATTAAGATGGATTCCCTATCCTATTTTTTTTCCTTTTTAATGACAAGTTCTTACTATGTAACCACTATGGTCTCAAATACTTTGATTCTCCTGTCTCAGACTCCCCAGTACTTCAGTACTGGTATTATACATGTATGGTACCACTTGGCTCCAAATCTTATTTTGAAATGCACAATGATCTAGGGAATGCTATGTCATTTCTTAAAGTACAGCTAATTTTTGTTTATTTTAAAGTAAACACCTTAAAACAAATTTTGAATGTTTTTGTTTTAAAATAGTTTTAAGAAATGAATCATATCTCCTCCCCCCCACCTCCCAGGAATTGAGTGTTATGAAAACCCCTCAGCAAAGTGATTCACAAGAGCTGGCTTTTAAGGTATAGGATGTGAATGGCATTCAGATGTATTTCTTATTCTTTTTCAGGCAGCAAGAATTATTGCCAAGTTAGCAGCTTGGGGGAAAGAATTGATGGAAGGCAGTGACTTAAATTACTATTTTAATTGGATAAAAACTCAGCTGAGTTCACAGGTAAAAGAAATTTCCTTTAGTATCCAAAAGAAATGTAGTATTAGTATATATGTTCTCATATATTATTTGTGGTAAATATGTTAAATTATAAAGGTGCTTTATTAAAGTAACTCTACTTTGGGCTTGTTAAGTCAGCCCAGCTACTGCTGTTGTGATGGCATGCTTCACCGTTTGTTCTTTCACTGGCTAAAACTCAAATCTTCTGTTTCCTCTGCCACTTCTCATTTTCTATCCTTGCTTTTGATCACTCAGGAGCGTAACGTTCCTTCTAGGCAGCTAGCAGGATTATGCAACTTGGAGAACTGAAGGACCTGCAGGAAGCAGTTCAGTTAGTATTCACAGAAAGCTTCCATATAGAAAACAAATGGTCCACTGGGAGACAGGCATGTGAACATGCTTTGAGGTCAGAGGCTTCTAGATGAGGCGACTGTCATAGCCTGTCTGTGTATTTAAACCACCAACATTTGTGTGAGAAATCTTGGTTTGGGAGAGACATCTCTTGAGGTTTCCTAGTGAAGTCTTTTATGTCCTTTTGTTTGGATAACTAGGCTATCTTGTTTAACTGGTTACACAGTAAATGAACTGATTTTAGGTGCTGCCAGGGGAGTTTCAAACTGCAAGTAACACATTATAGACCATTAGTCAATCTGGTTGTCCTCATCTTGGCCAAGAGTTTGTACCAGTTTTCCGGGTGTCCTTGGGGAAGTCTGGGGCTGCCCAGTGCAACTGTTGTACAGTCCTGTCTTACACAGTGACTCATTCCCAGAGCATCATGTGAAACTGTGGGATTAAGCACTTAGGTACAAATTGAGACATCCTACTTACTGGTCATCTTGACTTGCTTTCAGGTTTCTCTAGCTTGATGTCTCCATGGAGAAGAGGGCTTGCTGATGTAATATCTGGAAAAATGGTAGTTATCTTAGGACATCTTTAGAATCAACAAAACCAGGATGTTTATGGTGGCTTTGAAAAATGTTTCCTTAGGATTCCAGGAAAATGTTTCTTTAGGCTTCCAGGACTGTTAGATGGTCAATTGGAAGTTTGGTAGGACTGATACTCATAAAAAAGAAAGAAATAAAGGTTAGCTTGGGTAAGAGTATTCTCTTACCCAAGAGAAGAAAAGGCAGAAAGAACTTGGTGTAAGGGTGGGTGTTACAGAGGAACTGAACAAGGGAAAATAATATTGACAGTTGTCAATTTTAGGTTACACATAATTGTTACTTTAGTAGATTTTAACCTAAGGACTGAGAGACACCTGATATTCTGCTTAGATTTACTTTTTTGTTTTACTGCCTGCCTTTTGGGGGCTAATTGCTTTTTGTAGTTCAAGAGAGAATGGTTTGAATGAAATTATTCTTTATTCAGCGTCAAGTAGGTTTTACTGAGTTTGTAAGATATTTAAAACATGAAAATGTATAAAAATGAAATTTTAAGTTTCTAAATGTAGGTATTTGGAATTCCAATACTTCATTTGGTAGACAGGAAACATCCCCCCCCACCCCTTTTTAACATTTTAAAATTCAGCATCTTTTTAAATGAATATCATTCTGTTTTAATGTTAGCTTTCTTGTAAGATGTAGGTATACCTGAATTTACAAAGTGAAACATGGTATGAAAGAACTGCATACTACTGCAGTTTCTTAACTCCTCCGTGGGCAGTTTAACCTTTGACATTTGTTCACAACAGGACCATTTATATTGTGCCTCAGAGATGAATTGCCACTCCTGAAATGATTAACAATCCCTTTAATGCACAGTTGTAACCGTGTTCTGCAGTTTGGGGAAGTTTCTCATCACTAGTGGATGAAGTATTTCAGAGACTAGAACAGTTTTCATTGGAATTGTGGTTCTTAGTGTTGAGTGGATGTTCTTCAAGACCTTTCTGTATCTTTCCAGTGTGCTGTCTCTGCCATTATCTTTGGCTTTCTGACTTGGCTTGATACCTATCCGCTGCAAGTCCTTCTGCTATAGGGCACCTACTGAAGGTCCCAAGTACAGCCTGGCTTTGCTTCTCAGAGTCTGGGCACTGCTTCTGCTTGGTTTTGATCACACTGGCTTTTGCCAGAAAATTCTTCCATAGCCTTTTATCAGGATTAAATTATAAATTTCTTGTTTAAAGAAAGGTAGGATAATTTGAAATTTTATTTGCTCTTGTGCTCAAATGTCTTTAATTGTATGTGAAAAGTCTTTTCTTTCCCCATCAAAAGTATTTTCTCCTTCATAGAAGGTTCATAATTTCATGATTCAAGTGAAAATAAACTTTCAAATGCCCAAGTCAGTTGCTAGGTTGCAATTTTTTTTTTGACTTTGCAGTGGCCATTGTTGCCTCATACTTAGTATGGATTACAAAAAATAGCTCTCCCAAAATTCATTATCAGTTCTCTCTTGATTTGTTACATGATATTTTGTTTGGTAATTTCTGTGTAAAATTTGTGATGGTGAATATGAGATTACTTGATGGCATTGCTATCTTCCTATTATTAAGCACCCATTTAAAAAAGCTTTGCTGAAAATATTGAGAGTGGCAGGGTAGGCAGTCATCTAATTGGAAATACTCTTAAATTAGTAAATACTGAAGCAGAAAGTTTGGCTAGCTTCACCTATGAAACTTACCTTGTGTTTATCAGACTACTGTTCAGCTCATAGTAGTAGTCTGTTGATTGTCTGGTGGAGGATGATACCTTTTTATATTATCTTCATGCTCTTTATAAAGTAGGATTAGGGAAAATGATGATAAAATTCATCCAACTCCTTTTGTAAGCTGATAAGTTAGGATAAAATAAAAAAACAAAACTAAGTAATAAGTAATTTATTTTGTAATAGAAACTTCGTGGTAGCGGTGTTGCTGTTGATTCAGGAACAGTCTCTTCAAGTGATGTAAGTATGTTCCTTCTAATTGACTGGTTTCTGAACACCCTGAAAATAAGTTGTTTTGAATCACAGGCATTTAAAAATGTGAAGGTGTTTACTAGTTCCCTTAGTGTAAATACTTGGATCTGATGTAACATCTATCCACTGTGAGGCTAGTTCTTTTTCCTTTTTTTAAAATGGGAGATACGAATTCTACCTTTTTTTGTTGCTGTCTTTGCAGGGCACTCTACCTGAGATGTTCAAATCAGTGTAAGAGTTAGAATTGTAGTACACTGCACAAAAGATTAATCATGTCATTTGTTTCACAGTTCTGTAGTTTGTGAACTGTCTGGTATCTGTCTATCCTAGGTGTAAATAATGCATCAGTTGACTGATGGCACAAAGCCTCTGTGGACTGTGTGGTGGTCCAGCCTGGACCTCTTCTCCCTTTCTTCAACTAGTCTCTTCCTATGTTTAAGTAGTTAAAGGTTAATACTAATTATGGACCTTAGGATCTTAGTTAATGGAGCCAGGGGACAGAAACATTAGAACAAAGGAGAGAAGCAGGAGGTATATACAGCTTCATGTGATGGAAATGCCTATGGGATGCTAGAAGACTGACAAAGGTAGATGTAAATAAAGCTTTGTCTAAACCATATAAATTACAGAACCTGTATTAGTTTCTGTAATTTACATTATCTGAATGGAAAATACCTGCATGCTTGTCTAAGTGTGAAAATAGCTTCAGAATCTACATTGGAAAGCTAGTAGACAAGCTTCCCTTTGTGGCATGGATTGAAAGATGTCATGAATATCGTGTGAAGCTAGAAAAGGAATAAAAGGTCTGAAGTGTATGTAATCAGAATGTATAGAGTTATATGAATGAGCACTGTTGGCACCAGAGTGAAGAGAGAAAGCAGTGGACAGGTAGAAGGTTTAGTTGTTTTTTGTTTGTTTGTTTGTTTTGGCTTTTTTGAGACAGGATTTCTCTTTGTAGTCTTGGCTACCTGGAAATATACTTTGTAGACAAGGCTGTTCTCGCCCTCAGAGATCTGATTCCCTCTCTGCCTCGAGTGCTGGGATTAAAGGCCAGTGCCACCAACGCCTGAAAAGTTAGTTGTTCAAATATGTAAATTGACATCTTTATTTCTTTCTAAACTTTTATTTTATTATGTATATGGAAATTTTCACTGCATGTATGCTGTATATCCTATTTATGCAGTGGAGGCCAGTAGAGGGCATCTAACCCTAGGATTGGAGTTACAGACCTTTGTTAGCTGCCATGTTGGTGCTGGGCATTGAACCCCAGTGTTCTGGAAGAGTAACCAGTGCTCTTAACAACTGAGTCATTTACCACCACCACCCACCCCTGGAAGTTTTACTTCTTGTGGAGTTTCTATTACTACGAAGTTTGGAAAAGTTGTTTGTATTGTATCTTAGGTATTTTTATAATAATTTGTTTTATAAGAGTATTAATGTTTGTAGTACATTAAGCCTTGTATAAAGAGAGGTAAGCTGAATTGTGTGAGATTCTCAGTTTGCTCTTTTTTGTTCATTGTATTAGGTAGAATTGGTTGAGCTTGTATTGGATTAGTGTAAATGGTTTATCTAGTAGATCTACATACACACACCCTAAATAGTAATGGTGAGATGTCACACCTTGTTTTTAGTGCCCCTCAGCCCTGGGCATACTCTCAGGTTTTTCTGAGGGCTTTTCTTTTTCAGGTAAATACTAATTTCCGACTGGAGGGGGGAGTAGGGAAGAGGTTGTGATTGAGATGTAACTTGAAGAAATAAAAATAAATTATTAAAAAAAAACAGACCTCAATTGGAGAATATTGTCAACATTTTCTTTGGTCCTATTTTAAAGAACAAATCTTAACTAGTATTTATTGAATACTTACTGTGTAACTACCATTGTTACCATTTTATATTTACATTGCCTTGTGTAGCTTTATATATATATTTGGTGTAGATTGTTAGTCATATCTTTTGCAAAAGCAATGAGGCTGAACAAGAATGCACATAATCTTGCATGAAGATCATTTAGCTAATGAATATCAGAAACACTGATGCTATAAATTGCTTATTGAAAGAATTGTTTCTAGAAGGACTGAACCAGAATTGAATTCAGGCATTGCTCCAACCCATTGTATATTATGACTTTTGTTGTATCTGTATTAGACCTTGGAATAGTGTTTTCCCTTAATTTATTTATTCATTTTACATCCCAATCATAGTCCTCTCCCTCTTCTCTTCCCAATCCTACCCTCCCACTTTCTGACCCAATTCCCTACTCTGCCCTTCTCGGAGAAGGGACTCCCTCCACCACCACCCACCCCAGCACTTCATGTCACATCAGAACTAACTGCATCATCTTTCACTGATGTCAGACAGTACAGCCCAGCTAGGGGAAAGTTATCCAACAGTAGGCAACAGAGTCCATGTCAGGGACAGCTCCCACTCCAATTGCTAGGGGCCCCACATAAAGACCAAGCTGCCCCTCAGCTTTGAATAGCTGTTTTTTTTTTCAACATTTATTTATTTGTTCAGGTTGCATCTCAATCACAGCCTCCTTCCTCCCCGTCCCACCCTCCTCCCCTCCTCCCCCTCTCCCTCCTATCCTCTTTTATTTTTTTTTACTTAAGGTGTATCTTTTTCCCCCCAACATCTCCCCCTTTTAGTTCAATAAAAGGCTCTTTTTCTTGTAACAGTAAATATAATACAAAACAATAAGAACAATTAGGTAACAATTATGAGAATTATAAGGTATAACGTACATTTCCAATGTCCAGTCCATATGTATTTGGCAACTAATAATAATATTCTATTATCTGTCTATCTCGATGAGTTTAAAGTTCTATACTTTAGTTTCCATCCAAACTTGCATTACCAACTTAAAAACATCTTCTTAGACCTAGATTGTCAGTGTGAAAAGCAGTTTGGTAAGGTGCATTATGTAATATTGCCACTTGAGGGCAGTATAAAGTAGCAGTTGGCTCTGCAAAGCATGCTCCATGACTGTCTTACTTTTCAGAGGCTTCATGACATCATCAGTATGTGAGGGGTTGATTGTTACAGACATTTTTGCATTAATAATGCATAAGTGAAGCTTGCTTAAAATGTGTTGACATTGTGATCACACAGTTATGAAATAACTGGAAGAATATGATTATGTTACTTTGCCTTGTCTGTTAAGTTCTTTACTGGTTTTAATGCAAATTATAGATCATTTCTTCCAAGGAGCTGCATTGCTTTGGAAATGGACTTCTGGGCCTAGACCCTTACCAAGGAGTGTTGTGATCTCTCCAGGTGCTGTGATTTCTTTCTCAGGAAGACAGGGAAAGAGTGGGAATTCCTGTTTGCTTCCTTCTCACTTTCTTTTTTCCTTGTCCTCTTTTCACGGACACCTCAGTGTAGGAGAAGATGGTGTCTCACATCAGTGCTTGATGTGTCCTATTCTCTAGCTGTCTTTGTTGTGGACCTTATCCACCATTAATGCATGATGGATGTTGTTTCATGGGTGGAGTGACTAGGTTTTCCTTCCTGCTTGTTCTGACTTGCTTCTTGGTGCTCTGGAGTGCTTCTGTCTGACAGGACTTCTTGTAATGGAAGTCTTCTATGTATCTGGCCTGTCCATGGAGGTAGCCACTCGCTACATGTGACCAGTGTGATTGAGGAGATATTCCTTAAATACATTTCATGTATTCTAAAACTCATGTGTTTGCTGTTCAGAGTTTTATATTTATGGAATTGTGCAACCATTACTACAGTCTAAGTTTATACTATTTTCAGCACTCCAGAAACCAAGAACTACCCTGTACATATGAACTGTTTCCTCGATCTTCACTTTTCTTCTTTCAACCCCTGGCAGCCACTGATCTATTTTCTGGTTGTGGATAAAACTCTGTGCCTCGTTTTTTGTGTGACAGATCCTCATCATTTAGCATAGTATATTTAAATTCCCACATGTTTGAGGATGCAGCATTTAGAACAAGAAACAGAAAAACACAGAAAGTTGAGTTTCCTTGTTTTTCAGCCACATTTGTTCAGTGGTTTCTGTGGCAGCTCTGATGTCTTTACTAGTGAGACTGATGTTGATGCTTTGGCCTTGTGACTGAATGATGTCCCTTGCAGTCTGAGGTGTGATGTAGTTCTCAACTACTCTGTTGGTAAGTCCATCAGAAGTGCTGCCCATGCCGTAGATCAGTGGGCTGCCTTAGTTATTTACACAGCATAGGCCTGCTGTAAGTTGTAGGCTGCCCTGGCTGATGGCCTGCTGGAACCCAGAGCAGCTTACAGTCAGTAGTTATTAGCAGATGACTGTAATCTGAACATATTAAATAGAAAATTGAGAAATAGCTCAGAAGTTTTAAATAACTTTTATTTATTCTGTTGGTATAATTGCTCTGTTTCACTTGTGTTAATTGCTTACTATGCCTGAATTGCAAATGAAATTATCATAGACATCTGTGTATAGGAAGAAATAAAACCCATATCCTTAGGGTTCAGTGCTGTATAGTCTTGGGATCATGGTAGTATGGGAGCATGGTGGAATGGGTACTACTATACTTGCCTTACTTTGTAGGCCTAAAGAGCGTTGTTCTTACCCAGGGCAACTGTTAATGACTTTTTATTCTTTTAAGTTCTTATCACAAAGTTAACACTTTAAAAAAAAAGATTTATGTATTTATTTTATGTATGAGTCCTCTATCTGCATGTACACCTTCAGCCAGAAGAGGGCATCAGATCACATTCTGGATGGTTGTGAACCACCATGTGATTGCTGGGAATTGAACTCAGGACCTCTGGAAGAACAGCTAGTGCTCTTAACCACTGAGCCATCTCTCCAGTCCCAAGTTAACACTTTTAAGCATTGAGATCATTGAAATTGTGTGTGTGTGTGTGTTTATTGAGTACCGATATAGTACTCAACTTATTTTTCTGATCAGGTTTTGGAAGTGTTGCCTGGGGTTATATTGTGACAGTATGAAAGAAAATGAAATTAGGTATTTGAGTAGTACAGACGACTTCCTTTCATGTGTCTTTGAAAGTATAGCACCAGTAGCAGTAATAAGGTAACCTACTACTATGTGTTAAATATGATTTTGGAATTATATGTAAAGTACTGATAAATAAACCAAATCATGCTTTCTTAGTTGCAGCAACAATACTTTTTCTTTGTAATAGAGATCCCCAGTACTCATGTAATTACATTGTATGACTAAACAGATTAAAATTTTAAGGCCTTAAAGTTGTAAATAATAGTGAAATTACCTTTTGGAAGTCTGTATTTTTTTTTTTTTTTTTTGAGACAGGGTAGCCTTCACTGTCCTGGAACTCACTAGATAGACCATGCTGGCCTTGAACTCAGAGATCTGCCTGCCTCTGCCTCCTAAATGCTGGATTAAAGGCATACTCCACCACCACCAGGCTGGAAGTATGTATCTTAGTAGATATTTTTTAGACATTAACTAAGGAATTTCTTTTCATAACCCTATTTTAAGAAATTACTGGTATGTGAATATATCTTAGTTTGTGAATATCCACTGACAATAGTAGTGTATCTTCAAATTATTTAATGTTTTATAGAAACTGATTATAATGGATAGATTTTTAATTTTGACACACCTAGCACTATTTTCTTTTATTGGTAATGAAAGAATTTTTGAAGAAGTTAAGTGATTTCCTCAAGATATCAAGATAAAGCTTCTCATTCCTGTTTAGTATTTATCTCCTTCCCTTTTTTCAGTGTTGGGGATGAAACCAGAGTCTCATGTATGTTAAGCAAGTAGTCTCTAACTACATTGCCACCATTCTTCCCTTGAGATGAGTTTATACATGATTGTTTCTCCTACTAAGGCTTTTCCACCATACTTTCTTTAAGGTTATTGTTCCTATGAGATCAGTTAGTGTAGGTTTGGTATGGTCTGATCTTGAGCTACATGTAAAGGAACCCAAATTCACCTGTTCAGCATTATATCATATTTATCAATATTCCTTATCTTTGCTGTGTAGTGACTGATCACATGAGTAGTATCTATTATTGATATTACTTCCAAGTTTTTGATTATTGTAAATAATTTAGCTATGAGCAATCTGTGCATATCTTTTGTTAGATACATGTATTATATCCATTGCACCCATGTCCAGAGTGGAACTGTGAATAATGTGATCATGCAAATAGCATTAGTAGATGTTGCCTAAGCCACTTTATGATCCTTCAGCAAGGTAAAAGAATTACATTTGTTCTAGTTTCCTACTGACAACTCCTGGGATTTTGTTGTTGTTGTTTGGCTTACTATATTTTGTTTTGAGACAGGCCTTGCTGGCCTAGAACTTGAGAACTTGTGCTTATCCTCCCAAGTGCTGGCATTGCGGACACACACCACACCGTAACACCTGGCCTCTGCGTTATTTTCAAGTGAATGACTGTCTGAAGGAAGTTAAATAAAGTAAAGTAAATCACACCTTATATAAATCTAATAGCCCTTTGTGTCTAAGAGAAAATAGTTATTTTATAGTGATGAAATGTTAAATACTCTGGTTCTGTTAGTCAGCATTCTATTTCTTACAAAACTAGTTTCTGGAGCTTTTTTTAGTTATATGTTTCTAAAATACACCTTTGTGCTTCACTGATACCAGTGTACAGAGCATTTTTATGCTCAATTTGTGGGAGGCTTGTACTGCAGTGTAGATTTGTTTTCTCTAGATGTTTCAGCTCTAAAATTTAGATGAATATCATTATTTTTTAGTCCTTTATAAAGTGGAGCTTGCCCTTAAGTCATTGCAGTATCAAAGTGAATATTAAACATTATCTATAATTTTGAAACCTTAGCTTCTCTTTGGTACAGTGTCACTGACTTTTTAATGTTCATCTTAATAATAAATACATATTTGTTTGTATTTATAGATTTGTTCCTTAACTCTTGAATTACTATGAAATAATTCAGAAAGTGAACATCTGAGTCCATATTTACCAGGAAGATGAATTCTGTCAGTGGTTATTTCCCTAGGTTGTGATTATTCTTTTGTAAAATAGTTTATATTTTTAAGGACATTGGAAATTTAATTATACCCTCCTAAATATGTTGAAAATTTAAAAAGGTGTTTAAAAAATTTTTTTTGCATCACTGAAGTTTTTCTCAGAGTGTATGTAAAGTGTGGCAGGTTCTTAGCCTGCTGTGTGTGCAGGACAAAGAGCATTGAAGTGTTGACCTCCAGTGCCAATTTAAGACAGACTCAGTGACTTTTGCTTTTTAAACAATAATTAAAAATAGTCAACTTTGAACTTTCATGTTAGAATAGTAGGTATAAGCAAGACCAGCAACATTTTTTTTTCACGGTTCCTTCTTTTTGCCTCAAAAAGTGACATTTATTCAAAGAGAGAAAAAAAAAAACCAAAAACAAAACAAAAAAAACCAAGATGTCCATCCCTTGGCTCCCTTCCCTCCCCCCTCCAGCTGTTCCTCAGCCCCCCAGGACTGATCCCTGGCTAGGGCCAGGTAGCAGGACAGCTCCTCAAATGAGGTCAGCAACATTGAGGGGCATCTCTTCAATGGAAGTGTTGTAGAAAGTCTCAGTGTCTCGAAGAGTCTTCTTATCTTCCTCTGTCACCATGTTAATAGCCACACCCTTACGGCCAAACCGACCGCGTAGACCAATTCTGTGGATGTAGTTTTCCCTGTTGGTGGGAAGGTCGTAATTGATGACTAAGGAGACCTGCTGCACATCAATGCCTCTGGCCAACAGGTCAGTGGTAATTAAATACTCTGCTGGAACCAGACCGGAACTCCCTCATGATCACATCTCGTTCCTTTTGGTCCATATCTCCGTGCATGGCAGAAACAGTGAAATTCCGGGCATGCATCTTCTCAGTGAGCCAATCCACCTTCCTTCTGGTATTAATAAAGATTACTGCCTGGGTGATAGTCAGTGTTTCATACAAGTCACACAATGTGTCAAGCTTCCACTCCTCTCGTTCCACATTGATGTAGAATTGGTGGATACCCTCCAGGGTCAACTCCTCCTTTTTGACAAGAATCCGAATGGGGTCTCTCATGAACTTCTTGGTCACCTCAAGGACATCAGAAGGCATTGTAGCAGACAATAAAACTACCTGTTTGTTACTGTTAAGCTTTTGGAATATATCATAGATCTGGTCCTTAAACCCACAGCTTAACATTTCATCTGCTTCATCCAGTACAAACATCTTGATGTATTTGGGGGACAGGTATCTCCGGTTAAGCATATCAAACACCCAGCCAGGGGTGCCCACGATGATATGGGGAGCTTCCATTTGCAGCTTCTGTACCTCAGCTCAAACATTGGTGCCCCCAATACAGGCATGACAAGAGGCACCCATGTAGTCTCCTAATGCCATGACTACCTTTTGTATCTGCTGAGCCAATTCACGAGTGGGCGCCAGAACCAACGCCTGAGTGGCCTTTAGATCTAATTCAATCTGCTGCAGAATTGATATGGCAAATGTCGCTGTTTTCCCAGTCCCAGACTGGGCTTGAGCAATCACATCATAGCCCTTGATACAAGGAAGAATAGCTCGCTGCTGGATGGCAGAGGGCTTCTCAAAACCATAGGCATAAATACCACGGAGGAGGGATTCAGAGAGGTTCATGTCATCGAAGCTATCCACAATCTCATTCCAGTTACTCTCGATGACGCCTTCAGGCTCCATCCCATCGGGGCCATTGTCTCTGGATCGAGAATCCTGACTCGCAGACATGATCTTTAGAATCTGACCAGCAACATTTTTAAAGCCAGTATTTTAAAAACGTAAAGTTAAAGATACCTTAATTCTTTTTTTCAATTGTTTCTTTTATCTTTTGAGATTATAATATAGTTACATCATTTGCCCCTTTCCTTTCCTTCTTCCCAACCTTCCCTTATATCCCTCCTTGCTCTCTTTCAATTCATGGCATCTGTTTTTTCATTTATTGTTATAACATGCATATATGAATGTATATGCATATATTCCGTAAATATAACTCACTCAGTCCATATAACATTACTTGCATGTTTTGGATAACCAAGTGGTGTATTCTTCCTTAGGGAAGACTATTTCTTCTGCTCTCAGCATTCCTTAGTTGCCTGAAGTTCTTCCTGTAGGATTGAGGTCTCATGATCTTTCTCACTTGCACTTGAGGATGACTGTTGTTCTTTTTCAGCTCTGATTAAAATTTCAGACCATGGAAACATCTCTGATATGGCACCATTTATTTGGAATCAGTGTAAGAGTTTATTTTGCATGTGTGGGCAGCCATGTTGGTGAAACTCTGTGGATGTAGCTTTTGACATTTCTAGGGAATACAATCTCACAACAAACTTTCTGTTCCTCTGGCTCATACAGTCTTTTCGGTAACCTCTTGGGCTGTGGTCCCTGAACCTAAGGTACAGGAGTATTTTGTAGATGCATCAGTTGGGACTGGGCTCTGCAACTCTGATTGTGGTGGCTTTCTGCAATGGTTCCCATGTGCTGAAAAGAGAAGTTTCCTTGATGAGGAGTGAGGACTACGTTCATGTGTGGGCATAGAGACAAATATTTAGAATGTGCTTTAGGGTTATGCTTGTTTAGTAAAGTGGCAGCTGTCCAAGATCCCTGATCTAACTAGCCCTGGGTAGTTGGCCATGAATTCCTTTTTGTTGACTGGGTCTTAAGACCAATTAGAGAGCTGTTGTTCCCTGCCAAAGTATGCATGCCACTGCTGCACTTTAGGGTTATGTTTAGGTACCTTAATTCTTAAAACACAGAGAAAAACTGTTTGTTAGGAAAATGTCTATTTTTATAAATCCTGTGTCTGCATGTAGGAAATGTGAATATTTTCAGCAGGAGCAATCCTGTGTCACAGAAGTGTGAGCTCACATCTACAACACAGTTGTTGGAAGTGTCCCAACAGTGAATGTTAGAAGTCTTCCCCTCAGAGATTAGAGGCTGCAATGAAAGGAGCTGGTGTCAGACCTTGTTTTTCCTATCTACTTGTGTGGACTTCGAGAAGTTTCCACATATCCTTGAAATTCTGATTCCATAGCTCCAAATATCATTCTCTTATACTATTCACTTAGAAAAGTTATCTGATTAAAATTTTAGACCTTTGAGCCCTCTCTGTTATGGCACTGCTTATTTGGAATTAGTGTAAGAGTTTATTTGTATCATCCTATGTTTGTTTATTTAAGAGATATTTACTGAGTACCTCCTCTGGGTGGTTTTGAAAGTTCCTCTGAGTAAAATGGTGTGATTTCTGCTTCAGAGGGCTATATTGTATTTGAGGTCAGTATTAAACAGTAATTTTACAGTAAATTATTTCAGTAAATTTGTAGCATTGCCACAAGGTACAGACATAGGCCCTTTGCCAGGGAACAATAAATGATCACATGCAAAGGCTTAGTTTTCTTAAGCTGCCCCACAAAAGTATAAAGAAGGAGAGGGTAAGCCTGTAGGAAAGGATTCTCAGTG
>CAJQZJ010032633.1:78502-126327 GCA_907164525.1 Lophiomys imhausi | reverse complement strand
TGTGTGTGTGTGATCTTGCTGAAGCTATGAGCTTTTCTCTTAGGTGAAAGAGAGAGAAAAATGTGTGCAAATATGGATCAGCTTGGCGGGGGTGTTGGTGGTGAGATATTGTAGTGGAGTGCATCTCTAAGGAGTAGTCGCTATTTTGATTTGACCTGCCAATTGGAAGAGTGTACAGGAGGAGAGCTTCTCTGGAGAATGACAAGAGAACAGATGAGAATGTTTATGGCTTTTCATGGTTGTGTGATTTTTCTCTAGTAGTATTAATTGAGTTACCTTTCTGTAGGATTTTTATTTTTTGAGTTAGGATTTTTCTGTGTAGTCCTGGCTGTCCTAGAACTTGCTCTGCAGACCAAGCTGAGCTTGAACTCACAGAGATCTACCTGCCTCTGCCTCCTGAATGCTGGGATTAAAGGCATGGGCCATCATTGCCCAGCAGCTTTCTGTAGGATTAAAGGTAAGACTGGTTGATTTAACTAAAGCCTATTATTTTCTTTAAAAAAAAAATCACTCAGTTGTTTATACAAGAAATTAATAAGTAATTTAAGGAACAGTAAAGGAACAGATGCTTTCTGTTTTAATTGAAGGCAAGAGTTCAGCGGAGTGTAGGGGTGTACACCTTTAATTACAACATTTGGGGCAGAGGCAGGTTTGAGGCCAGCCTCATACATAGTGAGTCTTAGGATAACTGGGGCTGCAGAGAGAGAGACTGTCTCAAAACACAACAAAACACAACACAAAATAAAAAGAGTTCAGTCATTTGCTATAGTGTCTGTCCTCTCTGGCATGGTATAAACTGTGTACAGCATTCAACAGGAAAGAATCCAGTGAGCTGTAGGACAGTGCCTTGACTATGCTCATGCTGTATACACTGAAGTTGTAACTGACAGTGCGGAGCCTGTGCCTGCATGTGCTGTGTGTGCTACCTGTTTACCATAGCGTGATGAATGGACACAAAAGGCACTTCTGCGAACCAAGACGGTTCTGTATTCAGAGAAAATTGATGTGACAGTAGAAGAGTAAAGATACCTTTGTTGCCTTTTTACTCATTTGTATCTAGAAATCTCTTCCAGATTTTCTCTAAATAAGATTTGTATTTTTCAGTAGAAGCTTCTAATTGCTGAAATAATTGGAACAATTCTTATTTTTCCATTGCAGAAAGTTTGAGATGAAAATTCATAATTTTGTCATTAACTTTTGCCAGTATAATTTTGTTTGTGTTTGACTTTTGAGATAAGACCTCACTCTGTAGCCCAGCCTACCACGGAATGAAGTATGTAGTCCAGGCTGGTGTTAGACTGGCAATCCTTTTGCTTCAGCTTTCCAAGTGCTAACGTTATGGGCATGAGCTATTATGTTTAGATTCTGCTAGAGTGTATGTTAAATATTATCTGTGTATATATAGCGTTTTACCACCTAGGAAGAAGTAAAGTTCCCTTTTCCTTATAGCATTTGTCTGTTTCTACCAGATGTACTCATATCATTGTGTTTTTGTGTTTCAATGCTGTGAATTTCTTTGGAGTGTTCAGCTCATATATATTATTTAAGTTAAAATACTACACTTAATAGTACCACATTTTAGGCTTTACGAATTTTCATGATATCCGTAATTCCTTTTAAATTTTTTTATTTGTTCATTATGAAGGCTAGAGTTTCAATTTTCTTTTTCTCCATCCACTTTTTAAAGACATAACTCTCATGGCAAATATTTAGACAAGAGGTTGCACTGGAAGTTCTTACTAGCTGTGGTAAAATGGAAAGGCTTGCTGGGTATGGTAGCACACCATGCCTTTAATCCCAGCACTCGGGAGGCGGAGGCAGGTGGATCTCTGTGAGTTCAAGGCTAGCCTGGTCTACAAAGTGAGTCCAGGATAGCCAGGGATACACAGAGAAACCCTGTCTTGAAAAAAACAAACAAAAAACTAACAATAACAAAAAACAAAAAAGGAAGGGCTTATAACTTCTAAGAGATAGGATTTTTATTTATTTCAAGTTATAGATTTAAACAGGATTTCTATACATACAGCTGTTGAACCAAGTTTTAAAAATATGGGTTGTCATTTACAAATGTTATTTAATTTTTTTTTTCAGAATAGGGTTTTTCTGGGTAGCCCTGGATGTCCTGGAGCTCACTCTGTAGAACAGACTGGCCTCTGCTTCCTGAGTGCTGGGACTAAAGGCTTACATCACACGTTAAATATTTTTTATGTGACATCAGATTCCAAGTCTTTTCATATTTCTAGTTGTGTGCTATGTGGATTACTGCCTTCCTCCATGCCAGTGCCCCTGCAGGTGTTTTGTTCTCTTGATAGTAGTGTCCTTACCAGGAGTGAAGAAATAGGACTACAGCAAAAGTTTATCTGTGCTGAGAGTTATAGGCCTATCTTCTTTTTGTTGTTTTAATTTTTTCAAATTTGTGTAATTGTGTACAGCAACATTTTCTGTTTGTAGATCCTCTCTCTAAGACATGTAAATGGCAAGGTGAAATACTTATTTATCAAACTATATCAAAGTTTAGTTAATTAAATTTTTAATTGATTCTGTTAATTTTGTTAAATAACTTTGTTAGTTAATTTTTCTAAATGTATCATGTCATCCTGAATTGTGTAGATTGAATTTAGGAGACAAGAGTCACCTTAACTTCTAAGAGGTAAAGATAAAAGCGACATAAGAATTGACATTTGAAAGGTATTAGGAGACTTTGGGTCCTCTAAAAGCTAACAAATTGTAGTAGAAGTTAATTGAAGTAGAACACAATGTTCCTGTGGAAATGTCTGTGCTTGGTCTCACAAATTAGAGTGCTTTTCAGTCTAACCCTGGACCTTTCCTGTAGAGTTCTCAGTATGTGCAGTGTGTTGCTGGCTGTCTGCAGCTGATGCTCCGGGTCAACGAGTACCGCTTTGCCTGGGTGGAAGCAGATGGGGTGAACTGGTGAGTGAGTGTCCTTTACTGTTATTGTAGAATGACATTTACAAACATTTCTCCTTGACATTTTAAAATAAGTTAATACACTTAATCAATTAAAAGAAGCATTTTATTGTTTTCCTGTCTGTTTAACAATGAATAATATTAACCATCTTAGAAATCAATATCTATCCAACTGAACATCTCTCCCTATCTCTTGCTTGGCCTATGTTTTATAAGAGATTAAGGTCTTTATAAAGTCTCTTAAGAACCTAATGCTGAATAAAACAAACTCTGGCACTGAGAAAATAAGATATAAGTTATAAAAGTATTTTGTGGCAAATGCAGGCAGAAATCAATAAGGAAAATAAAATATCCAAAGAATGGAGATTCTATGCCACCATTAGAAAGCCAGTTAATTTCATACTTAATGAGGGTCTAAGTGCATTTCAAACATGCGCTCGTCAGTTAGGAGAAGAGCATTATTTCTCTTGTAAAATCTATATGGGATGCTCAGAATCAACACTAGAGTCTGGTAAGTGAGGATTTAAAGTAAGTGTTGATTGAGTGATATATAGAGAACTTAGAATAACTCTTCAGACTTATTCTAAATCCCCTCAGCAAACACGTGCATGCAGTTTCTTAGAGCATTACTTTCACAAATTATTCAGTCTTCATTGATTGACTGAATAAATTAGAATAGTTATTCCTGTATTCAGGAGATTTTAATGTGTTGAGGTTGTGTGGTGACATACACTAATCCAAACACTCAATAGGCAGAGGCAAGCACATCTCTGTTAAATCAAGCCCAGCCACAGATACAGTAAAACTTGTTTCAAATTTTTTTCTTACTATATATTGTTATTTAGCCCTCTGTCTTCTGGGAAGACCAGAGGTGGTGAGTAAATCAAAGGAAACAGTGTTTTCTTTTTTTTTTTTTTTGGTTTTTCGAGACAGGGTTTCTCTGTTTAACAGCTCTGGCTGTCCTGGACTCGCTTTGTAGACCAGGCTGGCCTCGAACTCGCAAAGATCCGCCTGCCTCTGCCTCCCAAGTGCTGGGATTAAAGGCGTGCGCCACCACCGCCCGTCTGGAAACAATGTTTTCTAGACACAATAGGATAGTTGTACTATTAACTCATAGCAGTTGTGACAGCATGCATGAAGACCTGATCCAGGTCAAGACAGACATGGACTCACCATGGAGTAGGAGGTGGACCTAAAGTCCCACCACTAAATGAGGCACTATTGGCATTTGATAGGTAGTGGGAGAGATAGAGTCAGTTTTCTTCAATGATGTGACCCCTGGTAGATCAACAACACTACTTCAGGATAGACTCTATTCTCAATAATGGTTGGGGAAAGTAAGTTAGAGTTGATTTTTTTTTTTTTTAAAGGAAATTCCAAGTTAGGTGGGTAGAGAGCTAAGAGTGGATCTGGGAAGAGTTGGGAGTATGAATATGATCAAAGTAATATTGTATGAGTTTCTTTAGGAATTAATGAAAATATTAGTCCTATTACATTTTATTTATTTAGTTATTATTTTTAAAAATTTTATGCTCCACATGTGTGTTCCACAGAGCATGTACAGAAGTTAGAGGATAACCTATAGGAGTTGGTTCTTTCCTTCTAGGGATTGAACTCAGGGCATTGAGCTTATCAGTAAGTGCTTTTACCTGCTGAGCCCCGTCTTGCTGCCCTATGTTCTTGTTGAATAATATTACCTACGAGTCTTTCATCTTGAATGTCAACTGGCTGAGAATTCTGTGTTTCCTTTTTGTTCTTAGATCAATTTTATTTATTTTAAATTTTTTCTGAGTGTACATGTGCACACACACACATATATGTATAGTATATATGTTTCCCTTTAGGGCTGACAGTTCTGTAGTTTCTTATTTTCTTCACTTTGGCCAGTTGTGAGTCCATGTTAATCATCATATACTGCAAATAGAAGCTTCTCAGATGAGGGTTGAGAGGTGCATTAATCTATGGATATAACAATAAGTCATTAGGAATGGTTTAGTACTATGTCCATTTTAAAGAATAATAATGGTAGGTTCTTCTCTAGGACCTATGTCCTGTCTAATCTGATGTTGGTGCTAGGTGTGGATTTCATTTTTTGGAGGGGGATTTAAGTAAATCCATTCAGAAAGTGATAGGTTACTCCCATGACATTCATGCCACTATTGCACCAGTGGACATATCTGGGAAGGTCAGTCAATGTTGTAACCTGCAGGGTTCAGAGCTGGGTATGATTGATGATTTTCTGTTAGCCTCTTTGAGCTCTTGAAAACTAGCCAGTATGGATGAAGTTTCTAGGTTTGTACCAGCTTGATGTTGCCATGTTGTATGATTCAGGTATTTGGTATCTTAAGCATAGGCTCATACTATCAAGTTTTGTAGGGACACCAAGAATATTGTCAATAGCCTGTAATGTTTGAGGGTGCATGGGACCTCACTAGCTAACTCCAAACAAAGAAACCCATTTCTACACTGGGCTTTTTGTTAGCCTTCTGTATCTACTACAGACATTGTTGCCTTATTATAAGATAGGTCCATTTTAACGCTTTTATGTTAGATCAGCTCTTGAATTTGGGAAAAATAATTTATGATGAAAATATCTACATTCCCATAGTTTTAAGAGTTTGTTTATAAAACCAGTTCTATCGTTGTTAGAGAATATGATAGTATTACTCTCTGCTTTCTTCTGTTTAAAAAAAATTAGTTCCTGTACTCTCTGCTTTCTTCTGTTTAAAAAAAATTAGTTCCTGTCATATGATTTTACCAGTGAAGACACAGGAGCCAGATACTGGGATGAAAACCTGCTAGCTCAGAGAGGCAGAGAAAGCATCCAGCTGACTTTTTTCTTATTCTACCAATATCCCAGAAGGAAAAAGCCCTGCTAGCTCACCCAGCTAGCTGACTTTCTTACTCTGCTGACATCTCAGAAGGAAAAAGCTTGGTAGCTCACCTAGGTGACTTTCTTATTTACCTGAAAACCCTAGAAGAAGCCCAGAAGAACCTGGAGGAAGAAACGTAGAAGGATCTGTATCCCATTTTTTTGAATGGGTTACTTGGTTTGTTGGTGTTTAATTTCTTGAGTTCTTTGTAGATTTTGGATATTAGCCCTCTGTCAGATGTGGGGTTGGTGAAGATCTTCTCCCAATCTGTAGGCTGCCGTTTTGTTTGAATGACAGTGTCCTTTGCCTTACAGAAGCTTCAGTTTCATGAGGTCCCATTTATTGATTGTTGGTCTTATGGCCTGAGCTACTTGGTGTTCTGTTCAGGAACCTGTGCCAATAAGTTCCAGGCTTTTCCCCACTTTCTCTTCTATTAGATTTAGTGTGTCCAGTTTTATGTTAAGGTCTTTGATCCACTTGGACTTAAGTTTTGTGCAAGGTGATAAATATGGGTCTATTTGCATTATTTTACATGTTGACATCCAGTTAGACCAGCACCATTTGTTGAAGATGCTGTCCTTTTTCCATTATATGGTTTTGGCTTCTTTGTCAAAAACTAAGTGACTGTAGGTGTATGGGTTTATTTCTGGTTCTTCAATTCGATTCCATTGATCAACTTGTTTGTTTCTATACCAGTACTATGCTGTCTTTATTACTGTTGCTCTGTAGTATAGCTTGAAATCAGGTATGGTGATACCTCCAGATGTTTTTTTTAATTGTACAGGATTGATTTAGCTATTCTGGGTTTTTTGTTTTTCCATATGAATGGAGAGTTATTCTTTTGAGGTCTCTAAAGAATTGTGTTGGTATTTTGATGGGAATTGCATTGAATCTGTATATTGCTTTTGGTAGGATGTCCATTTTTATTATGTTGATCCTACCTATTGACGAACATGAGAGATCTTTCCGTCTTCTGATATTCCCTTCAATAACTTTCTTCAAGGACTTGAAGTTCTTGTTTTACAGTTCTTTCATTTGCTTGGTTAGAGTTACCCCCAGGTCTAAACAGAATTCACAAAAGAGGAATCTAAAATGACTGAGAGACACTTGAAGAAAAGCTCAGCATCCTTAATCATCAGAGAAATGCAACTTAAGACGACTCTGAGATTCCATCTCCTGTCAGAATGGCTAAGATCAAAAACTCAAAAGACAGCTTATGCTGGCAAAGCTGAGGAGAAAGGGGAACCCTCCCACATTGCTGGTGGGAGTGCAAACTTGTACAGCCACTATGGAAATCAGTCTGGCGATATCTAAGAGAAAGCTTGGAATAGCTCTACCTCAAGACCCAGCCATACTGGGCATATATCCAAAAGATTCCTCATCAACCCACAAGGATGTCTCCTCAATTATGTTCATAGCAGCTTTATTTGTAATAGCTAGAAACTGGAAACAACCCATATATCCTTCAACTGAAGAATGGATAAAAAAACTGGGGTACATTTACACAATGGAATACTACTCAGGTATCAGAAACAAGGAAATCATGCAATTTGCAACCAAAAATGGATGGAACTAGAAAAGCTCATCATGAGTGAGCTAACCCAGACTCAGAAGATACACATGGCATTGATTCACTTATAACTGGATTTTAGCCATTATAGTACAGGATAACTATCCTACAATCAGTAGACCCAAAAGACCAGGAACAGGGACTTGCTTACCTGTTAGTGGAACACTCCACCCTGGTGGAACTGCATGTATGCCTCCTGTGCAAGAGGAAGCTCTTAGACCTCATGTGACTAATGAAGTAAGGGGGACTGATACATGGAGACACCCCACACTGAAGGCATGGGAGGGATGAGAGAGGGGTTAGAGGATGGGAGGGAGGGGTGGGGGGGTGGAGGAAGTGGGTAACAATGGAGTCATAACAAAGTAATAAATAAACGTTAAAAAAAAAAAAAGAAACCTAGAAGGAGACAACCCTGAAGGAGAAACACAGAGGAAGAAGCCGTGAAGGAAGAAAAACTTTGAAGGAAGAAAACCTAAGAAGCAAACCTTCCAACTCCAGCTTAGTGTCCCTCCTTTCTGTTTAATCTCTGTCAGCTGGTTTCTTGCTCTGCCTCTTGACCTAGGATTAACGTTATTTAATCTTATGTACGGAAAGGTCTTGGATTAAAGGTGTGTGCCAGGGCTGAGGCTTACAATAAACCAAAAGCTCTAGGATCAAAGGCTGAACCAAACTGCAATTAGAAACAGATTTTTCCAGTTCCCAGCCTCGGGGTTCACATGTGATCAGATATGCTTCTACATTATGAAATACCTTCTCTTGTTAGTTTCTATTGGGGATGGAAAGTAAAAGAGTTGTCAGGTAATGTCACACTGTGTTGGGGTATTCATTAGAATGATATTGGTACTCATAGCTAAGATTTATTATAGGGTTTGCTAAAGATACATAGAGGGACTTGAAGCACAAAGACATGGCTGAGTTTGAGGAATCCATGTGTAGTCTTCCTCATGTTCTTCCTCTTCCAAGAGGAAGGGGATTACCACTTAGATTGCATCTTCCTCAGAAGTGAAAATATGTGTTTCTGTTCAGGAAGACTATTATAGACCAGCTCCTAAGGGTTGCACTAGAGGTTAGTTTCATAGGCACTCTGTGCTGATAGCATATTTCTTAATTACTTTTATTGCTGTGATAAAACAGCATGACCAAAGCATCATATAGAAGGGAGGGTTTATTTGGGCTGACAGTTTCAGAGGGATGAGTCTATCACCATCAAGGTAGAGAGCATGGCAGCAGGCATGCTTTTTTTAAATTTATTTATTTGTTGCTTCAGGTTACATCTCCATCATATTGTCCTCTTTCCGCTCTTCCCAGCCCCTCCTCCCCACCCCCTAACCCCCAGCTCTTCCAACCCACTACTCTGGAGTGGAGTGTCCCTACATAACAGTACCCCGCCCCAGTTCAGAAGTCATATTAGGGCCAAGAGCCTCCTCATACACTGGGGGCCTACAAGGCAGCACCACCAGTGAAAAGTGTCTCATTGCCAGTGAGAGAAAAACTAAAAAAACAAACAAACAAAAAAAGTCTATGTCCATGTTCCCTTTGGTGCATTGGTTGTAGTACAGATATCCTGTACTATATAGCTAAAATCCGACTATAAGTGAATAGATGCCATGTGCATCCTTCTGAGTCTGGATTAGCTCACTCAGGATGAACTTCTCTAGTTCCATCCATTTGGCTGCAAATTGCATAATTTCATTGTTTCTGATAGCTGAGTAATATTCCATTGTGTAGATGTACCACAGTTTTTTAATCCATTCTTTGGTTGAGGGACATCTGGGTTGTTTCCAGTTTCTAGCTATTACAAATAAGGCTGCTATGAACATAGATGAGGAAACTTCCTTGTGATTTGTTGAGGAGTGATTTAGATGTATACCCAGAAGTGGTATGGCTGGGTCCTGAAGCAAAGCTATTCCAAGTTTTCTATGATATCGCCAGACTGACCTCCATATTGCCTGCATTCCCACCAGCAATGGAGGAGGGTTCTCCTTTCTCCACACCCTCGCCAGCATGTGCTGTCATTTGAGCTTTTGATCTTAGCCATTGTGACAGGTGTGAGATGGAATCTCAGAGTTGTCTTGAGTTGCATTTCTCTGATGATTAAGGATGCTGAGCATTTCTTCAAGTGTCTCTCAGCCATTAGGGATTCCTTCTCTGAATTCTCTATTTAGCTCTGTCCCCCATTTTTTGATTGGATTATTTGGTTTCGTGGCATTTAATTTCTTGAGTTCTTTGTAAATTTTGGATATTAGCTCTCTGTCAGATGTGGGGTTGGTGAAGATTTTTTCCCAATCTGTAGGCTGCTGTTTTGTTTGAATGACAGTGTCTTTTGCTTTACAGAAGCTTTTCAGTTTCATGAGGTCCCATTTATTGATTGTTGGTCTTAGGTCCTGAGCTGTTGATGTTCTGTTCAGGAAGTTGTCACCTGTGCCAATGAGTTTGAGGGTTTTTCCCACTTTCTCTTTTAGTAGATTTAGTGTGACCAGCCTTATGTTAAGGTCTTTGACTCACTTGGACTTAAGTTTTGTACAAGGTGGTAAGTATGGGTCTAATTTCATTCTTTTACAAGTGGACATCCAGTTGGACCAGCACCATTTGTTGAAGATGCTGTCTTTTTTCCATTGTGTGGTTTTGGCTTCTTTGTCAAAAATTAGGTGGCCATAGGTGTGTGGGTCCATTTTTGGGTCTTCAATTAGATTCCATTAATCTACTGGTCTGTTTCTATACCAGTACCATGCTGTTTTTACTACTATTGCTCTGTAGTACAGTTTGAAATCTGGGATGGTGATACCTCCAGATGTTTTTTTATTGTACAGGATTGATTTAGCTATTCTTGGATTTGTTGTTCCATATGACATTGAGAATAGCTTTTTCCAGGTCTATAAAGAATTGTGTTGGTATTTTGATAGGAATTGCATTGAATCTATGTATTGCTTTGGGAGGATGGCCATTTTTTTTATGTTGATCCTACCTATCCATGAGCAGGGGAGATCTTTCCATCTTCTAAAGGCCTATTCAATTTCTTTCTTCAAGGGCTTGAAGTTCTTGTTGTACAGGTCCTTTACTTGGCAGCAGGCATGTTAAATCAGGTACTATGGTATCAGTTGAGAACTCACATTAGGAGCTGCAAGCAGGAAACAGAGAGAATGCACTGGTGATCTCGGGAGGTTTTTAAAACATTGTCCGAAGTGATACACCTCTTCCAAGAGGGCCACACCTCTTAATCCTTCCCAAATAGCCACTAATTGAGAACAAAGTGTTCAACCACAACATAGGAAACATTCCAGAGTTCTGACAGCAAAGTCCTTACCTAAACCACAATGGTGAGAGCTAAGTGGCTTATAATGGAAATTTGTTCCACACAAATTTCTGGAGACTTGGAAGTCCAAGAATTGGAGTGTGAGATTTGGTGTATAGTGAGCTTTTACCTCATGTAATAGAAAGGCAAACCGTCTCTCTTAGGCTCTTTTATGTCATACTCATGAAGACTCTCCCTGTGTGACCTAATTTCCCCAAAGCTCTGTGTTACCACGCTGTCTCTTTGGGAATTATGATTTTAATTTGTGAATTTTGGAGGGACACAGACTTTCAAACCATAGCTGCAGCTGCCTAGCATAAATCTTACGCTTGTGCAAACTGGATAGGTACTGTGAGCCACCTCTATCTAAGACTAGCAGTCTTATGGGTATGATACTCTTTTCTGTATCGAAACCAAAGATAGATGTTATTTCATCGTTTACCTTCCTAAAAGATGCTGCAGTATTTGGGGCAGTATAAGTAGAAAGATAATGATTTCATTATATCATCTTCGTAAGGAATTTCATATGACTGCAACTTTCATTTATTATAATGGGAAATTAGTTATAATTAATAAAATAGTAATATAATTAGTGAAATAATATTATGATGAAATAGCACAAGGTCCCTTAAAATCTCATAGTGTGTTATAGGTTTATAAAAGGTCTAGTTAGCCCATAGGGTTATTTCAAGATACAGTGAATTTTATTTTACTAAGCCAAAAGCAGATGCCCCTTACCTCAAATCAGGGGACCTGTAAGAACAAATTAAACTTGCAAAATAGCAACCAGTCTACAGATAGTATTTTTAAATTTTAATTCCAAAAAATAAGATACAAAACTTGTTACTTTGAATCCTCTTGGTTTGTAGAGATAGGTCAAATCTTGCTATCATCGTTACTAATATTAAACAACTTTGAAGGACAGTTGACAGTGTTAAATATCTGCAGCTTTTTTTCTCAGAAAGGAAATGTACTTTATAAATTTTCTTTTGCAGTGCAACTTTCTGTTTCTTTTTGATGCTTTTCAAATCATAATCAGGAAGAACTGAGGAAAAAATTTCATGCATTGCCTGTTCAAAGAGGTGGTCACTGATTACTAAAAGTTACTCTATATTTTAATCAGCACATTGAGTTTTCTAGTTAAAAACTTATTGCATACATGATACAGTATATTATGAATATTTATATATGAGAACTATCCTTTTCATTATGGTGTGTATTAACTGAATGCTAGCACTGATTTTTTTTTTGTTCTATTAATTTTTTTTTGGTCTATTAATTTTATATGCTGCAACCAACTCCTGAAGGATGCATCATTGTTGATGCCTAATTCCTTGGAAATTTTTGTACTTTGGTTTCAGCAGCTTTGTCCTTTCTCTATGCTTTCTACAACTCCTGTGGTGACAATTGAAAAAATTTTAGAAGCTAATTGGATGTGAAGAATTAATTAGATATACATAACTAGACATACAGTTGGTAACTTTCTTTTTTCTGAAACTAAAGCAAAAAATGATACCACTTCTAGGTCTGGGGTTAGGCTCACCTAACTTGACATTCTTGGAGAACTGAGTAAAATTGAAATTTAAACCTCTGAGGAGGAGGCTCTGCTCTTCTGATGTTGTTGTCTGTGATTTCTGAGGAAGAACCTTATGCAAGGACCCAGCTGTCTTGAGTAGGGGGGCCACAGATGGCAGGTGATGATGCCTGAGGCCTTGCAGGGAGACTTATTCTGTGAAACCTGTAACAGCTACAGCTGAATTGGCTAGTGTCATGGGAAAGATATGTTACCTTGTGAGAAAGTATTTACCAGGGTAATGCCCACTGTGAGTTCCTTTTTGTCTGCTGTTATAGTCAGCATCTAGCTCCCTCTCCTGGAACCTAGAGGCATCAGAAAAACAAAGTGTAGGAGGCTTAGTTACTGGAAGAGAGCAAAGAAATTGGGTATTTAGATGTTGATACTATAAAAACACAAATATTTGCAGCAGTTGAAATGCTGATAGTATTTAATAAAAGCAGTTTTTATATAACAACCTAAACTGAAAAGAATTTCTCCAGGCAGAAGAAACAATACATGGGAAACTTAGGAATAGTCCAATAAACTCAGAAGTATATAAAAATTACAAAAATGTAGAATTGTCACAGATGTATACAACCAACTAAGATAATAGTCGTTGGATTTTAAAAACTTGAGAATTTATTAGAACAACTGCAGATTAAAGGAAAAAAATCAAAATACAAATGTCTTCCCCTCATTTTCCCATTTTAATATTGGATTAGTATGATTCACTTTTTCAATTGATGAATCAGTATTGATACAATTGCTAAAAGCTATAGTTTATTTGGGGGACACTCTGTTGGACAGTCTATGGATTTTGTGCCTCCTCAGTTCCATTGGCCATTTTATTTATCTGGTGATTTCTACCCTTTGTTGAATGTATATATTCCTCAGGGGTATTTCCCTAACTGCTTTTCTTTTTATATATTCTTTCCACAATAATAGGACAGCCCGTTTCATTTCAGCAGAATGGCCTCAGTTTTCTAGTTTTATAGACTTCTGGACATTTTTCTGATTTCCAGATTCTGTGACAGGCTATATTTCCCCAAAGTTATTGCCTCATTTTTCCTGAGTTTATTACCTATTTAAAGATTCTTCCCTTGGTTTTCTAAACTGAAAACCTTGATATAAAAATCACTTGAAAGATGTTCATTCATTTTGTCATCACTTCCTGTTGATATTGTTTGCTACATTCCTTGTACCATTCTTTCTTCAAATCTTGGTTCCCTTTTTCATTGTTTCCCTGTAGCAGTGCTCCAGAGAAAGGATTACAATCCTAGTGAATTGTAGCCTGTCTGTGAGTTGGCTGAGTGCTATGTGAATGCCATAGGCAACGAGAATAGAAATTGAAGACATAGTTCAGAGACTTGCTCTTTTTTTCATTAATTTTATTTATTTGTTCATTTTATGTTCCATTCACAGCCCCACTCCCTCACCTCCTCCCAATCTCACCTTCCCACCCACTTCCCCTATCCCCTCCCCCCCTTCTCAAGAGACAGGGAACGCTCTGCTACTTGGTACCAACCTGTCATATCAGGATCAAGTTTCTCCTCTTCCACTGAGGCCAGAAAAGGGAAACAACACTTCTCACAGTAGCCACAAACAATATAAAATATATTGGTATAACTCTTACTAAGCAAATGAAAGGCCTGTATGACAAAAACTTCAAGTCTCTGAAGAAAGAAATTGAACAAGATATCAGAAGATGGAAAGATCTCCCATGCTCATGAATCAGTAGATTTAACATAATAAAAATGCCTATTTTACCAAAAGCAATCTACATATTCAGTGCAATTCCCATCAAAATTCCAACACAATTCTTTACAGACCCCGAAAGAACAGTTCTTAATTTCATATGGAAAAAGAAAAAGAAAAATCAGGATAGCAAAAACAGTCCTGTACAATAAAAGAACTTCTGGAGGGATCACCATCCCTGATTCCAAGTTGTACAACAGAGCAATAGTAATAAAACTTCATGGTGTTGGCATAAAAATAGACAAATTGATCAGTTGAATCAAATCAAAGACCCAGAAATAAACCCATACACTATAGTCCCTTGATATTTGACAGAGAAGCCAAAATCATACAATGGAAAAAGGAAAGCATCCTGAACAATGGTGCTGGCCTAACTGGATGTCTGCCTGTAGAAGAATGCAAATACATCCATATTTATTTCCCTGCACAAAACTCAAGCCCAAGTAGATCAAAGATGTCAACATAAACCGGATACACTAATAGAAGAGACTATTCTCATAGAAGAGAAAGTGGAAAATAGCCTTAAACTCATTGGTACAAGAGACAACTTTCTGAACAGAACACCGATAGCTCATGCTCTAAGATCAACAGTAAATGGGACCTCATAAAACTGAAAATCTTCTGTAAGGCAAAGGACGCAGTCAATAGGACAAAATGGCAGCCCACAGATTGCGAAAAATCTACATCTGGCAGAGGACTAATACCCAAAATATATAGAGAACTCAAGAAATAAAAAACTCAATAAAACAAATTATCCAATTAAAAAATGGGGTATAGAACTAAACCGAAAATTCTCAACAGAGGAATCTTGAGACTTGCTCTTTTAATGTTCTTTCATTTCATTTTTTGTTGTGCTGTTGTGTGAAATGTTCTCTTTATTCTTTTTCAGTATAATGGGTGTTTTGAGTAACAAGTGTGGTTTTCAACTCCAATATCAAATGATTTTTTCAATATGGCTCCTGGCATTCAGTCCTCAAATGTGTGAACACCTTCGGCGCTATAATATCATTCCTGTCCTATCAGACATCCTTCAAGAATCTGTCAAAGAAAAAGTAACAAGAATCATTCTTGCAGCGTTCCGTGTAAGTACTCAGTGAGGGAGATTGTTTCTGTTGGGGTGTGTGTATATGTGTAGTAGTTTTTGCTGTGATGCATCTTTGAAAGGTGGAAGTAATATAAATGAATGGAATGTATGAATTATTATATGCTTGTAAAGAAATGTACTTTGGTTATCTTCAGATACAGAAAGTCCCTTTTTGTTACAGTGCCTGCTACAGGGCTATTATTATGGGAGTTTTTCTCTCAGGGCCCATATTTAAATCTGGAGTTGTGTTTCAGATCCTGGATAGCAGAATGCTTCTGAGTCAACTGTAGAGACTTCCAGTTATTATAAACATTAAAATTGTCAGGATATTAGAATTTTGTCAGTTATAAAAATGAGCTTAAAGATGAAGAAGCTTGAAAACAAGAAAGGAGCTTTGTTCTATCACATGAGGTATTGTTAAGTTTTTCCCAAAGCCATTGTCTTCTGTGAATCAGTTGTCTGCTTGGTCATATTGTTGGTCACTTTAGAATTCAGATGGTTTCCAGGAGATGTGTACCCAAGTGGTATTACTGAACATATTTCATGGGCTGCTTATTACTCTGTGCCAGGTATCCTTCTCAGGGATTCTATTGTTAACTGGTGGTCACTAGAACCTTATTATTATGTTATTGTCATTGTTAATATATGAGGATCTTGCTATTTGGGCTGGTCTTTGATTTGCAAATGGTAATGCTGAAGACAGAGGTGGCATTCCCAGTAGGCATCCAATTTGTAAATTCAGGTGGTTTGCTTCAGGATCTGTTTGTTTACTTTATTGATTGTTTACTTCAAATAAGCAGCAAGAAATAAAAAACAAAATGAAGTACAGTTGTTTTAAAATTTTAAGTAATATTGCTGTCAAATTTGTTAAATAATAATCACTAAAGTCTTTTAGACATTTCTAGTCATGTAGAGATAAATACACAAATGGGGTATGATTTTGATTTATAAAATTAAAATGACATATTATGGAGTTATACAACTTTTTGCTTTTAAAAATTAAAAAAATAGTTATGTGCGTGTGTGAGAGGTGTTGTACAAGTGTGGGTGCCCTGAGAGGCCATAAGTGGATATCAGATCCCCTGGGGCTAGAGTTACCGGCTGTCCAGTGTCAGTGCTGGAAACTGAGCTTGGGTCCTCTAGAAGAGCAGCAAGTGCTCTTAACTCAGCCATTTCTACAGCCTCTTCAACTGTATTCTTAGCACTATGTAATATGTATGCTTTAATTTCTTTCAAAATAGATCTTCAATATTCTTTTAGTCGTGTTGTATTCTACTGTTTTGTTATAAGTATTAACTATTACCCTATTGATGGGAGCATGAGGTATTTACAATTTATTTTATACTTTCATGAATAATTTTATATATGGTTCTGCTGAGTCAAAGGAATTTTTTTTTAAAAAACAGTTTTTTATAGTTAATACCAAATGATCTTTCAAAAATGTGCCAGCTTACATTAATCTGCTGTGTATTTACTTTATTGTCTTACTAATACTTAATATTATCACTCTTCATTTTTATAGAATCTTGGATGAAAAGTGAAACCATTGTTTTAAATTTTATTTTGTTAGTAATGAAGCAAAACATCTTTTAAAATTTATTTTATTTTATTAGTTCTTTGAGAATTACAAGTGTTTTGATTGTATTTACCCTCCTTCAACTCTTCCAAGATCCACCTCCCTTTCCCTTTCCACCCAACTTAGTGTCCTTTTTTGGATTTTCTTTTTCCCATCAAGGCCAATTTGTTTGATGTTCTTATATTCTTAGATGTGTAGCTTTCCACTGGAGCATGGTCAACTTATCAGGGGCTATACTGCAGAGAAAACTGACCATTTCTCTCCCTAGCAGCTCATAATTGCCAATAGCTTCTCTGCTAGTGAGATTTTGTCTCTTCCATGATGGTTCATGAGCCTTTGGAAGAGGGAGTATAGTATATATGTTTCCTTTATGGTTGAGAATTCTGAAGAGTGATATTTTCTGCACCTTGACTAAAGTTGTCTCTGTGTTGATTGTCATCTACTGTGAGCAGAGGGTTGAGAGATGCCTTAATCTATGGGTATAATGATAGGCCGTTAGGGGTTGGTTTGATACTATGAAGAATAATAGGAATATGTTCTCCCCTAAGACCTATATTCTGTCTAGCCAGAGGTTCTTGGCCTGATATTGGTACCAAGTATGGGTTTCATCTTGTGGAGTGGGTCTTAAATCCAATGAGAAAGTTATTAGTTACTCTAATGACATTTATGCCACTATTCTGTTTGTGAGCCTGCCTTGGCAGGCTGATTGTTATTCTAGCTTATAGGGTTCATACCTGGGTAAGACTAGTGGTTACTTTTTCTTCTGGTAGCCTGCATAGCACCTTCCAGCACTATGAAAGCTAGTCAGTAGGGAGGAAACTTCAGGTCTGTACCAGCTTGATTTTGTTGTGTTCTCTAACTCAAAGTGTGTGGTGTGTTGAGCAAATAAGGGTCTTATTGTCAAGTTGTGGAGGGTAGAGTTTAGTTTTTGGATAATTCAGTGTTGAAGTTTGAATGGAGTATTAAAAGAATTCCTGGATCAGCTTGAGTTAAGTGAGGTTTCTAATCCCAACAGATGGCCTTTTGGGCCATCTGTAAAGTTAGAAGTTTCTCACAGCTAATTTTCAGGAATATGGGAATGTGTAATATGTACTAATACTATTGGTGATGTGAGTCTAGGATCTTTCCCTAAAGAGGAGGGATAGAGTGGGACAGAAGGCAGGAACCTGGGATTTTTTGATCCTTGGACACATTTTGGTGGTCTGTGGAGGTACAATCGTGAGTGTGGTCTAGTGTCCTTATTTGTAGTAGAGTGGTCCTCAGGTCACAAGGATAGGTGGAGTTTGCAAAGCAAGTCTAGTGTTTCTATATGGAAAAAGATACAAGGGAGGGATGGGTGGAGTTGGTGGGGGTAGAGGTATGCTAGGCTCTCTGCATAGAGGGTGGCAATGACACTGGCATGGATGAATGGAGTAAGCAAATCAAGTCTGGTTTCCCTACGAGGGGAAGGTCCAGTAGTGGTTCAGAAAAGTGGGCATTGGACACATGATCTTTAGGTAGGTGGTGAAGGTACATGAAGAAAAGAGGCTGGACATCTGTTAATATTCACAACTTTAACTTTCATTACCAATTTAAAAACATCTTCTTAGACCTAGAACATCCTCTTTATTCCTAAACAACTTAAAACTTAGCTGTGAGACTATATTATCTAGTCTTCAACTACACCAGAGACCCGAGAAGGATAAATATATCTGAATAAATAGGAAGTCCAGAACAAGCAACTTCCAAAACTAAGAAATGACAGACAGCTGGCTGCCTGGACAGTCCTCAATTTCTCTCTGTAACATTGGAACATCTATCTTCAGCCTTTTGGCCCAGTATCTCTGACAGACATTAATTGTAAAGCAGGAATTATGAAGGACTTACCTACCCTGTCTTGGCAGAGCTAGGCTGCTGACTTATCTGCTTCAATACACTTTATTTTATAATTTTTTCTGTATCAGACACTGACCTAATCACTCTAAATATATCAGATTTATGAACTCCATTGTAAGTTAATTGATTTCCCAAAACATCCTGGAAGCACAGAGCAGGGATTCAACTCAAGCAGTATGATCCATACACTTAACCACTATTATTTGGGTTTTTTTTTTTTTTTGAGGCATTGTCATATGTCACCCCCTCCCCCCCAAATTACTTTTCTTAAATAGTTTGGTGTAAATTTTACTTAATGCTATGCCTTTATGTGTATAGAAAATCTTCTTAACCAGTTCATCATCTCCTTTTTCTTTTTTTTGGTTTTTAAAATGGGGGCAGGCATGGTCATGAAAAGAAAAATCAAAGGTAATATGAAAGGACAATGTCTTTACTTAACATGGTCACTAGATGTGTTAAGTCCAGTGTCTTTCAAAGCTGTCTAAGGAAAATTGAGGGCCTGATTGAGGGTATGTGGGAGAGACTTTCACTGTAATATTTACTGTTGGAGAGGTAGACAGTGAAACCCAAGGGTGACCTGCTGAAGATTTGCAATACTAACCAACTCTTGGCCAGATTTTCTGGGCATTATATTTGATTTAAGTTATTGTGATTACAAAAAGTTGCACCATTTTTTAAATATAAAAAAAAATTGTCCTATCGTCCTTAAGTGGTTTCTTCTGAAATTTAAGCATACATGCTAGTGAGATGGCTCACTGGGTAAAGGTGTCTGGCCAAGTCTGATGACCTGACTTTGATCCCCACAAGTTTGCTCAAGTTGTCCCCTGATTGCTTCACACTTACCATGACACCAGTGTTGTAGCAACATGTGCCCACAGTACACACACAATCATGAAACACAACAATAATTAATAAAATAAAATTTAAAAAGCAATTAGGCAAGTGCCGTGCTTCCTTATTTCTCTCCATCACAGGATAGCTAACATTGGTGTTTCTAGCCAGTTCTGTCTACATGAGTTGTCAGGCGTGTGGTTCAGGTTAGATGATAGTTAATTCTTAAACCTGAGTAAGTTATGTTAATGAGGCCTTACTCTGAAATAATTCAAGAACCAACCTTATTGTTTTTCTCCTTAAGGGTTCATTTTCTACATTCTTATTTTGAGAAAAGATGAAAAATTTCAGAAGTAATCTTCTTAATCTCCTTTGTCTTAAAAAATTACTTTCTTTGAGTTGCTTTTGTGTCAGACACTTTGCTAATTGTTGGAGAAATACAAATGAAAATGCAGTTAGCCATTGAAAATCTTAAGTTACAGTTTGAAGACAGACTGTGTAAATAGCTGTTGGTGTCATACAGTGATAAGTAGTGTGCAAGAGTGAAAGTTACAGAAAAGATGGAGGATTTGAAGACCCTGTGAAGGATGACTAATTATTGAGAAGTTCAAAGCTTGGAAAAGGTTGATAAATATTAAGAAGGCAATAAAGAACCTTCTGGAACTGTCAGGAGTTTGCTTTTATAGAAGGAACCCATCCTCTTTTAGGGTTTCTGTTACTGTAAATACACCATGACCATGTAGGGATGAAAGGGTCTATTTCAGCTTACAGCTCTCAGGTCACACTCCTTTACTGAGAGAAGGCAGGGGAGGAACCTGGAGGCAGGAACTGAAGCACAGGCCATGGAAGAGTGCTGCTTATTGGCTTGCTCCTCATGGCCTTCTTAGCTTCTTTATTTTAGGGGCCACATTGAGACAGGATCTCTTTGTAGCCACAGGTAGTCTAGAACTTGGTAAGTAGACTAAGCTGACCTTGAACTCACAGAAACATACCTTCCTCTGCTTCTCAGTTGCTGGAATTAAATGTGTACATTGCCTTATTAGACTTAGTTTGTTTTGTTTTGTTTTGTTTTGTGTTTTTTGTTACCACTTAGGACTACCTGTTCAGTGAAGGAACCACTAGCAATGGGTGGGGCCCTTCCATAGCAATCATTAATCAAGAAAATGGCTTATAGACTTGCCTACAGGCCAGGCTTATAGAGGCATTTTCTCAGTTAAGATTTTCTTTTTCCCAGAAATGTATACGTTTGAGTTAAGTTGACAAAATCAGCCAGCCAGATTACCTTTATACCATTATCAACAATTTAAAATATACCATGATTGTCTTAAGACAAGTAGGCAAAGATCCCAGCTGATTGGCTTGGACAAGATGGTACAGCCTCAGCCAGGGCTGTTGGAAGCAGTTTGTACTGTGTACTCACCATCCTGGATGAACCATTTCTGTTTTGGCCAGAGTGGGAGCAATTCTGGTGGAAGGACTCCTGTGATTGATACTAGGTCCAGGCAAGTCACAGTCTAAGCAAGTGACAGTCCAAGCAAGTGACTGTTTTTAGTGTTTGGTGCAAAGAAGATTGCATCAATCTTCTTTGTGATTGGTGATTGATTGGAACACCCCTTCTGGAACTAAATGAGCAGGCTGTTTGGGCTCAGCCCTTGGGCTGCCTCTGCTGTATTGTAGTCACAGGTCAAATAAAGACTGTTTCCGCCTGAGTGGCTTTTTTCTTGCCTACATTAAGTAGTTTGGGTTAAAAAAAGAACCAGTAGAAATCATCACAGCAATGGTAGCAACTATGAGGATGAAGAGGATGGATGATAGGAACTGAAAAATGTCTATTAGGGGGTCAGAGAAGAGAACCTTAAGGCCATGATCACCAAAGAAATTCCTCGGATCTGTCAAGTTTTTAGGACCAAGAGCCTAAGACCAAACTGAGAGATGTAAGACTGGCCAGAGTCAAGGTCCAAGAACCTCAAGATCCAAGGTCCCTATGGGAACTGAATGCAGATGGTTGTGAAAGGCTCAGGTGAAAATAGGAGCAGTATTGACTGGCAAGAGGTAAAGGCTGCCTTTGGAGGTGTGACTTATCTAGGGGGCCTTATGTTTATCTATGCTCATATTGCCATGAAAATTCCAAAGAGATGTCCTTTGGAATCATCCTACTTGTGAGTATATGCAAGTATATACACAGTGCACTTATAAGTAAACTTACAATAGGCCTGTTGTATACATTGCCCGTAGGAGTGAGATTGTGTGAGGCTTAATGGATAGTTAGTTATTTGGACAATAATAGTTTTGACTTAAAAAAAACTCATTTATTCAGAATCTTGAATCTCTCTTTTTTAAAAATTTATTACTTCAAGTTACATCTCCATCTTAGTGTCTTCTTTCCACTCGTCCTGGTTCCATCCTCCTATCCTCTCCTCCCTCTCCCACCCATCCCACTCCTCCGATGGGGAGTGTCCCTAAATATCCGCCCCTCTCAATACAACAGTCATATGAGGGCCAAGAGCTTCCTCTTGCACTGGTGGCCTACATGTTAGCACCCCTAGGACAAATTGACCCATCAATAGGTAAAGTCTATGTTTCTGATCCTTTTGGTGTGTTGGTTGTAGGATAGTTATCCTGTACTATATGGTTAAAATCCAATTATAAGTGAGTAGATACCATGTGCATCTTTCTGAGTCTGGGTTAGCTCACTCAGAATGAGCTTTTCTAGTTCCATCATTTGGCTGCAAATTGCATGATTTCCTTATTTCTGATAGCTGAGTAGTATTTCATTGTGTAAATATACCACAATTTTTTTTAAATCCATTCATCAGTTGAGGGACATCCGGGTTTCCAGTTTCTAGCTATTACAAATAAGGCTGCTATGAACATAGATGACGATATGTCCTTGTGGTTTGGTGAGAAATTGGGTAGATACCTAGAAGAGGTATGACTGAGTCTTGAGGTATGGGTATTCCAAGTTTTCTAAGATATCCCCAGACTGGTTTCCATAGTGGTTGTACAAGTTTGCACTCCCACCAGCAATGGAGGAGTGTTCCCCTTTCTCCACAACCTCTCCAGCATGTGCTGTCATTTGACATCCAATTAGACCAGCACCATTTGTTGAAGATGCTGTCCTTTTTCCATTGTACACTTTTGGCTTCTTTGTCAAAAATTAAGTGACCATAGGTGTGTGGGTTCATTTCTGGGTCTTCAATTTGATTCCATTGATCCACTGGTCTGTTTCTATACCAGTACCATGATGTTTTTATTACTATTGCTCTGTAGTATAGCTTGAAATCTGGGATGGTGATGCCTCCAGATATTTTTTTATTGTACAGGATTGATTTAGCTATTCTGTTTTTTTTTGTTGTTGTTGTTGTTGTTATTCCATATGAAGTTGAGAATTGTTTTTTCCAGGTCGATAAAGAATTGTGTTGGTATTTTGATAGGAATTGCATTGAATCTGTATATTGCTTTGGCAGGATTGCCATTTTTATTATGTTCATCTTACCTATCCATGAGCATGGGAGATCTTTCTATCTTCTGATTTCCTCTTCAATTTCTTTCTCAAGGAAGTTCTTTTGCCATATCTCTTCAACATAGTACTTGAAGTTCTTTCTAGAGCAATAAGACAACTAAAGGAGATCAAGGGGATACAAATTGGAGAGGAAGAAGTCAAATTATCCCTATTTGCAGATGACATGATCGTATACGTAAGTGACCCCAAAAATTCCACCAGAGAACTCCTACAACTGATGAACTCCTTCAGTAAGGTGGCTGGATACAAAATTAACTCAAAAAAAATCGGAAGCCCTTCTTTATATAAAAGATAAGTGGGCTGAGAAAGAAATTAGGGAAACAACACCCTTCACAATAGCCACAAACAATATAAAATAACTGGGGTAACTCTAACCAAGCAAATGAGAGACCTGTATGACAAGAACTTCAAGTTCTTGAAGAAAGAAATTGAATCTCCATGTTTTCTTTTTTTTTTCCATGCAACAACACTAAAATTATTTATGTTTCTTTATTTTTTTTAATAAATGTATTTATTGCTTCAGGTTACATCTCCATCATAGTGTCCTCTTTCCACCCTTCCCAGTCCTGCCTTCTGACCCTCTACCCCCTAAACCTTCCATCCCACTCCTCTGGAGTGGAGTGTCCCTACATAACAGCCCCCTGCCCCAGTTCAGCAGTCATATGAGAGCCAAGAGCCTCCTCATACACTGTGGGCATACAAGGGAAAAGTGTCTCATTGACAGGAAAAAATGTCTATGTTCTTGTTCCCGTTGGTGCACTGGTTGTAGTATAGATATCCTGTACTATATAGCTAAAATCCAACTATAAGTGTATAGATGCCATGTGCACCCTTCTGAGTCTGGGTTAGCTCACTCAGGATGAGCTTCTCTAGTTCCATCCATTTGGCTGCAAATTGCATAATTTCATTGTTTCTGATAGCTGAGTAATATTCCGTTGTGTAGGTGTACCACGGTTTTTTAATCCATTCTTTGGTTGAGGGACATCTGGGTTGTTTCCAGTTTCTAGCTATTACAAATAAGGCTGCTCTGAACATAGATGAGGCAACTTCCTTGTGATTTGGTGAGGAGTCATTTGGATGTATACCCAGATGTGGTATGGCTGGGTCCTGAGGCAAAGCTATTCCAAGTTTTCTAAGATATCGCCAGACTGACCTCCATAGTGGTTGCACAAGCCTGCACTCCTACCAGCAATGGAGTAGGGTTCTCCTTTCTCCACACCCTTGCCAGCATGTGCTGTCATTTGAGCTTTTGATCTTTGCCATTCTGAAAGGTGTGAGATGGAATCTTAGTGTCATCTTGAGTTGCATTTCTCTGATGATTAAAGATGCTGAGCATTTCTTCAAGTGTCTCTCAGCCTTTAGGAATTCCTCCTTTGTGAATTCTCTGTTTAGCTCTTTTCCCCATTTTTAATTGGATTATTTAGTTTCTTGGCATTTAATTTCTTGAGTTCTTTGTAAATTTTGGATATTAGCCCTCTGTCAGATGTGGAGTTGGTGAAGATTTTTTTCCCAGTCTGTTGGCTGCCGTTTTGTTCAAATGACGGTGTCTTTTGCCTTACAGAAGCTTTTCAGTTTCATGAGGTCCCATTTGTTGATTGTTGGTCTCAGGTCCTGAGCTGTTTGTGTTCTGTTCAGGAAGTTATCACCTGTGCCAATGATTTCGAGGGTTTTTCCCACTTTCTCTTTTAGTAGATTTAGTGTGACTGGCATTATGTTAAGGTCTTTGATCCACTTGGACTTAAGTTTTGTACAATCTACAAAAGTGATAAGTACGGGCCTAATTTCATTCTTTTACAAGTGGACATCCATTTGGACCAGCACCATTTGTTGAAGATACTGTCCTTTTTCCATTGTGTGGTTTTGGCTTCTTTGTCAAAAATTAAGTGACCATAGGTGTGTGGGTTCATTTCTGGGTCTTTAATTTGATTCCATTGATCCACTGGTCTGTTTCTATACCAGTACCATGCTGTTTTTACTACTATTGCTCTGTAGTACAGCTTGAAATCTGGGATGGTCATACCTCCAGATTTTTTTTTTTTAATTATCCAGGATTGATTTAGCTATTCTGAGTTTTTTGTTGTTCCATATGAAATTGAGAATAGCTTTTTCCAGGTCTATAAAGAATTGTGTTGGTATTTTGATAGGAATTGCATTGAATCTGTATATTGCTTTTGGTAGGATGGCCATTTTTATTATGTTGATCCTACCTATCCATGAGCATGGGAGATCTTTCCATCTTCTGATGGCCTCTTCAATTTCTTTCTTCAAGGGCTTGAAGTTCTTGATGTACAGGTCCTTTACTTGCTTGGTTAGAGTTACCCCCAGGTATTTTATATTGTTTGTGACTATTGTGAAGGGAGTTGTTTCACTTATTTTTTTCTCAGCCCATTTGTGTGTTGTATGAAGGAGGGCTTCTGATTTTTTTGAATTAATTTTGTATCCAGGCACCTTGCTGAAGGTGTTTATCAGCTGTAAGTGTTCTCTGGTGGAATTTTTGGGGTCGCTTATGGATAGTATCGTATCGTTTGCAAATAGGGATAATTTGACTCGTTTCCAATTTGTATCCCCTTGATCTCCTTTAGTTGTCCTATTGCTCTAGCAAGAACTTCAAGTACTATATTGAAGAGATAATGGCGAAAGTGGGCATCCTTGTCTTGTCCCTGAGTTTAGAGGAAATGCTTCAAGTTTCTCTCCATTTACTTTGATGTTGGCTACTGGCTTGCTGTATAATGCCTTTATTATTTCTAGGTACGGTCCTTGTATGCCTGTTCTCTCCAGGACTTTTCGCATGAAGGGGTGTTAGATTTTGTCAAATGCTTTTTCCACATCTAGTGAGATAATCATGTGGTTTTTTCCTTTCATCTTATTTATATGGTGAATTACTTTGATGGATTTTCGTATGTTGAACCATCTCTGCATTCCTGGGATGAAGCCTACTTGATCATGGTGTATGATACTTTTGATGTGCTCTTGAATTCGGTTTGCTAGTATTTTATTAAGTATTTTTGCATCTATGTTCATGAGGGAGATTGTTCTGAAGTTCTCTTTCTTTGTTGGGTCTTTGTGTGGTTTAGGAATCAGGGTGACTCTCCTCATAGAATGAGTTTGGCAGTGTTCTTTCTGATTCTATTTTGTGAAAGAGTTTAAAGAGTATTGGTATTAGCTCTTCTTTGAGGGTCTGGTAGAATTCTGTGCTGAAACCATCTGGCCCTGGGCTTTTTTTGGTTGGGAGAGTTTTAATGACCATTTCTATTTTAGGGGTTATAGAGCTGTTTAATCTGTTAACCTGATCTTGATTTAGATTCGGTAGGTGGAATCTATCAAGAAAATTGTCCATTTCACTTAAGTTTTCATATTTGTTGGAGTATAGATTTTTAAAGTAGGACCTAAATATTGTCTGGATTTCCTCAATGTCTGTTGTTATTTCTCCCTTTTCATTTCTGATTTTGTTGATTTGGGTTTTTTTCCCTCTGTCTTTTAGTTCATTTTGCTATGGGTTTGTCTATTTTGTTGATTTTTCTCGAAGAACCAACTCTTGGTTTCATTGAATCTCTATGTTTTCTAAAGTTGTTCATATCTCCCCTTTCTCTTGGTTATTACAGTATGACAGTTGCTATCTTATTTTGATGTTGGTGTGTTTTTCTTGCATGTGGTATTGGCTTACATAAGTGCATTCCCATACAAGTTCCATAATTTGCCTGAGCTATTTTTCCACATAACCTCCTGCCCTTATTTTTCTTTTCCCTTTCTCTCTCTCATATTTTTTCTTCTGCTGGACAACTTTACTTCTTTCATCTGACATTTTTCAGGTTTAATAATTCCTTTATTTTACAAATTACATTTCTTGTATATAATAAAGTACAGATGTTTGTGTGCTTTTTTTTTTCTTTTTTATAATGCTAAGGATCCAATCTACTGTACGTGCTAGACAAGTGTTTCTATCATGTAGCTACATGTCTAGCCCTGGATGTGTTCCTTTAGGAAGTATGACATAGTTGGAATGTGTAGCTAATTGGTATAACATTTGCCTAGCATGTGGGAGGATCTGAGTTTGATTGCCAGCGTTAGAAGAAAAACACAACAAAATCTATATCACAGATTATAGTTTGGTTTTGAACATGCAGTAATTTTACTATGATAAGAATCAAACTGCTGTCATCATGTAGCAGTGAAATGTTTTAGCCCCAACTGAGTACACTGGGCTGTGTGGCAACTGGTGCATACACATTGGAGAAGTCAATTAAGGATATGCATGCAAGTTTTATATTGCTGCCCAGAGATGATCTTCTGTTAGGCAAATTAGACCGGGCTTTCCTCCTGCTCTTGATCCTTACTTTACTACAGATTTTATCTGTTTATCATACTCAACCCTTTATTAACCATCTGGTAGGTTGAGTTGTGACATGGTTATGGTTACAGTACTAACTGTGGTAGAAACAGGGAATAAAGATCCACCAGGGCCAGCATGACCTGCCTGATAGGCTGCTACAGGAGAAAAGGAAGCCATATCTATGGCTGTTTTCCTGCTCCCTTTACTGGATTTTTTGGCCAAAACTGGTACCAATTTTCTCCATTACCTTTCTGTTGAATCATACTGTTCATATGTGTTCCCTGTGACCCCGGCAATGGTAATGTTTTTCTATCCAGAGAAAAGCTTGTAGTCAATGCAGTAACAATGAGTTTCTAGATATTTGCCAGTGGAAAAGGAACAGAGGCTGTAACTAGAATGATGTACTTGTACTTTTAGAGCAGTTTGTCTGGTGTAGTAATAATGAAAATATTGGCAAAAGGATTATGGATTCTTTTGCTGTTTTTATAAGCATTCTTTAAACTAGAAAAGCTCAGGGGCTGAGCCGATGGCTCAGTGGATAATGTGCTTGCCCTTCAAGCATGAGTACCTGAGTTCTGATCTTTAACACTCACATAAAAAGCTATCTGTGGCTAGGATAACCTGAAATCCACTGCACAGGAGTGAAGACAGGAAGATTCTAGAGTACCAGCTCAGTGAAAATCTTTAAGAAACATGGAGGAGAACATCTGGACAATGGCCTCTGGCCTCCACAGGTACAGTGATGGGCACATGGTTTCATGCATACATTTGTGTGTGTGTGCACACACGCACACACACACACACACACACACACACACACACACGGTGGTGATCTGACGTGTGTGTGTGTGGAAAATTAAATTTTTATTAACTTTATTTTGAGTTCCTTTCTGTGTGTGTGTGTGTGTGTGTGTGTGTGTGTGTGTGTGTGCGTGCGTGCGTGCGTGTGTGTGTCTCCCTCTCTTTCCTTTTCTCCAAACCCTCCTGTCCACCCCTTCTTGCTCCTTTTCACTACATGGCCTCTTTCATTCTTTGTGATTTCAGGGTTGGCTTTTTGATATTAGAAAATGAACTGGTGTGCTCTGCCCTGGTGAAGACTTTCTCCCACTCTCAGGAAGTCATCTCGTCCTTAATTGCTTGTAGTTGTAGAGCTGAGGTCTCATGAACTTCACCTTCCATGTTGACATGTCTATTGATATTATGGTTGTTCAGCTCATGTTTGGCAGTCGTGTTGGAAAGACTTTATGTATGTAGCTTCTGATATTGTTCTATGTGTCTGTTTTTGTTCCAGTCCCATATTGTTTTTATTACTGCTTATATGCCAAGGCCTGGTATGGTAATCCCTCCAGCATGTTCTTTGTGCTCAGAATTATTTGGCTATTTTGATTCCCTATTAGTTTTAGAATAGGTTTTTTTTTTCTATTTCTATGAAGAATGAGATGGGGGTTTTGGTTGGAATTACATTGAATCTGTAAATAGTTTTTAGTAGAATGGTCATTTTCACAGTATTTTGAATCTGTTCGTCAGGGACATTGGCCTATAGTTTTTTTTTTTTTTTGTTTTTTGTTGTTGTTGTATCTTTACCTGCTTTGGTTATTAGAATAATGCTGATTTTGTAGAAGTAGTTTGGGCATGTTTCCTCTGTTTCTGTTTCAATTATTTTTGAATAGTTTAAGAAGGATTTGTTGTAGTTCTTCTTTGAATATGTGATAGAAGTTTGCTGTGAATTCATCTAACTCTGGACTGTTTTTTTTTTTTTAAGCTGGAAGACTTTTCCGATTTCAATCTCCTCATATATAATGGGTCTATTTAGATTGTTAACTTGTTCTTAGTTTAATTTTATCCATTTCTTTTAGGTTTTCCTATGCAGAGTACAGGTTTTTAAAAATATTCTCTTCTAATATTCTGAATTTCTTCTGTGTATATTGTAATGTTTCCATGTTCATTTCTGATTCTGTTCATGTGGTACCCCTCTTTCTCTTTGTTGGTTAGGCAAAGGGTCAGCCTTGTTTATCTTCTCAAAGAACCAGCTGTTAGATTCATTGATTTTTTTCTTCTTTATTTATATTTCATTGATTTTTTTTCCTCTCTGATTTTATTATTTTTTGCTGTTGATTTGGTGTTCCCCCCTCAACTTTTTGAGTTGCATCATTAAGCTATTGTGCTTTTTCTGATTTTTTTTTTTAATGTAGACACTTAAATTTCCCTTAGAGAACTGTTTTTGATGTGTCCCAGAGATTCTCCTGTGTTATGTTTTCATTTTCATTTTGTTCTAGGAAGTTTTAAAATTTTTTCTTATTTGTAATAACTAGAAACTGGAAGCAACCCAGATGTCCCTCAACCAACGAATGGATAAAAAAAATTGTGGTACATTTACACAATGGAATACTACTCAGCTATCAGAAACAAGGAAATCATGCAATTTGCAGCCAAATGGATAGAACTAGAAAAGCTCATTCTGAGTGAGCTAACCCAGACTCAGAAAGATGCACATGGCATCTACTCACTTATAATTGGATTTTAATCATATAGTACAGGATAACTATCCTACAACCAGCACACCAAAAGGATCAGGAATATAGACTTTGTTACCTATTAATGGAACAAATTGCCTAGGGGTGCTACCATGTAGGCCCCCAGTGCAAGAGGAAGCTCGTAGCCCTTATATGACTGTTGAACTGAGAGGGGCTGATATGTAGGGACACTCCATATCAACGGAGTGGGATGGGTGGGAGAGGGAGGAGAGGGTGGGAGGGTGGAACTGGGAGGGGTGGAAAGAGGGCACTGTGATGGAAATGTAACTTAAAGTAATAAACATAAAAATTTTTTTTTCTTGATTTCTTCTTTGGCCCATTAATGCATCATTCACTAAGAGTTGTTAATTTCCATGAGTTTGTGTATTTTCTTTTTTTTCTTCTTTTTTTGTTTTATTTTTTTGGAGAGGGGTGTTGAGACTAGGTTTCACACTGCAATAGCCTTGGTTGACCTAGAACTCTGGCCTTGAACTCATAGAGATCCCTCCCAAGTTCTGGGATTAAAGATGTGAGCCACCAATACTCAGCTGAGTTTGTGTATTTTCTAGAGATTGTTTGCTGTGAATTTTGTTTTATTGTATTCTGTTCGGATATGGCACAAGTTGTTATTTCAGTCTCTCTGAATTCATAAAGATTTGATTTGTGTCCCAGCACATGGTCTGTTTTAGAAAAGCTTTTGTGTGTTGCTGAGTAGAATGTATAATCTTTGATTTTAGTTGGAATATTCTGTTAAGTCCATTTGATGTATGATGTTAGTTTATTCTGATGTTTCTCAATCTATTTTTTTCAGGTTACTTGTCTATTAAAGAAAATGGGGTGTTGAAACACCTACTATTAAAATGTTGGTGTTAATCTATGTCTTGCAATCAAGTGGTAAACTTTTAATGAAACTTGGCACTCGAGAGTATGGTGGATATATGTTTAGAATAATAATATAATTTTGGTTAACTCTTCCCTCAATTAGAATGAAGTGTTGCTCTTTATCTCTTCTGAGTCATTTCAATAGTTTGAAGTCTATTTTGTCATATATTAGGATAGTGACACCTATTTGCTTCCTGTCTCATTTTATGGGAATATTTTTGTCTATCCTTTTCCTCTAGCCTATCCTTAAAAATAGGATGTGTTTTCTGTAGATGGCAGATAGATGGATTTTGATTCTTGATCTTTTCAGGTAGTCTGTAACTTTTGATTGTAGAATGGAGGCCATTGTATTTCAAGTTATTAATGAAATGTATTAATTGTGGTCATCGTGTTGTTGATTTTTTTTTGGTGGTGTTGTTTGTGTTCTTAGTGATATTTTGTGTTTTAATGATAATTATGGCTTTGTATTTCTTTCCACAGTGTCTCTGCTCATGCTCATTCCTCTCTGTAACCTGACACAATGCTTCCTGTATTTTCTTTAGGTTTGGTTTGGTAGTTATTTTTTAAAAGCTGTTTATGTGATGGGAAGTTTTTCATTCTCCTTCAATCATGGCAGATAGTTAAGTGTAGTTAGTGTTTTAACTGTTATATGCCCTGGAGGTTTTCTTTTCTGGTCCTATTTGGTGTTCCCCATGTTTCTTGTATGGGTGTGTCTTTCTTCAGATTGGGAAGGTTTTCATCTATGATCTCATTGATGATTTATGCCACTGACTTGGGATTCTTCTCCCTCATCTATGTCTATAATTCAGAGGTTTGCTTTTTTCCTGGTGTCCCACATTTCCTATCTGTCCTTTCCTGTGTTTTTAGACATTTTTAGTATTTCTTGTTTATTTCCTCTCAGTCACCTCCTTTATCTTTTAGTCCTGATATTCTATTTTCTCTTTGATTCATTCTACTTAAAAGGCTTTCCTTTGAGTTTTCTAGTTGAACAGTTGGGTTTTCAGTTCTGTCTTCATTTCAGCTTCAACCATCTTCAGTGTTTCTATCTCTTGATTAAATTCAGTTTTTAAGTCTTTAATTAGTCTTTGTCATTTCTATCAGACTTATGTTTGTGTTTTCTTGTGTATCAGGCGTTTATTCTCCTTAAGTTCTTTATCCTGGATTTCATTGAACTATTGCTTTGTGTCTTTAAACTCTTTGAATTCTTTGAGGAGATTTATGACTGTTCTTTTAGTTCTGTGTTCTGGAGTTGATCTAGGTAATTATCATTGACCGACATTTCTACAGGACAGGCTTGCTCTTTCGTATTTCTGGTATTTTTAGAACCAACTCTAGGCATGTGGTCCTCTTTTGTTAATTCTGAGTTTCTTATGGACAGAACAGGTTGGAGCAAAAAGAGGGTATTCTGGTGGGTTGTGTCTGGAGGGTAGAAATGAATTGAGTGGAATGAAATCAGATGACAGAGGCTACTGTGCGGGTGTACAGGATGTGCTCCCTGTTCCAATCTTGGAGTGAAGAGGTAGATCTTTCTGGATAGACATGTTGGTTATGGTATGGAAGAGTCCTGTGGCTTGGGCGATAGGTAGGGAGGATCCTGGCTGAAGCCTAGTGCTCCTTTGTTTTGTAAGCAAAGGAAGAGGGTGTGAGGGCATTAGAAGCCTGGCTACTGAGTGGGGTGATTGGAGGCAGTGCAGTAGGGATCTTTATAGGTAGGGTGTGTCCTGGCGGAAGCCTACTTCTTCACTGCGGCACAGGCTGGGGACATCAGACTAGATTGGCACACAGGTTTTTGGACTTGGGTAGAGCTATAGGTGGTTGAGGAAAAGGCATGTATAGAGAGGTCAAGGGGACTCACCAGGGTAGACCTGGAGAGGACATGGGGAGTCTGGAGTAGTGGAGATAGGGACTGATCTGACTTCTTCAAGGAAACTGAATCTCTTAAAAGTTCTGCCATGTCACAAAGATACTGTAGGTTGGCAGCTAAACTTTCCTAATAGTGACCTTTGGAGGACATTTCAGATTTAAACTAGAGATCTTTCATACTGAGAAGTAGGCTTCCAATTAGAACTCAGGAAAGAATGACTATAAATAGAGTAACCTTTTAAAAGTACTGGTTAAATGGGAAACTCGAAGGAGGATGTAAAGAAGTATGGATGACTGCAAACATGTACTTTTTCCATGTCTCTTTGTCTAACTCAGAATTTCTTAGAAAAATCAACTGAAAGAGAGACTCGCCAAGAATATGCTTTGGCTATGATTCAGTGCAAAGTCCTGAAACAGTTGGAGAATTTGGAGCAGCAGAAGTATGATGATGAAGACATCAGTGAAGACATCAAATTTCTTTTGGAAAAACTTGGTGAGAGTGTCCAGGATCTTAGGTGTGTTGTTATCTTCATCATTGTCATCATAATTATTTGAGATAGGGTCTCATTATGCAGCCCTGGCTGCCTGGAACTTACTGTGTAGACCAAACTGACCTCGAACTCACAGAGATCTATTTGGATCTCTGTGATTAATCTCTGCTGGGATTAAAGGTGTGTACCACCATGCCTGACATCAACATTCTTTTAATAATTGCTATATACTAAATTTGTTTGACCTTGAACTCCTGAACAGAAGGGATCCTGCCTCAAGTCTCCAGAGTGGCTGTGCCTATAGGTCTACATGGTGGATTTTATAACTTAAAAAAAAATTGAATTGATTACAAAGTATGAAAATCATATTTCTCTACAATATGCCATATTTTCTGCTGAAATATTCTACATTGTTAACTGTAGCTTAGAGCATTTGGCTATTCTTATTTCAAGAGATTCCCATCATTTTCTTTACAGAACACTAGTTGGGCAATGTGTATAGCTGGCTTATATCTGTTTTTATTATTAGGCTTAGGATTATGAATATGAAAAATGATAGTTTACTTATACTCACTTGTCTACATCAAGTAACTATTCAAACAGGACATTCTGGTCAATTTTCCCTCTATAACCTGGTTATGCTGAATTGTCAGTCAACATTAATGGTTATTATCATTTAAAACTGTACCTGAAAGTAAATCCAAACATGTCTTGATACTGTCTGTTTAATGGCTCTGTTAGTTATTTTTCTCATTCTGTAAATCACACCAAGCATTAGTAAAGTGTTAATACCACTAAATGAGAGTAAAGACCATTACCAAAATTCTTTGATCAAATTAAGCAAGCTTTATTTTATGCTAGACAGGGCTATCTCCCTAAAGCAGGATAAAAAAAAAATAGCATTTAACATAGAAAAAGGTAGGATTTATATATACCCCAAGAAACTGCAGGGCTAGAGAGTTTTCAAGGGTTAGGGTATTTCCAGAAGGATTTTGGTTATGTCAGAACTTGGCTGGACATTTCAAAATTGTTTGGCAGAATATCTTATTATCAGCGTATTATTATATAAAATCTAGAAAATTATATATGTAATATATAGTTTTATATATAAATATATAAAAATTACATATTTAAATTAAATGTTATATATTCAAGGTATAAATCATACTCCATAGGGAAGGACCATCAAATTCCAGCAACAGGGTTAAGTACACTCAACTTGACTTTTGCAGTAATAAACAGAAACGAACTTATTTTAGTCTTATAACAAAATGACTTCCATCCTTAAGATGGAGCCAGACTGGTCCATCATTCATATGATAAAATACCCTGACAAATAACTTAAGGGAGAAAGGTTTGTTTATTTTGACTCAGTTCCAGAGTGTGTGCCTTTTCTTCTGGTGTAGAGTATGGTGGCAGGAGCTTGTGACAGCTGATCTTACTGCGTCTGCAGTCAAGAAATAGGAAGGAATGGATGCTTGTGCTCAGGTCACCTTCCTACGCAGTCCAGCGTCCCAGCCCAGGGAACAAAGCCATTTACAGATAGACATGTCTTTGTGACTTTTCCTCATTTCTTCCTTGTTGCTGTGATAAAATAGCAAAATACCCGGACACAAGCAATTTAAAGGAGAAAGTATTTATGTTAGCTTACGGTTGTCGAGGGATATAGTCAATAATGAGAAAGACATGGTAACAGAGAAAGCATGGTGGTAACAACAAGAGTCTGGCTGATCACATTGCATCTGTACTTAGAAAGCAGAGAGTGAACAGGAAGTTTGAGTCTGTCTGAAAAAGGTCTAGGTCTGTCTCAGCAACTCACTTCTTCCAGCAAGACTTTCTAAAGATTCCATGGTCATCTCAAACAGCACCACCGTCTAGGGTCCAAGTGTTTAAAATGAGACATTTGAGCCATTTCACATTCAAACCAGAAACTTCAATTAAATCAATCCAGATAAGCCCCTCAGTTGTGGCCAGAGGTATGTCTCAGTTTATTCTAGATCTCATTAAGTTGACAAATGGACTTACAGTAACTAAACGCATGTAAACAACAACAAAGTTACTGTACATATAGTTACTGATTTTTGAATTGTAATGTATTGAGTTTGTTAACATATACAGATTTTTTTCTTTTAATTTTGAAAGAAATTATTTCAACAAATCATGTTTATTAGTAGCCATAATTAACATTTATATGGATACATGTGATTTTTGTTTTTGTGAAATAGTGGGATATGTTATTTTATTTTAAGTTTATCTGCTTTTTACATTTGTTCACAATAATATATCTAATGACCTGGCAAATTATACTACTTTGACTCTTACGGTAGAAATTATCTTTCCATTAATATATATTTATATATTTATTGGGAGTAAAGATTTTGAGAGCAGGTAACGATTTTAATATTTCACACCAAATATTCAATTTTGGCAATGTTGGGACTTAGTTCCTATGATTTGTTGGAGGTTAAACTGTTTAAATTTACAGTGGAGGTCAATATGGCAGTCAGTCTTTATAGTTGTTATTATTGTTATTTTTTGATACAAGATCTTAACTATGTAGCCTTGGCTGGCCTAGAATTGGATATGTAGATCAGGCTGGCCTTGAATTAACAGAGATCTGCCTGCTTCTGTTTCCTGAGTACTAGAATTAAAGGTATGTCATCAAGCCCAGCTTCATTCTTTGTAATTAAGTCATATTTTAGTTTGCTTAATTTTGGAGTAGCTCTCAGATTCTTATAACTGGAATTTTAAAATAATTTTATAGCTCATTTGATGAATACAGTTCAGAACTTAAATCTGGAAGGTTGGAATGGAGTCCTGTACACAAGTCTGAGAAATTTTGGAGAGAGAATGCTGTGAGGTTAAATGAGAAGAACTATGAACTCTTGAAGTAAGTTTGGACCCCATGTTGCACGCTATAATTACTGACATCCTCATCAACATTTAGCTTTGTTATTGCCTGAGTATTAGGTATTCTGTGGTCTTAGTTTATATTTTTTTGCTAAATAATGTGTTGAATGCCTTTTATGTGTTTGATCAGTTAGATGTCATCTTTTCTTGTCATCAATGTGATGAGCTTCTTTTTTTTAATGGAAATTTGATAATTCTGAGCATTTTTTTCTTTTGCCATGTGTTCATTGAGGCTATTTAAGCTTACTTGGTTTCATGTCATTTTACTATTTAACTGTGTCCTTAATAAACACAAATTTTTAATTTTAACAGACTTAGTTTACTAATATATCTATATATGGCTAGTGCTTTTCTGTGTCTTTGTTAAAGTTTCGCCTATGAAGGGGATGGAGGTTTGTATTTTTATTTTGATATTTTTCTGTAGTACTGGAATTAAACCTAGGGCCTAGTGCATATGAGGTAAGTGCTCTACTCAATAGGCTATATTCCATCTTCTTCTTTTCTTCCTTTTTTTTTTTTAGTTTTTTTTCTTTTACTTCCTTTCCTCAACCCCCTGTTTTTGAAATGGAACTCACTTTGTAGCCCAGTCCTGACCTAGACCTCAGGATAATCCTCCTGACTCAGCCTCCCACATGCTGGGATTACAGGTGTGTGTTACTGTTTTCTGCCTGCCCTTCTGTTTTTTTTTTTTTTAAGAAGATCTTTACTAAATAGTAATTCCAAGTCTGCTATGGCAATTAATAACTCTCAAGTATGTAACAGTTTCTCCATTGAAGCAACCTGTAAATTGCTATTTATGCTATGAAGATATCTTTTTATGCTATTTTATTCATAGAAGCTTTGTCGTTTGACCTTATATTTAGATCTCCAATATATCTGGAGTTGAATTGTGGTTGTGAAGTAGGACTCAAAATTAGTTTTTCCCTCTTTACATGATATCCAATTGAAAATAGTACCTCCTAAGTTGGGGATGTGACTCATTGGGTAAGCCTGATGCTTGCTGTACAATCATTAGGATCCTTAGTACATACATAAGAATCTGGGTGTGGTCTCATGCACCTGTAACCTCCAGTGTTGCATGATCAGGTGTGGCAGGGTAGACAGGGAGATCCCCAGAGCTTACCATAGCCAACCTAGCCAAAAAAAAAAAAAAAAAAAGGCAATTTCCATGTTCATTAAAAGACTGTGACCCAAGGGAATAAGGTAGAGAACAATGGAGAAAGACACCTGAGGGCTGTCTCTGGTCTCTGTGCATGCATGCACACAAAATTAAAAAACAAAATTAGCACTTCCCTTTGGGTTCTGCAGCTCTGTTCTTGTCATGATAAGATGACTGAATGTGTGCACTTTCCTTTTGTAGTGAGATATTTATATACAATATAATCAATCCATTTAAAAATAAAATTCAGTGATTTTTAGTATATTTACAGTAGTGTACAACTACCAGTACTCTTAATTTTGGAACATTTTCATCACTTCAGAAAGACATTTCAATTCCCTTTAACCACTGCTTTTCCACACAACTCATTTGTTTGGCCTTAAGTAACCTCTCATCTGTTTTATGTTTCTATGAATTTGTCTATTACAGAAATCTTATATGTAAATGCAACAATCTGTCTTAAATTTCTGACCAATTTTGTATGTATTTAGTGCATTCTGATTGCTATCACCCTCACCCGTCGTTTTTCTCCTCTTTAACTCACCCACCTCCTTGGTACAAGTCTGAGTCTCCCTCTCTCACCCCTCCCCCTTATCCTGTTTGTCCATTTGACATTGGTATCTTTCATTTACCTATGTATCATGGTTCATCCACCTTACAGTGTTTACAAGTACTATATTCCTTCATATGGATGAATACTACTCCAGTGTATATACAAGACGGCTTGTAGCTTTAATTCACAAGCCCATGGGCAGTTGAATTCTTTCTGCCTTTGACCATGAACAGTGATTTCACCAGTAGTGCTTACTGTACAAGTTGATATGGGAGCATATATTTGCATGGTTTTTGCTTGAAACAGCTAATCATAACACATCTGCAGTTAAGAAGTAGGAGGTGGACTGGGAGCTTGGAGAAATGGTTCAGTGGTTAAGAGCACTTTCAGCTCTTCCAGAGGACCCAGATATGATTCTCAGCACCCACATAATGGCTCACATGTCTGTAACTCCAGTTCCAGATGATTGACTGCCTTCTGGCTTCTGCAGGCACTAGGCATGCATGTAGACAAAACACCTATGCACATTAAAAGAAGCAGAGGGGGATGAAGTCTGTGTTTAGCCTTTTATGCAGTCCAGAATTCCAGCCTAGTAGTGGGATGCTGAGTCATATGGCAACTGTGTTTAGCTCATTGTAGAAATGCCAGACTAGTTTTCAAAGTAGCTGTACAGTTTTATATTCCTAGCACCATTTTATGAAGATTTTGATTTCTGTACCTTTTAACCATAACTGGGAATTGACCATGGCTTCATTCATAGTAGGTAAGCTTTGAACTACTGAGCATCAATACAGGACTTTTAATTATTTGGATATGGGCCTTTTGAATTTAATTGGGGTATATAGTTATATTCCACTGCCACCTGTAAATGAAAATTTTTATTAATCTATATTAATACCTAATGGCATATAATACTGATAACCTATAACCTATAAGCAGCTAATACTTAACCCTTTTGAAAGGATAGCAAGCCTTGGGTCCTTAGGGCAACTTAGTCAGCCTTCTATCGCAAACAGCAGTCAACACTCTAGTCTGGCACTGTCACAGCAGTTCTATTTCAGCTTAAATTTGAGGCTTTCTCCTCAGAGTCAGGGCCTAGCATCGTGCACCAGCTGGTGTGGCCAGCCTGCTTCAACCGGTCAGTGTGCGGCCTGCTTCAGTCAACTGAGACTGCCCACAGACACCTCAAGCTGCTGTTTGAATTAGCTGAACTTTACTTGAAAGCTTTGCTACAGCCTCTCAGGACAGCAGTTACTTTCCTGCCTATTTTTGAGGTCTCCTCTGAAGCTGTTTACCACAGTTTCAAAGCATGTTTGCTGCCCGCCAGCCCACTTCAGTTGCTTTGCTCCTGCAGCTGCTGTGGTATCAGTCAGGCCCAGCTTTCCTCAGGCTGCTTGCTGTTAGTGTCATTTTTATGGTCTCCTCAGCCCATGCACCTTACACCTCGCTCACTCGCTAGCATACCTTAGGCCGCTCTACTTCTACTGCCGTCCGTCTTTGCTGCCTTCTTACTGTCTTGATAGTGTCCTTTGAAGCATAAAATCAAGTTCACTTTTAACTTTTGTTATCATAACCTCAGGTTATGAAATGTACCCAAGAACTTTTCTCTTTTTTCTTTCACTTCTCCCATCCTCAACACACACACACACAGTATCACTCTATAATACACTTTTTAAATTGACTTAAACTTTAGCACGATTTTAAGTTACAAAGAATTGAGCACGGAGAGTGTGTCCTCATATTCTCTTCACCCTCAGCACACAGTTTCTGCTAGCATGTTTTCTGTTTTTAATACAGGGTCTTGTATAGTTATGACTAGCCTTGAACTTGAGAGACTCTTCCCTTAGTCTCACATTGTGCCATCTCGCTCAGTAATTTCCTATTTTGCATTAGTGTGGTATGTTTATTACAGTCAGTGAACCTTTGTCTCAGGGAAGGATGAGCGGTTACAATGCTTATTTTGTAGCTTTCATAGCACACAGATGAAAGCTATCATTCACTCCCATGTCTCACAGTCTCACTAGCCAGGCTTGGAGTGTCTGTCCATTCTTGCTTCACAGATTTGGCCAAATCAAGCAGTTCAGAGACTTCTCTTAACTATCATGGTTTCCTGCATGTGCCCATTGTTAAGGCCTTCACCTGCATGAAGAATCATGGATTTTTTTTTCCTTCTTCTGTATTCAAGGTTGGATCTGAGGGTTATCTTTTATCACTTCTATTTTGTTTTCTTCCTTTCTCTTTTCAGTTCATCCAGTAGATTACACACTTTTTTGGATCATAGCCTGGGAGTTCTTGAACACCTATTTGATGTGTACTCTTTCCTTTTCAGTCTGTCAGAAGTCTTCAGCTATAGGAAATGGCAAGCTAGTACCTCTGTCTCATTCTCCTTTCTTATACAGTTTGACCATCTAATCAGAGGCTGAAGGAGAGGATGATAGACATGTGTCTTTTCCCCATTGTAATTCCTTCCTTACACAAGTGACTTTCTGGTAGGTAGCCAAGCCATCTTCAGTTGCATGTTTTATTACACATAGCAGCAGCTGTGCAACTGCCAGGGACTGCTTGCTGACAGTTTTGACCCATATTTGCTATATTTCAGAGTAGCATATGCTCTAGACCTTGAATAGCTGTTAGAATGTCCTCATACTCAAGGAACAGATCCCACTCATCAAGCAGGTACGCTACTACGATTTTGTAAAAGACAGCCATGTTATGCTCCTGCAATAATCACTCCAACTTCAGTTGGCTCAACTTTAGTTATATGTCTTGTTCCCCATAGCAAGGCCCATGTAATTCTACTATAACAACAAGATACCACATATGATGCAGAGAGAAACTATTACCTATGTTGAGACTGCCCTTATGGATGGTCCACCCTCATATTAGAGTCCAAAGCAGGGCCATACAATTGCTCCTCCAAAATTTATCTTTAGTTTTATCACACCATGTGATGGGTGCAGAGCTGTGCTAAATTTTCCTGGTGAGACACAAACAAACATTTACTCACCCCATATAGTGCTTTAGTGACAGTCCAAAGGACAATTCCACTAAAGTCTAGTGTAGAAAAAAAACCAGCTAATTAAATTATTTACTAGTATTTATATTATCTTTATTTGGTCGGCGGTGTTAATCCTTAACCTGCCATTATAAATGAATACATACAGACACCGGGTGGATTTTAACAAGCCTAGGCCTGAATTGTGCAATCCTAGCCCATCTAAGCTAGCTCTTAATTCTATTACCCAGAAATGACCCCATATATACACATGTCCCTTTGGACTATTATTCTCCATGCTAATCTAATGTTCCAGGCCACATGGAGGGATCTTCTTTAATCTACTCTGTGGCGTGCCCTCCTTGTTTGCCCTTGTTGGCTTCTCTCCAGCAACCTTCTTTCCCAGATGCTTTCTGCCCCTCTCTCCAAAAGCCTGCACGCCTTAGTCCTAACTACCTCCGTCTTTGCCCAATCTCCAGGCCTCAGCATTTATTTAACCCATCAGAGAGTCAAAGTAAGTAACAGACAACAAGCAAGACCAATCAACATTTAGAATGTTTAATACCACCACATCAGTCTAGTTTAGTGGACATATGAGTTTATTTAGCTGGCTTACAGAGCATGGTTAGGGATTGGTTCCAGGAGTGTGAGTAACAACAGATACATCAGTGCAGAGTCCCACCCCGTCATTGATGATGACCTCATGGAAACTGCATCGTGGAGCCCTTTGGTTAGCTACTCAGTTCTGGCAACTCCAGTTCTAGGACTTCTTATACCCTCTTCTGGACTCCATAGGCACTGCACATACATGGTACATAGACATGCTGATAAAACACCCATACACATAAAATGAAAATAAAATCAAGTAATTTAAAAAAAGAACATAAACAGGTTGGAGTATTCAAAATATAAATAAATACTTGGACAACTGAATGTGTGTTTTGTTTCTGTCTTATAGATTTTCATGTGCTAATATTGAAAGAGTTATTTTCAAGATGCTATTGTGTGTAGTATGTGGCTAGGCAAGCAGCAGACCATAATTTGATTCATTTTCAGCATTTGTTGTGTCCTGAGACACATTACTTAACTTCTGAGTTTCATTTCATCATAAATGGGTTGTGAAGAATGTATTTATGTCAGTATGAAAATAAATGTGTATTATCATGGTTTTTTTCTTGATTTGGGAATCCAGATTTCTCAGTTAACCCAGAAAATAGAAGGTGTGTAATTACTGCAGAATAAAATGATCCTCTGATTGACAGTGTCTTCACTTGTACTTCCTTTCATTTGTAGATTTCAGGTAATGACAGGTTGAGATGGTAGCAGAAGGAGGTTTGCGGGTAGACTTTTAAGTTTTAGTATTAAGAACTGTCAGATAAATGTGATTTAAAAGCTAAGCAGCTTTCATAGATTTGGACATGTTTGGAGTTATTTTTTGATTTTGTTTTTTTTGACACAAGCTGGCTTAGAACTCTTGGATTCCTAGTCTTGTCTTCTCCTTCCAAGTGATAGGATTATAGGGATGGGGCACCACACCCAGTTTAGAGTCATAGAAAATTTTAGAAAACTTAAGAGTTTATTACAAATAAACATTTATTTTAATGCAAGTAATATAAACAAATATAGTGTGATTTAAGTTATTTTCTAGTAAACCTTTTTAGAAGGCTTATATTTTGTGAACAGGTGGTTTATATGTGAACAAACTAAATGGTTTTAATTGTTATCTATTTAATATTTATTTCATTTGTATATTTGTGTTTCTAAGTGTTACTACATGTTTGTGTAGCTATGTGCATGCAGAAGCCTGTTGAGGTTAGGTGTCAGATTCCATGAAACTAAAGTTACAGATGGTTGTGAACCACTATGTGTGTGGGTGCTGGGATCTAAACCCCGGTCCTCTGCAAAGCAGTAAGTTCTCTTAACCACTGAGCCATCTCTTCAAAAAAATTTTCTTGAGATTATGATATAATTAGATCCCTCCACTGCTCCCTCCAAAACCTCCCACATATCCCTCCCCATTTTCCTTCAAATTCATGGCTTTTTAAAAAACAGATTTTATGTATGCATATATGTATAAATATATAGATATGTATTCCTAAATATAATCTCTTCAGTCTTTATAATGTTACTTGCATGTTTGTTTTCATGACTGACTTTTTGTCATTGGACAACCAATTGATGTGCTCTTTCCTGGGGGAGGACCACCTCTTCCATTGAGTCATTGCTTGAGCCCTCCTTTAAGTAGCAATTTTAAGGGACAATAATACATGAACATCTTAGAAAAATTAGATGACCTTTGTGTGTGTGTGTGTGTGTGTGTGTGTGTCTGTCTGTCTGTCTGTCTGTCTGTTTTAGATTTATGTTGCTGTGATAAAGACCATGACCTAAAGCATGTTGGGAGGAGAATTTTCCCTTTGCCAGGAGATAACAATTGCAGATAGCTTTTTGGTTAGGGGTGAGAATGTCCATGTCTATTTCCACCTCACATTGCTGGTACGTCTTACGTGTGTTGCTACAGTCGCTATGAGTTCATATGTACATCAGTCCTGCTGTATCTGGAAGGTACTGTTTTCTTTGGAGTCATACATCACTTCTGTTTCTTTCGTCTTTCTGCCTCCTCTTCCTCATGGATCCCTGAGCCTTGAGGAAAGGGGTTTGATGAAGACATCCCACTTAGGATTGAGTGCTCCAAAGTCTCCACTCCTGCACGTTGTCTAGTTATGGGTCTCTTTATTAATTTCCATCTACTGCTGAAAGAAGCTTCTCTGATGTGGTTTGAGTGAGGCACTGGTTTATGAGTATGTTATTAGGAGTCATTTTATTATTGCCATATACCTTTAGTAGAATAATTGTAGGTTTTCCCCTAGACCCGTGACCTATATAGTCTCAGGTTATGTTTTTGGAATTGGATGTAAATGTTATTGCTTATAAAGCTGTGGGTAGCCTGTATATACATATAAAGCTTTGAAAAGTGCTAGCATAGACATCATGGTGAAATCCCTAGAGACATCTACTTTGGATGAGCTTTCGATATTGTACCTATGTTGTTATTGTAGTTGCAGAATAATACACAACTTGACATTTCTGGGTTACATTTATTTCAGAATCTTGACAAAACTTCTGGAGGTATCAGATGATCCACAAGTCTTAGCTGTTGCTGCTCATGATGTTGGAGAATATGTCCGGCATTATCCTCGGGGCAAACGGTAAAGGACAAAGACAAACATATGTTTCATTTTGATTTCTTGAAATAACCCAAAGTAATGTTCTTTTCCAAATCAGAGTAGTTTAATAGAGAAACTAATGAAGAAAAAAAATCAATTAAAAAATGAGTACTGTGGCCGGGCGGTGGTGGCGCACGCCTTTAATCCCAGCACTTGGGAGGCAGAGGCAGGCGGATCACTGTGAGTTTGAGGCCAGCCTGGTCTACAAAGTGAGTCCAGGACAGCCAAGGATACACAGAGAAACCCTGTCTCGAAAAACCAAAAAAAAAAAAAAAAAATGAGTACTGTAAAAACATAAATACACTTCCATTAATACTTTTGTGTAATTGCCAGTGGAGATTATTAGAAATTTTTCATTAAAAGTTTCTTCTGTTTGCAGACTTAATTCTATAGCCATTTTGTGAACACTTTTTTTCTCTACTACTTATAATTATGGAAATGAATTAGAGATCGTTATTGACTATAGTTACAAAGCATAGAATAATTAAATACATAGTCTATAAGGAAAAGTTATAGTAGATACATAAAAATATAATTACATGTTTCAAAATATTGAGGTGTGATTATATAATTAAATGTACTTAATTACATCTTCAGAAAAACAATGGATATGTTTATTTGGCAAAGTAGAGTCTGAAGGCTTTTTCAGTACCTTATTTAGTTACACAATTGATCAGGATTCTGCTTCCCAACAGAAGCAGAAACAGGGAGTGTCCCCTGGTGTAGAATGTCTGCAGAAAGTTCTCTAGCTTTCTGTTTGCATTCAGTGACACAAGCACTTCCTTATGTCAGATGCAGCTTCTGCATTTTTTTTCTGTCATCATCATTCTTTTCCTTGCAAATAATCTTCTAAGATGTGGAATAATCTTTCATGTTATATCCATTTCACTGCAATTTTAGACAATTGCTTTGATATCTCACATTTGATGGTCATATATGGATGATAGGTTTATCTTATTGAAGTAATCACAGCTAAGATATGTCATATCATAAAATGGCAGGATTTATTTAAGAGTCATTATTAAAAAAATATGCTCTCTCAAGTATTAGATACCCATAAAAAATAAGCAGTGGATATTTCTGCTGGTTCAGTGAAAAGAATCCCAGCAAAGACCTTGAATTTTTGAGAGTTCCAATTCAGAAGAAACAAAAGGAAGGAGAGAAGGAGGGAGTCAGTCACATGTCTGATTGTTTCCTTTCGGTCCAGTTTCTTACTTCCCAACCCTTCAAACAGTATTTCCTGTTTTGAACAAGTGCCAACATGGAGTGCTGTTTATCCTTGTTTTATATGTTCGTTATTTGTTTAAATTTTTTTCTTTTATTGAAAATAGATTTTTTTCTCTCACATAACATACCTTGATTACAGTTTCCCCTCCCTCTATTCCTCCAAGTTCTTCCTCTCTTCCCCTCCCATCTTGATCCAGTCTTTTTTCTCATTAGGAAACTAACAGGCTTGTAAGGAATAATAATAAAATATAACAAAGTAAAGCAAAAACTTACACATTGTAATGAACAAGTAAACAGAAAAGAGCCCTGGAGAAGGTACAGAAACCCACTTATTGGCACACTTAGGAATCCTATAAAAACACTAAACTGGAAGCCATAATATATACACAAAGGACCTGGTTGTAGACCCTTGCAGGCCCTCTATGTGCTGCCTTAGTTTCTGTGAGTTTATATGAGCTTTGCTCATGCTGATTTAGAGGACTTTGTTTTCATGGTGTCTGGTATTTTATGTGTTATTTTTATAGTTGCTTTTGTGGTTAGAAGGTACACTTTTGAATCAATAGTCTGTTTTGTGAGTCCAGATAGAAAGCATAGCAGGCAGTTATTGCTTCCAAATTACAAATTTAATAATTGTCATTGGGCTGTGGGGTTTAGTGACAGAGCATGTACCTAGCATATAAGGTTACCATCTCTAGCACCCACACCCTACAAAATGTCCTCAAAAAAATTCAAGTAGTAGATTGGTCATATTTACACTTATGACAGTTTTAATACTAGAGCCCCTTCATCCACATAGCATTAATTGCTATACATAACTGGTCTTCCACTTGTATCTGACATATTGAGTATTATCCATTCAATACAACAGTGTACCAGCAATTTGAGCACCTTTTCAAGGTCTTTACAAGGGGTGTAGCTTCAAAACCTGGAATGCCATAATAGGCTTTTAATTTTATTTTTCTTTAAACAATTCAGTAAAAAAAAAATCACTTTCCTAGAGTTGAGAAAATCACACACGCACACACAAAGCATATGTTCTGTTCCCACATTGTAGTTGGTATGGCAGTGACTCCCTTTCCCAAATTCGTGAACTTAGCCATGGCCTGAGCTCACCAAGGTATAGTTCCTGCTCGAGTCTTCCATAGGAATGAATGGGGAAGGGAGCACAAGAAGAAGGCTTGTCTGGCCATGAACAGACTGAAACAACACCTGCATCAGGGCTGCCTGTGTTAGCAATTTAATCTTAGCAGCTTTCAAAGATGCTTCCAGCTTCCAAACTGCTCCTGCCTTTCCGTTTGCTATTTGGCTGCTGAATCAGACTCAAGTTTCTACAAGTTGTGACTAGATATGGAAGATTATTTTTAAAAATCTGGTACATCACTATGTACTGCCTTGAAAGTGAAACAGTTGTGTCCATGTCTTTGGTATATATCTTCATTACATAACAGTGATGACTTGGTTCTATTCCTTCTTAAAATTAGACTATAAACTCCTAAAAATGAATAACTGATGAAGAAGAGTGTTCACCATTCAGCAGGGCACAATCTGTCCTGAGAGAGTTACCCAGAGAACTCATGCTTGCTCTCTTATGATACAGATTTTTATATCAGATAACTGACTCTTCACTGTGCAAAGCTTTGTATAGCACAAGCAAATAAATTATTTTTATAGTAGCATACAATTTATACAGCAAACCCAGTTAATTTCTCTCATAAATTATAGTTATGACCATTACAGATGCTCACTGTAGAAAATGTGAAAACTGCAGAGTAGAGAAGCAGGGCCTTTAGCACCAAGGCACAGACAGTGATTTCCTCAAATATCTCTCTGTCCTTTGGAAACTGGCCACGTCATACATAGCTCATTAGCTCATGCTTTATCACTTTCTTTTACTTTATAGTGATGTTTGCTTGGGTTCTGATTTTTCATTGTGAAAACAGAATGAACTGTTGTGTATGTTGATAACTTTCTGTCATCTCCTGAAATAGACATAAGGAGATAAAGTGTGTAAGTATTTATGAGGTTTTAAAAACATTATTACGATGCATACTAATTCATACTCCCAATCTAACTAGTATGTGAGAATATAATTTTCATGACCCCCTTCCAGTAACAACAGGAAGTGCCACTGTTTCTTTTTAACCTCATGTGGGAAGGAAAACATTGCTTCTTACATCTTTAACTTATATTTTGGTTATTTAACATAGTATAGGAGTGTCCACTGTTACAATTAAAATAAACATTGTTAAAGCTTAGTGTTTACTGTAGGGGTTAGATAAATTAGATTTAGAAAATATATAGGAGTTTCTGATACTGTCTCTTAATTCGGGGCCTGAAGAGCATTATCAGCATGAAGTCAGCAAAAACAGGAAAGACTCAATAGACTGAAAAACAAGGTTGAAGTCAGGAAAACAGGAAAGATTTAATGGATTTGAAGAAACAAAGTATCTGGCCTGACATTGTTTTCAGCTGCTAAGTGGGCGGAGCCCAAATTAAGCGGAAACAGAGTTCCTCCTATTTGAGAACAGTGCGTGGAGCCCAGAAGAGAAGAGGCCCCTGATGCTAGAGAGCTCCAAGAGTCCTACTGAAAAAACGGCTGGCCATTGATGGCCAGCTCTCTCCCTGAAGCAGAAAGAAGCCGGTGAGCAAAGAAAGCCTGAGCAAGACACCAAAAGGCCAAGGACTGGACCCTGTGGCTCAGCTTTTGCCTAGAGGGGTTTGATCTGTCCGAACAGTGGCCTAAAAGAAATTGTGCCTGGCTTTAAGGACTGAGGCAGAGCAGCTGAGTTCCTGATTCAAAAGAAGTAAGTTGGCCT
>CAJQZJ010032633.1:58812-78102 GCA_907164525.1 Lophiomys imhausi | reverse complement strand
TAGTATTTCTATTGTAATGATTACAGAAGATCAAGTTGGCAGTTAGTTCCGTGCCCTATACTATGCTCACTGTGTTCATATTGTACATGTAACATGACAGTTTTCTGAAGTGTCTGCTGCTTGTCATTGTTCATGGATTCCACACTAATGAATTTGCTTACTTGCTAAAATTACATCATTTGAAAGCTCATGTAAATAATTCGGGCACTTCTGCAGTCACTCATAAACATGCATAGAGCCTTGAAAACATTTGAGTCCTTGATGTACACATTCCCAACTGAGGCAGAACAAGCCTGAGTTCTGCCTTCTCGTGTTCTCAAGTGTTGTTTACGTGGTCTTGTTTGGTGCCATGCTTGTGTCTTGCTTCTGCTTTTTTGTTTTTGGATTTTGCTGTTTAAAATGGCTCACCTACGGTATGGTGCTGAAGTGCTGTGCAGGTTTTCAAGGTCAAGAGGCTCTGACACTTGGAGAAAATTCATGTGTCAGGTAAGCCGTTTTCAGGCCAGCATAATAGTACTTACTGTTGGTTATGTGCTATTCTCTGAAGCTGGATACAAGCTCAAAGTATGTGATAAGGAGCTTTGTAGGCAATGTTAAGGATTTCATTACCTTTGTTAAAGAGCACAGTCACTGAACTGCTTCAAATGGGGAAAATGATATTTAGGGTTTTGCAAAAGATTGCTTTCATGACAGGGAGGAGGGTGGATTGATCAGGAACAGCCTCTACCATTATTGGCCAAGCAGCCGTGCTTACCACACTAAAGGACATGGGCTTCATGTCGTTGGGTCATCACCAGTGACTTTGTAATGGATTTGTTCTTGCTTTCTCTATTTGGCAATTAGTGTAAATTACCTGCTTAATGTGATATGTCTGACTAATAGCTGAGCTACAATAACAGATAACATTTGAAAGAGTTACTGACATGTTTTTAAGCACTCAGTTTTTAATTGTTTTGTTGTACTTACACGCATCTATCCCTGACTGGTCCAAGAAGCCTGTGAGGTTATCTTAAAGCACCAAATGCCCTATTGCATTAAGATGTCATATGACAATAATAAGTAGCAGGCATAGCCCACTGGACAGTACTGGTAGACAAAGAATGGACAGGGAAATCCATACTCTTGGGCTGGAGTTAAGAGACTGCAAAGCTCTATTCATAATGATATTGTAGAGAATAGATTCCTAAAGCAAATGGCCACTTGCATGTAATATTTGTGTCTGTACTAAGTGGACTTTATGTTGATGGGGATATGGTGTTACAAGAGAAAGCAATGTGATTATAAGCTGTTTTCTTGTTCCTGAAATTTAACTTTCTTTTCTTTATAGCCATGTGACATATCCTGTCATGAGAAAAGAAGGTGTTCCAGGAAATTAGGTGTTAAAATTAGGTGTTCCAGGAAATTATTACAAATGCTCTTCTCTGTCCTTTGCTATCTGCATCTAAACCTATATCTATGGGATAATGCAATCATTGGTGGACTTGATATTGATCGTATGAAAATTAATTGGAATTTGGTAGAAGTACTGGCAGTAAGTTGATCCTTAACTGCCTAGAGTTCTGTGATGTACCCAGGTAGATGGTAGATTCAGAAATGAGAGCATCAGTCAGACTGAATATTAGGAATTCTAGAACATACTCAGATCCTTTAGATCTGTGTATTTGTTACTTTTCTATTATGATAAAACTTCATGACCAAAGCAACTTATAAACGAAAGCATGTAATTGGACTCACCTTTTCAGAGAATTAGAGTCAATGATGGTGTAGGGAACACATGGCACAAGGAACGACTGTGATCTCACATCCCCAAACCACAAGCTGGAGGCAGAGAGAGCACACTGGACTTGGCACAAGTCTTTTGGAACCTTAATCCTGCCCCCAGTGACACATCTCTTAATATTTCCCAAATGGTTTCTTCAGCTTCAGATTCATTAACCTATGCAGACTGTTCTCATTCAACTACCACAGTCTGCAATTCATTGAGAGTGATGTGAGATGGAATACTAGCTTACTTCAGTTGGTTGTAACTTTCGTTTGGGAAATCCTTTGGGCATTTGGTATTTGGACTTTTCACTTTTAACTAGCATCAATTTGAAAAAAATGCACCTTCACCCATCTTGTCTGTTCTCAGGGTTATTGAGCAGCTCGGGGGAAAGCAACTGGTGATGAACCACATGCACCATGAAGACCAGCAGGTCCGCTACAATGCTCTCCTGGCCGTGCAGAAGCTCATGGTGCACAACTGGTATGCCTGGCGCCTCTCTCACCTGTGCATTGCTCTGCTAGCTCTCACATGCTCATCCTAAGAGCTCGTGTGGACATACTCGAGTAATGAGTGGTGATTCTAAAAAAGTCTACATGCACATTGCTCATACAGAGCAAAGACTTAACTTTAAAGAGATGAGCCATTAATAGTCTTAGGAAAGGTACAGACTACTGATATCAAAAATTACTTCAGCTGTAACTGAAAAGGCCCTTATGACAAAAACAAATGCAGGCTCCTTTGATTTGTGTGAACACAGCTGGAATGCACATTCCCCTCTGTGTGTACAAGGTGTCTAAGTGTAAAGTTAGCTAGACTACCTTGTACCAGTTTACAGTAAGTTTGTTGATTGACTCAAATCTATGGTCATGGTTCATTCATTACAGTGTTTTGCTTTTGAAGTAACCAGAGTCATACTTTTTTCCTGTCCTTTCATTTTTTAAAACTGAGATTATTGATCTTTTTGTATTTTCTCTAAATACTGAACATAATGATGGGCCCTTGGTGTACTATGTAGAACAAGTGATAATTCTGCTTTGGAACAGCTAGGTTTGTTATGCCCAGTTCACAAAACCATAAGACAAGCCAGGAAGACTCCAACTCCATGCAAAAGCAAAAGGATCTTTAATTGGGGGTATGAGCCATGGCAAGGTCCATCACATGTTCTCCATGCAGGGAGTCTGTGAATGGCCCTGAACCTGGAAAGTTTGAGGCTCTTAAGGACTAGACAAGGGATATGGTGGACAGTTAGGGTGGTTGTAACATACAGAATCACATTTGGCCTTGTAAGATGAGCTCAGAGAGTCCTCTGGTAACCTTGTCCTCAGGAGGCAAGGGAAACTCCCAGTATAACAAATATGTCCTTTTAAGAGCAAGCCCGTCGTTATCTATGGCTCTGTCCAGATGGTCACTCAAGGCCTCTGAGGGAGGGAAAGCTAGGTTCTCAGGCTTTGTTATCTTACTTTTATGAGCTTGTTACAGCAGAGGGGGGTGGGTAAGAACTTGGACGGGCCAGGGTGAGAGACTGGGGTTTTCAGCGTCAGCTATTGGTTGGCTGTTTAATACTTGGAACAGATTACATAGTTGTACCATATTGAAAGAGAGTTCTACCTTTACACTATTGTTGTTAAAGTACTAGGAATAAATATAAATCTCCTTTAACTGGCAGAAATGTGATCAGTATCTCCAAAGAAAAGAATTATGGTATATTAGAATGATCAGTCAAATACAGTGCAGGAGAATATCTGGGTGTGGTGCTATGAACTTGTTTATAAAATGTGACAGTCCTGTCAGTAAGCAGTTTTCTCATAAACAATGACATCTGTGCATGCTCACAACTGTGTTTTTGAGTGTTTGCATTGTTCCTGTTAAGTGCTGGGTTGAAGATAGAATAGAAGTGGGTGCAGCTTTACAGAGGTCAGTTAGACAAGCTTCTCTGCATAGGCCAAGACAGTTATGCTGAAGTGACGGGGGTAAAGAGCCATCTGTGCAGTGTGATTGTTGGGGTCAGTTAGTGTTTCAGATGTAAGGAATGAGACGGGGCATGCAGGAAGCAGAAATGAACATGGCTTGTTTAAAGCAATGCATGGAGAAAGGTTTCAGTACCTGGGTGGTATTGAGATGTTGCAGGGAGATACTGGTGCTGGAAATGCTCTTCAGGGCACAGACAGCTCCCACAACAGAAAACTGTTGCTCTATTTTTATTAAGAGTGAGGAAGTTTCTTGAAGGTCCAGAATAAGCACCAGTGAAGTGTACACCAGTGTATATTTAGGGGTACAATTGCAGGGCATGCTGTTTTGTGAGGCTTAGATGAATTAAACGCCATTGAAGTTTTTTTCTTTAAAGATTTATTCACTTTTATTTTATGTACTTGAGTGTTTTGCCTGTAGATATGAGCATTCAGTGCCCACAGAGGCCAGAAGAGGGTGTCAGATCCCTGAAACTGGAGCTTCATAGGGCTATGAGCTGCTGTGTGGGTCCTGGGAACCCAGCCTGGCTCCTCTGGAAGAGAAGCCAGTGCTCTTTTCACTGAGGAGCCATTTCTCCAACCTGTTTGATTTTTGAGACAGTGTTTCACTAAGTAGCCTTGTTTGGCCTGGTATTCATTTTTAAATCAGAATAGCTTTGAATGTACAGAGATCTGTTTGCCTCTGCTTCACAAGTGCTGGGATTAACATCATGTGTCACCACATCCGACCGCATTGGAAGTTTTGTAAATTGGAGAATGGCAAGATTGAGTTTTGTTTAAAAAAAAAAAAATCTCATTGGCTCCTTTGTGGATAATGGATCTCACCAGATAAGTCTGAGAGCAAGAAGGCTATTTGAGTGAGTTTAGCTACTTGATTGCTGCTAGCAGCACACAGTGTTCTGAAATGTTGCTCCTTTGTCCTGACAATGCAAGAAGAACATGAGTGAAGCAGAGGCCTCCTTCAGAGTGGCTGTGGATTACTCAGTAGGTGGACAGAACTTTGGGTGTGACCAAGGCACAGGCTGTGTCACACTGTTTTTGAGTTAGGTTTTTCAACAAAACCTAAGTGAGTTTAGTGTCTTGTGGTTAGTTTATGTGTCTTAAGGAATTAGTTTGACCAATGTTCACATTTAATACATTTGGAGGCTATTGTGACTATGAACTTAAATTTATTTCCTAACTGGTTTTCTAAAGTTTCTATAAAAATAAGCCTATTTTATTCCCTTTTTGAAACTATAAATGTCATAATGCAGTTCTTGTTTTAGTAATTAAACAAAAAAACTTAAAAAAAAGTTGTCTTCCCATTAAATGTTCTTAAGCATAGTGTCTTTTCTTCTTTTGTTTTTCTTTGGGGGTGGGGTGCTGTTTATTTAAATGTTTATTCCTGACATGATTTTAATGTACAACAGAGTGCTAACCTTATTCTTTGCCAGTAGAGAAAAAATTTTGGCTGAGGAGTTTTGTTTTGTTTGGTTTGATTTGATTTTTCGAGGCAGCGTTTCTCTCTGTAACAGAGCTCTGGCTGTCTTGGATTTGCTTTGTAGACCAGGCTGGCCTTGAACTCACGGAGATCCTCCTGCATCTGTCTTCCAAGAGTGTGTCACCACGCCAGACTGAGAATTTTTGTTATTAAATGATCATACATTGAAGATTCCACCCCCCTCAGCTTGTGTATGGTATGTCCTTCATGCCTGATCCATATTTGTGGCTCTGTAGGTAGACACTGGTTTGTGACTCATCCACTAACTGGTGGAATACCCCTTTTTCTTCCTTTCCCAGTATGTGACAGTCTTTTTATTTTCGTGACTTGGAGCTTAATGTTAGTATTTCCTGTACCTTCTTTATAAACAAATTTTTACAGGTAGATTAGAATTCAGGTGTGACTTTTACGTTTTGATGCAGTTTTTATGTTTTCATGGATGTTTATATCAGAGAATGAAAATTACTCACATAATGGCCATTTATTTCTGTGTCAGGTTAATGTAGAATAATAGAGTGTCATATGGAACGTAAGTCTTTTGCAGAGTCTCTCTCCAGTGGAAGAGAAGTTTGGATGCATGTCTTGGTTTATTGTCTATATGCAACATGACTATAACTACTGATATAGGCTGCCTTTTTATTTACTGAAGATTGGGGAGGGTTGCTTTTTTTTTGTTTGTTTGTTTGTTTTTGTTTTTTGAGACAGGATCTCACTCTGTAATCTAGGATATTCTGGAACTTAGTATGCAGCTCAGGTCAGCTGGCCATGAATTTATTCTGTTCTGGTTCCATTCCAAAGTGCTGGGATTGCAGGTATGAGCTCTCATGCCTGGTAGGTTTTTTGGGTGTGTGTTTGGTTGTTTGGTCAGCCTGTCTGTCTGTCTGTCTTTCTTTTTTCATTAAAAAACCCACTAAATTAGGTGTTACCGAACTTTTTAATAATTATTATTTACTATTTATTTATTAACTAACAATATTCACTTATAACAAATACCAACAATTTCTTAACCATTAACCCTATAAATTCCTACAATCCCTTTAACCTATCCACTAAATCTATTGATAATTATTACAACTATCTAACATTTTAGAAGGATACAGTCTCTGGGGCAGGTCCTTGGTCTTCAGGAACACAGTCTCTGTGGTAGACCCTTAATGCACTTAGCAGTCCTTTTTCTGGAATATCTCAGATGCTGGTTCATCAGGGTAAATTGGTTATTGCAGTCTCAAATAAGGCTTGATGCTTTCTTCTTTCTGGGAGACTGCATCAGCAACTCTGCTCAGTCCTTAAAGACGGCCACAGTTTGGACAGATCAAACCCCTCTAGGCAAAAGCTGAGCCACAGGGTTTAGTCCTTGGCCTTTTGCTGTCTTGCCAAGGCTTTCTTTGCTCACCAGCTTCTTTCTGCTTCAGGGAGATCTGGCCATCAGTCCTTACCAGCACTTTCTCCAGCAGGACTCTGAGCTTTCTCACATGGGGGGCATCTGGCTCCATCCTTAAATAGGATCTCTCCTTGTTCCACCAGTTTCAGCTTAATTTGGGCTCTGCCCACTTAGTAGCTGAAAACAATGCCAATATAACCTCTAGATTCCATGTTATATAAACTCAAATCTAAATCTACACTATTAAGAAACTTACAATTCAACTTTTTTTTTTTTTTTTGAGAAACTTTGTTTCTTAGTCCATTAAGTCTTTCCTGTTTTCACCTGGCTTCAACCTTGTTTTTCAGTCCATTAAGTCTCCTGTTTTTTTCCTGTTTTCACCTGACTTCATCCTTGTTTTTCCACAAGCTGATAAGCTAATTGCTCACAGCCAAGTTGATCTTCATGCCCCGAATTAAGAGACTGTATCAGAAACCCCTATGTATTTTCTAAATCTAATTTAATTATTGTAACTCCCTACAATTAGGCTTTGGTGGTTTACATATGTTTATTAATTTCATATTATTAAGTTTCTGGAAATTTTTGCATTTATACCAAGTAGAAACCTTGTGTCTGTAATAAGTTTAAAAATTTGAAGTATAATTTCAAACTTTCATTTAAAGTGTAGACTATTTATAAAATCATAGGATCGGCCAGTCACTAGTCTTGAATTAAAGTCTATTTTAAGAAGTTGAATTGTATAGCAGGGCATGGTGGTGCATGCCTTTAATCCTAGCACTTGGGAGGCAGAGGCAGGCAGATCTCTGTGAGTTTGAGGCAGCCTGGTCTAAAAGTGAGTCCAGGACAGTCAGGGATACACAGAGAAACCCTGTCTCAAAAAAAAAGTTGAATTGTAAGTTTCTTAATAGTGTAGATTTAGATTTGAGTTTATATAACATGGAATCTAGAGTTATATACCATGTGAGAATACTTAATTTTTTCAGTGTTTTAATTGATTTCAAAATTATTTCTTTGAAAGTCTTAGAAAAGCTATTATTTTTCCCCTTCCATTTGACATCTGTATGGAGGGAAATAATGCATTACAAAATACCCAAGTGTAGGTGGGGAATAAGGAGGAATATGTCTTTGGCTAAGGGCAAGAAGATGGCTAGTACACACAGAAGCCCCTCAGTTCAAGAAGTGCATATAGTCCATATAACTGACACCAAGCACCTCAGAATTTCCTTCACCACAGTTGCATTCTTAATGCACACTTTGTTCTTTTCAGTGGTGGTGGGTTATATAGATGTGGCAAAAATATATAAAGAATGAACATTGATTCTAAAGAACCTTAGTATGTACTGCTGTTCATACTTCTAGTTTAAATCATAAAATATCATCATTTTTCCCCCAAAGAATGATTTTATATGTAATCCTCTAATTCAAAAGCAACAGTGTGTGCATATGGACAGCTCAGGACTTCAGGAAATAAACACTGTGTTTTGTAGGTAGAGGATCTGTAGAACTTTGTTTGTTTTTCTAGATTATCTTCCAGTCTTTCCTCAAGCAGAATAAATTCCGAGTGTTTCCCTCTTTAGATATTTTATATATGTAGGAAAATTAATATAACAAAGGTTTACCAAGCCAAGGACTGTTCATTTTAGTTATAAATATATAGACATAAAGACCGTGATTAAAATGGTTACATGTGAACTGAAAAGGGAGAAACCCTTAAGTACTTGAATATTAATAATCACATTACCAAAGGATTCCATAGAATATATTTAGCAATAATTTATTTTTTGACATTTTATATATGAGTATAATGTATTTTGGTCATATTCATCCTTGTATTCACCCTTTTTTATCTCCCTCCCACTTCTTCTGGAACCTTTCTTCTTCCCAACACATCTATGTGACTTGTAGTAAACATATTGAAACACGTTCAGATTTAACATTGTTTTTATAATAATTTAGACACTATGGTCTTTTGGGGGGGGGTACCTAGAGTTTTCTGTGTTATCTTTATGACATTTTCAGTGGTGGAATCATTGAAATGTCTTCAGTATCATATATTTTGTGATTAAAAAAATACATACCTATATTTAAGATAAATATAGGACTGGAGAGATGGCTTACCTCTTGCTTGCCACGTAAACATAAGGACCTAAGTTTGAATTCCCAGAACTCATGTGAAAGCTGGGACTGGCCACCTTTCCACCAGGCGGCTGAGGTAGTGGACTGTGGCTTTTGCTAGCCAGCCAGCCTGGCCAAATTGGTGACTTTGAGGTTCAGTGACAGATCCTCTCAAAAACTGAGATGGAGAAGTAGTTGAAGAAGGCAACCATTAACTTCTCACCTCCGCTTGCATGTGTACTTATGTGCTTGCCCACCTACATATGCAGACACACAGATAAATACACACATAGACTGTTTGCTGCTCTAGTTGGCAGCATGAACCTGGGAGAGCAGGGCCTAAATATGAGAAAGAATAAAGTCTCATTCAGTAGTCAACTCTGTTCAGAGCATCGTATAATTGATACTCTTGAGAATTAAGAAGAATCACATGAGTAAGCTGTTCAATCGCAAGAACAAACCACACATGGCAAAAACGTGTTTTTCCATAGAGACACATGAATAACAACAGCTGAAGTAAACTCAGTCCTATTCGCTACACCTGGAAGGAGCACAAAAACATATTCCAAGAACAACTCTGTCTTTTGAAGAAATTGAGGTTTTTTTTTTTGTTATGTTTTCTTGGAGTTTTTTCACAAGCACTCAGAATTCTCTTCATACAAGTCCATTTGTGGACTTTGTTCTGACAATATACTACTCTCTTTCTCTGTCTGTTTCTTTCACAAGCGCACGCACGCGCGCGCGCACACACACACACACACACACACACACACACACACACACACACGGTGAAGTAAAATAAGTGAGGCCTTTGGAGGTAGCTCAGTAGTAGAGTATTGTCCAGCATGCACAAGGTCCTGAGTTTGATTCCCAGATTTGCTGTGTGAATCATTTGTAAGTAACCAGGAATTCTTTAGAGTTGTTTTTATCACAGTCAAATCTTGTAAAATCACTTGTGCTTTGCTAGTCAGAGATTTTTCTTGAAGCTGTACTTTTTAGTTTCTCCAACACTGTGTATGACAAATTATAATTGATTTGGCAATGCCAGCATAATTTTTTTTTCTTTTTTCAAAATACTAGCTCCTGTAACAGAAGATAGAAATAAGGAACATTGTGACAGACTCAAAGTCCTGAAGGATAAGAGCCTCTTTGCATTTTACAATTAAAAACAAATTTGAATATAGGTGTTTACATATGGGTCCTTGATCTAAGGAATAAGGTCTGGCTCATATTTTGGTTTTGATTAAGATCAGCTTCTTAACCATTGGATTTTGGATCTGTGTTTTGAAGAATCAGTAAAATTTAGACAAAAGAAAGACTTGTCCACTATGAAGAAGGAGAGAGAAACAACCTGTTTTTGCTTTTCCACTATTACCATGTAGGAGCAATGCTGTTTGCTCCTTCATGGTAATAGTGGTTATATCTGTGGTCCTTTGGCATAGTTCATTAATGGACTTAGTATGTGCATATACATGCATGCTTTAAATACTCTCCAGTTGAAGAATATGCTAAAATTAGCTAAATATCAAACTTAGGTTTAGAATTATTTTCTTAGTTTTCTTATGCATATGTTACGTAGATACCACATTTTGAGGGGTTAAAAGACAACATTAATAACAGAAATGAACTGACTTTTTGCAACTGTTTAAAATCTGAAGTGGCCAAAAAAATAGTTACAAATGAGCCATCACAAGAAAGGTACTTTTTGTTGTAAATATTTAATTGAATTTTCTTAATTATATTTTAAAGAAATTATGCAGTGATATGCTTATTTAGTATCTCAAAAATCTCTCCATTTACTTATTTGAAATAGTTTAATATCTGAACTTATATTTGAAAAGATGAATTTAGTAAAATGATGCAAGCGTTACCATAAGGGCCAGAAGTTTTTGTGAAAGATAGGTTTCTCTCACCATATTGTATTAGCTGTACTAGAGCTAGGGACGTGATGCAGGAACAGAGCACTTGTTGAGCATGAACAGAACTGGAAAAAGAAATTTGGGGGAAAAGGCAGCTGCCTGCATTTCCTGCCCTTGGAAACGACAAGAGTCTTACTCATTTTCCTTCCAGGCCTAAGCACAGATAAGGTGCCTGTCGGAAATGCAGCTGTTGGAGGCCATCCTCCCATCTCTGATTTGCTAACTGTCCCATAAATGACTTATGAAACAGCATTTTAGTGTTAAGTTTGCATGCCATTCTGTCCATTTGTATTTAATTCCTTTCTCAGTTAAAGAACTGAGGGAAAAATTTACTTTTGTCTCTAATTGGTTCTAGATTTTAGACATGGGCAGAAATGCTTGTTAGATAATGCAGCAAATGCAGAGAAATAAGAGGTAGACTAGAGATGCACACCAGACAGTGCTGTGACTTGTGCTACGTGTGTCACACATAGCCCAGGTGTCACAGGAGCATTGGAACCGTGCTGGAGGAAGCAGTGTTTGGACTAGGTCATGTGGGTCAGGGCATGAGTGGGATGTACAGAGTATAGAGAGGATATCAGGCAGACACACTCTGTGAGCCTGCTGTGTAAGAAAAGTCACAGGAGTATCACCAAGGCAAAACTCATAGAATGAGAGCAGCTGAATTTCCAACTAAGGGCCATGTTTGTCATCACGTACATTGTCTTAGGTCAGGAAGGTTAAATGTAATTACAGTCATCTGAATGTCACTGTATTTTTTAGAACATTTTGATAAGTGAGAGCTTTCTCTTTCATATGATGAGCTTGGTATGCCAAATCTTGTGCTTGTCAGTTCAGTGAGCTTGTGACAGAACCAGGACCCTTCAACCTGCCTGCTCTCAGGAGCAAGGTAGAGCTTCCATGCTCTTGATTACAATGGCAAGGAAAGTATGAAATGGAAAAGTTTCCGTATGAAACCTTGTCTTCTTAATTGGAAATAATTTCAACTTCAGAAAAGATGCAGGAATAGTCTAGTGAACTAAAATACCTTTCCTCTAGAGCCACTAATTGTAGCCATTTGACTATATTCGTGTTTCCCCTCTCTTTCTGAACTATTTGAGAGGAACACACAGTATGATCTTCCAACCCTAAACACTTAAGGTTGAAGATGTTCAGATATTCTCTTTCATACTATGATATGGTGACGTAACATGTAGCTCATATTCAAAATTCCCTTGTTTGCTATATGCTACCAAGTATTTTTTATGTAGTCTAGAATTATACATTGCATTTTGTTGGCATGTTTCTTTCTTGCCTGTTTAGTTTCTTTTGTTCCTTCCTTTTTCTTTGTGTTTTGAGACAGAGTCTCATGTATACAATGTTGGCCTTGAACTTACTATATTGCAAGAATGGCTTTGAACTCCTGGTTTTTCTACCTCTAACACCCAGATGTTGAGATTACAAGTCTGTACCTTTGGTCTTGTTGAACCCTGGAGGGGGCTCCCCGAGGTCCTGACACCCAGAGACCACCAGAGTCCCAGATTCACTGTAATACACAAGAGGTTTATTTAAGCCGACGTGCAGGGGTTCGACTACCTCCGTAGGGGAGTGAACCTCCAAAACAGTTTTCAGGCAGTATTTAAGCACACAAGGAACAAAAGGGATGTTTAGGCGATGACGCAAGTGGGGATTGGAGAGTGAAAGCAAACCAGTCAGCTATGTAAGTTCAGATAGTCCCAAGGACAGAGTTCTGTGGAATGTCTCCAGGAGAAGTGAGGTCAGGGTCTCATGAAGGAGGAGAAGGCCTTGCATTTATTAATCTTTACAGTCTTGCAGTCTAATTTATTAGAGTCTTGAATATTAAAACTAGGACCTCATGTGTGCTAGGCTAGTCCTCAATCAACTGAACTGGATCCATAGCCTAAGTTCTTAGATTTTCTTCACATTGAAGCAGAGACAGAGAGCAGCTGCTGTGTTGAAGGCTCCCAATGTGAATTCTTTGATGTTTCTTCCCTAGTAGTTTCTGGTTGTGACCTTTTGAATGAATCCCATTGGAGGGGTGTGGAGTCCTTCCTACTGTTTGAAGGAAGAAACTCCTGCCTCACTTTACCCTGTTGCTGGAGATGTTTACTTTAGTCATGTGTTAATGGTGGTGTCTGTTAGATTTGTCCCCTTGTAATGAGGAAATGACCTTTTAGAAGCTGCTTTAAGATTGACAGCAATGGGCTGTAGCCTATTTATTTTGGCATGCATTGTTTTTTATTTTTACCTGAGTGAGTTGTTTTTCTTTAAATGTTACACCTTCTCTCAGATGACACTAGCTTTTGTTAAGTTGAAATAAAAATTAGCCACAACAGGGGGATTACTAACAGAAGTATGGCCCAGGGGCTGCTTTTCAGGAACAGAGATGACTCAAGCAGCTGCATCAACAGAAGTCCACTGTGACATGGATGGTGACTGATGGAAACTTCTTCCCCAGAGCTCTGCACAACTTGTGAGCAGCTGCACAACGTCCAGAGTTGCCTCAAAAGGCTGGGCAGCTCGGAGCCTCTTCCAGCAGTTGGTTACTTCTTAAAAACCAGGGAGAGGCCTTAAAGAAAAGCAAGTTTCTGCTTTTCCACACAGGTGACTCACTTCATCAGGTGTCATAAGTTCCCCTCCTTCCTGGAGGGGTGTTTCAATTCAGAGGGAAGATAGGAAGAGGTAAGACTGGTGTGGTGGGGAGCCTTTTTTGGCACTTTTTCCTGAGAAGTTTACATAAAAGAGTGCTGTGAAAAGAAGTGTGTCAGCTTTCCTGATACATGGCAATGTCAGAAACCAGGTGGAGTGATCTAGAAATGAGTGGATTGTGCCTGAATGGTAATGGTGATGACAAAAAGACAGTAGAAACAATACTAACTGGGGGGGGGGGGGTTGTAAAAAAAATCACTGAACTTGATTATTGAATGGAGGATCTGGTGGTGAATGAGCCAAATCCATAATAGCAATTCTGATTTGGAGTTAGGTGTCTACATTACTGTTGTAGGAATTTAGATGAAGAATAGAATTTAGATATCAGTGAAGTGTTCATTCCTGGAAACATACTGAATTTGGTTTACAGTCAGCGAGAAATCCCAGAAATAGACGTGCAGGCTTGAAGTTGAGAACAAAATTAGGAACTAGTAAAGTGAGAGCTGAAGTCATGGTGGTGGGAAGATTGACTGTATGGCTTATTACTTGGGAGGCCTAGGGATGAATTTTTTGAAATTGTTTGCAGGGAGAAAAGGAGCCATGCTTTCTCTCATGTGTCTAAGAGGATGTGTATTCTACAGAAGGTTAACATAACTATTAGAGAAAAGTAAAATCATATGAAGGTCAGATAGAGGAGTAGGTGTTTGTCTTAGTTAGAGTTTCTATTGCTGTGATAAAGACTATGGCCAAAACCAAATTGGGGAGAAAAGTTTATTTCAGCGTAGTTAGTCATCATGAAGGGAAGTTAAAGAAGGAACTCAAGGCAGAAACTGGAAAGCAGGAATTGAAGCAGAAGCTGTGGAGGAATGCTGGTTCCTCCCCATGGCTTACTGAACTTGTGATTTTATATAATCCAGGACCATCTGCCTATGGGTGTACCACCTATGGCTGGGCCCCCACCTAATCATTAGTCAAGAAGATGTCCCACAGGCTTGCACACACACCAATATGAAAGAGCCATTTTCTCAACTGAGGTTGCATTTTTCAGATAATTCTAGCCTGGAGTTGACAAACCACTGAGAACAATTGATCTCTTGTTAACACACTAACACATGGCTATTCAGCTGTAACATTTCCTTTCTTGTTCATCCACAGATCAGATATCGCCACTAATATCGCAATACGAAATACAAATAACTTTAAGAGTCCCACAGTCTTTTAAAACATTGCAACACTTAAAATTTAGTCGAAATAACTAATTTCTTAATTGTGGGTTCCTGTAAAATAAGAAATAGTTACATACTTTCTTACTCTAAGAAGGGGAAAAAAAAATTGGTGCATAGTCACGTGACTGAAACCAAAGTTCAAAAGTGTAAGAGCCCAGTGTAGGCTTCTTATCTTCTTGGGCTCCAAAAGGCTTGAGCAGCTAGCTCCACCTTACTGGCCCTGCCGTACACAGCCTACATAGTGTGTCTTGCAGGCTCAGGCTGGCTCCACTCTACTCTGTAGCTGGTGCTGTTCTTGGAGCTCATCGCACAGTGCTGGTATCGCCACTGGGGTCTTCACTGCGGCTGTACTGTGCTTTAACCAGCACCTCTTCTGGGCCCTCTTCAGGCCTCTCACTCTGCCTCATAGTACCCAGCCTCATCTTCTCTCCATGACATCTCTAGTCCTGGGCCTTCTGCTTCAGTGGAGACTATACCTTCACTGATAGCCTCTCCTGGCTTTCTCATAGTGTCAAAACTTCAGCAGCTCTCCATTAGCCCTTCATATGCCTTCAAAACCAGTACCTCCTGGGAGACTCTTCACATTACCAAGTTTGACTGCAAATACAAAGTGCAGTGTTGGCCTTTAGACCACAGTTTCTGTATGTTGACCTTGAGAAAATACTTCCCAGAGTGTTGTGCCTCATTGATACTTGCCTCTTAATCACAGCTGAGCTTCAGCACTAGCTAACCAGGTTATTCCAGTAAAGCTTGGTTGTGATTTCCTGTTAGCCACAGCCGAATTTACAGCCCCAGCTGACCAGAGCCACAATTTCTTACTTCAAAATATTGGACAGCACCAAGAGACTCTCAAACTTCCCCATAAACTTCAAAAGCAATGCCTCCATTGTCAGCTCTGCTCTCAGTTTTATATCCCAAGTTTCACAACAGCCCATTAAGCTCTGAACACTCAATGCCTTTTTTGGCTTAGAAATTTAACATCCTTCAACAATCCTCCCCCCAAACAACATGGTCAAGTCTGTCACAGTGGTACCCCACTTAGATACCAATTTCTATTTTAGTTAGGTTTTCTGTTATTGTGAGAAAACATGACTAAAAGCACCTTTGGGAGGAAACAGTTCATCTTATAACTCTCAGGTCATTCATAGTCTATGGCTGAGGGAAATCAGGGCAGGTATCTGGACGCAGGAACTAAACCAGAGGCCATGAGGAATACTGCTTACTGGCTTGTTCTCTATGGCTTGCTGCTTTCTTGCACCACTCAGGACCACCTGCCCACGGGAGGCACTGCCCACAGTGGTCTGAGCCCACCCATATCAATGAAAATTCCCTACAGACTTGTGTATAGGTCAGTCTGATGGAGGCACTTTCTCAATTGAGATTCCTCTTCTCAAATAAATCTAGCTTGTGCCAAGTTGGCAAACCAACTAGGACAGTTGGAAGAGCAATGAACTCTAAAAAGACATGTCAGGAAATTTGGAGTAAAACCAGTAACATGATATTAGAGAAGCAAAAGAAAATATATATTTGAAGAAGGAATTTGAAATGAGCAGTGTTAAAGGAAATGTAAGGAGACTTGCAAGGGAGGTCCATGGAAGCATGAATGTTGCTGATGACTTAGACCAGGGCCCTTGGTAACCATGATGGCAGCATGTTGGGGCTGATACCAAAACCAAGTCAGTCATGGTGGGTATCTCTTCACAAAGCTTCATGAAGGTAGGGACAGGAGGGTTCTTCTGGTAGATACTAGGTTTGTGTTATCATTTGTTTTAAGTGTTGTAGAAGTGACTTAGAATGGGAGAGATGGAAGAGTTCAAGGGTAGGTAATTAATAAAAGGAAAGTCCAGATGTGGCAGTGGCATTCTTACACAGGAAGGTAAACAAGGTGAGGATTCTCTACCAGTAAATGAATAGTTTCTTTTCCAGTAATTTTAATAGACGAAAACATCTGTCTGGAGTAAGTTTTAGAAAATATTTATTAATTTTTATTCATAAATTGAGGTTGTATAGATGGAGTGTCTATTTCACACCAAATACTGCTTTTTTCATAACTAAACATTTTAACTGTGTTCAAAATTGCAATTTGGGGATTGGAAATGATAGCAACTAATGAGTAGTAAGCAATAAATCTCTATGGATATGCAGAGTATTCTTCAGATCCTATCACTTAACTGTGAAGATGGAGTGGTGGCCAGTCCTGTTCCAGGCATTGGGAAGGACAAGATTAGCACTAATGAGATGCACCTGCCTGGGGCATAGTTTATCCTCATACTTCCCTTCTTACATTCATTGACGGGAAGCCTGGGCATAAGGATAGTTAGAATGTTATCTGCATTCTCTGGTTAATGGGTATTAGCATTGAACCTAGGTCTGTGTATCCCAAATTCTGGATGTGCTGGAAGTCATGGGTGTATGGTTGCTTGGACTCACTCTAACCCAAGTTCTTCCAGATAGGGTGCTCTTTTGTGCAGGTGGTGTGGCTGTGGAGCTGGCCAGTTTGCTGCCTCCCTAATGTTATTCCCTGTGACTCCATTCCCATTCCCACATTCTTGCCATTTTTATTCCAGTTTCATCTATAATGACTTCAATTTCTGAGTGATTTTTATTATCATAATCGTTACTATTGTATTGTTATTTTGCCCCCCTTTCCATTTTTTTTAACCCCCACACACTGGCTTTTGTGCAGAAGGTTGGTTGTGTGCACTAATCAGAGATGTTTTCCTAAGGGCTGAACTAATGGTGACTAATGGGACAGCCCCAGTAGGTTGATTGCCTGGGCTTCTCCTTTTGCCCCGTGTTAGTCTTCTAAAACTTCTTCTCCTGGCTTTTGGTTGATGGAAAGAGATGCCTTTCTATCTCCATTTCCTGGTGTGACTTTACCTTTAGGATAATGATTTTATCGCCTCCAAAAGGGCAAGTAACTTGGCCTTCTCTGTGGTAAACAAATGACTTCTAGGGACATCTGAGCTCTGCAAGATTCCTTTCAGCTAAGCACCTTCTCAGATCTCTTTAGAAGTAAGCAGGATATGAATTGTGAGTACATTAGTCAGGTAAATATAACTGTTAGCCTAGCCTTTTTCAAACAAGAGTGATTTCTGGTTCATTAAATCACGTTGCTTGTTATGTCACTTAACTATAGAGCTATGAAAACTAATTGCACAGCTTTAATAAATGTAGTTTATATTTTTTAAATGATAGCAAACTTAACAATCCATTCTATAAAATCATAGAAATAGTTTTATGTAAGTTAATTTATTTGCAATACTGGGAATGAATTCTCAAGCTTCCAGTGGACCAGACAAGCACCTTACCACTAAGCTTCATCCTCACAAGTAGTGTGACTTTTAACTTGGCAGCTTCAAGACCTGTTTTTACTTCCCCCAAGTACCTGCAATTATTTGCAGTATTTATTAACAATGCATTTTAAACATGTTCTTGTCACTGGCATATCTTTGAGGAAATGTTTCTGTATTTCTCTTGCCATCCTGTGCTTTACAGTATGCAGAAGTTGTTTGCTGACTGTAGAATATTTTACTTGTTTGTGGCTCTATTCATTAATTACACAATTATGTTTTAAAACAAAGCAACTTCTTTCTGGATTATTTTGTCCCAACACTGAGCCCAAATTTGAATTCTGTGGTTCTTTTGTCTGACTGAAGTCTGTGGTTACTGGTTTGTCTGTGGTCTGTGTCTGATCTGTCTGTCCTTGTTGCCTATGAGTTGTGCCTGTGTCTAATGTATTAATTTGTGCCTGATAGCTGATATGCATGTTTGTGTGTGTATATCTGAAGTCTGTTGTACCTGTCCCTGACAGAGGGCATTTTGAACAGTAAAAAAACAACAAACAAAAAACAAAAACACAGTATATGAAAGAGATTCTTATTCTTTTGGTTGTGAGCCTAGCCTTTAACAGCTGAACCATCTCTCAAGCCCATGAAAGAGATTATTTAAAGAAAAATTTAACAATTCTACCAGGGAAGAAATTAATTTACTGACCGCACCTGACTCAGAATAGTATTTAAAACTGCAAACAAGAACTGTCAACCTATATTCACATGTTGCTTCCAACATTTATGGGATACTAATTATATAATGTGGCTTTTGAATTGTTGACTGCTTTCTTCAAATGATCACCACAACACGTACATACACACATATATTACTCTGGGTCAGGGCATGGAAAAATGCATAATTAAAATTAAAGCTATGCATGTAGCTTAGGTTGTAAAAGTTGATTACATAGGAAGCCCAAAGAATAGTAAGGTTGGTTACACTGTTCTCTTATAGGCAAGTTAAAATTAAAGAAGCTGAGTATACAGTAGGATAGCAGGGTTTAATAAGTACATAGTCTTAGATGATCTCAAGGCATATTATTAACTAGATGGCAAGGTCTGAAAAAAGTTTATTCTCTTTGAATGCAAGAGATAATTTCAGAAAAATGTATTAATAACCTTGTTCCTTATATAGTGTGTTGAAATTTCCCTGGTATTTGTGGGGAAAGTGGTAAAAAAACAGTATTTGTTTTAATATTGCTGACTTATTCATCATTATAGATTAAGTTTTCATTTTGAGTACCTTAGGTTTAAAATGTTGCTGAGTGTGGTGGCACACACCTTTAATTCCATTTCTTGGGAGGCAGAGGCAGATGGATCTCTGTGAGTTTGAGGCCAGCCTGATCTATAAATAGAGATCCAGAACAGCCAGGAATGTTTTACAGAGAAACTTTTTCTCCAAAAACCAAACACACACACACACACACACACACACACACACACACACACACACACA
>CAJQZJ010032633.1:0-29026 GCA_907164525.1 Lophiomys imhausi | reverse complement strand
GAGGGGTTTGTGACTGAGATGTAACTTGAAGAAAAAAAATAAAGTATTTAAAAAAAATCTAAGTGTGGCAGAGGCACTGGGTGGGGGTGGGGATAGAGGGTAAGCAGGGGGAAGGTGGGAGTGGGTGGATGCAGATGGCTCCCTGAGGTTTGCTGGCCAGTGAGTCTACCAGAAGCAGCAAGCTCTAGGTTCACTGAGAGACCCTGTCTCAAAAGAGTCTATGTTGAATAAAGGAAGCAGAACTGTGTAAAAAAAAAAAAAAAAAAAAAGAAAATATATGGAGAAGGTGGGCATCCTTGTCTTGTTCCTTATTTTAGTGGAATTGCCTTGAGTTTCTCTCCATTTCAGTTGATGGCTATGGGCTTGATGTAAACTGCTTTTATTATGTTTAGGTATGTCCCTTGTATTCCTAATCTCTCCAGGACTTTCATCAAGACAGGATGTTGAATTTGTTAACAAATACCTGGAGATTTCTGAAAGTATTTCCCCATGCTAATGAGATCTGTTGGTGCCTTGGCTTTCAGCCAATGACATTTGTCTATGTCTCTAGCCTACCTGGAGTTATTCCCCTACCCCTCTGCCCATGGGTTAATTAGGTATTACATTTTCCAATCAAACACATTCACCTGCAAAACCCCTCACCACTGCCCAAAGGTTTATAATGCTTCTGATTCATGGAATAACTTTTCTCCACTCCTCCATTATGACTGCTTGAGATTTGGCTGCTTATTTCAGACTTGGGAAGAAGGAACTGGTCAGTGCACATGCTCCCTGACTGGGTCTCCTGTGGTCTCCTGTTGGCAGCCGCAGCTCATCTTGAGCACTCTGAGCACCAGCTCCCTCTTTGCTGCTGCCAAGGCTGACTAACAAGGCTCACGTCTTAGTCACCACTGCGGGTCACCCCCCCACTCCCCACCCAAAGCTCACTGTCTCTCCTGTGCATACAACTGTCTGTTGCTGACTATCCCTGAAGCAGTCTCCAACAACGCCCAAACTAAGCCAGACTCCTGAAGCCACTTGGCTTGGTCCAGTGGCTACTTGAAAGTCCTGGCTCTGGCAGCTCAGCTAAAGGAGCTTTGACCTTCCGCTATGCTGCAAAAAGGGTTTCTCTCCCCTGCCCACTTATTATCAGGGCTGTAACACTTGGCAGCAGAATTCTTCTACTGCTCTGGCCTGGCTGGATATTCTATGACACCGATCCTGACCCATGTTCCAGCTTCAAGGAAGTTGGAGCTGCCTGTCCTGTCGCAGGCAGTTCAGCAAAGAGAGCCGGTAACCTTTTGCTGTATGCAGGAACTGGTTAGGAGGACTGACTACCCTGACTCTCCTGTTTGCTTATTAAAAGAGCTAACACTTGGGCATTGGAGAAAACCCTTTCTCCCACCTCTCCAGGAGCGGGTGGAGGAGTGTGTGTTTCCAGCCTGATACGGGATGGATGCAGACCAGCAGCTGGGAACTCCCCCCCAGACCCCGACACAGAACAACACTTTTCTACATCTAATGAGATGATCATGTATTTTTTTCTTTTAGTTTATTTAAATGGTAGATTACATTTATCAATTTTCATACATTAAACCAACCCTTCATCTCTGGGATGAAGCCTATTTGATCTTATCTTTTTGATATGTTCTTGAATTCAGTTTGCTAGTATTTCTGCATATATATATATCATAAGGGAAATTGGTCTGTATTTTTTTTTCTTTTTTAGGTCGTTATGTGATTTAGGCACCAGGGTAACTGCAAACTCATAAAATTAATGAGGCAATGTTTCTATTTCTGTAGAATAATTTGAGGAATATTGGTATTAACTCTTCTTTGAAAATCTAGTAGAATTATGTGCTAAAACCATCTGGTCTGGGAGACTTTTAATGACTGCTACTTCACTAGGGGTTATATGTCTGTTTAAATTGTTTATCTGATCTTGATATAACTTTAGTAAGTGGTACATATCAAGAAAAATATCCATTTCTTTTATATTTTCCAATTTGGTGGGGTATAGGTTTTTAACATCTTATATCCAAAAACATTTCCTTGCCATGCTCAATGAAAAAAATTTTTATCTTTAAGTATTTTTCATTGGTTTCCTATTTTATAGTACAAGTTTATTTAAACACTTTGTTCTATGTATTGCCAAACTATATTATTTTTTCTCCTCTCCTTTATTTCTGGAACTACATCTCTAGCTGTATATGCCACAGAAACACATTCTTCCCCCTACAATTTGAACCTTTCTCTCTCTTTTTTTTTTTGAAACAGGGTTTTACTATGTAGTTTTGGCTGTCCTGGAGGTTTCTCTATAGACAAGGTTGGCTTCAACAACACAGAAATCCATGTGCCTCAGAAGAGCCACACCATGCCCTACTCTGAGCCTCTCAGTTTTTATTCTCTCTCTCTTTTTTTACTTTTTTCCTTTATTTTTTATTTCTTCAAGTTACATCTCAATTGCAGACCCCTCCCTACTCCCCCTCCAGTCCCACCCTCCCACCCTCAACCTCCCATCCTCTTCCTTTTTTTTTCTTTTAAGTTTAAGGTATCTCTTATAACCCCCTACAGTTTCCCCTTTCAGTCCAACAAATGGCTCTTTCTCTTATAATAACAAATACAATACAGTACAACAGAGGTAATTAGGCCACAGTTATGAGGGTTATATGGCTTAACGTACATTCCCAATGACCAGTCCATATGTATTTGGTACCTGACTTTAACATTCTACTATCTAAACATCTCCATGAGTTTAAAGTTCTATATCTGACTCAACATTCATACTAATTGCAACACAATTTTAAAAGTATCTTCTTAGATGTATAACACTCTCTTGACTCCTAAACAACTTAAAATTTAATTATGAGACTTTATCTATCTGTTCTTCAATCACCTCAGAGACCTGAGAGGGATAAATATATCTGATTTTATAGGAAGTACAGGGTCTGAAGCTTCCCAAACTAAGAAATGACATACCAGTGGCTGCCTGGACAGTTCCCATTTTCTCTCCATATATTACAGCATCGCTGTTCAGTCATTTGGCCCCACTTCTCTGACAGATATTGATTGTAGAGAGGGGTTATGAAGGACTTACCTACCCTGTCTTGGCAGAGCTATGCTGTCGACTTACCTGCTTCCAGGTTTTGTCCTTTTTGGACAGCATTCTGTCTACAGTTGGGGCAAGGGGCTTTTCCTACGAAGAGATAGGCTTGCGACTAATTCAATCATCTCCCACTGGAGATTCTTCGATGCTCATCTTCTACTTGGAGGAGAATAGGGGGTGCTGTCAGGAGTTGATATGTCTTGATATAAAAACATCTAAAGTTATGAAAACATCTATGAATGCCATATTCTGCAGATCTCTTGAGGTTTTTGAAGAGGCCCTATCTATCTCTTATATTAGGGTAAGCAGATGTTGCTTGTCTCTTGCAGGTTTATTTCTGATTAGCTTAGAAAGTAACTATAATAGGCTGTCATAGTACCTAACTGAATGACCGGCTTGCATAACCATTAGTTTACATTTCTTAATTATCCTAAACAGTTTATGACAATTAGTAGTAAAAGGCCGAAACATCACATTTCAATTTTTTCTTTACCTCCTAACCCTTCCATCCCATTTGTCTGGGGTGGGGTGTCCTTATATAACAGTCCCTCATCTCAGTTGAGAGGTCGTATGAGGGCTAAGAGCCTCTTCATTCATTGGGGATCTACGAAGCAGTACCATCAGTGAAAAGTGTCTCGTTGCCCGGGAGAGAGAACTAAAAAACAAACAAACAAATAAGCAGACAATAGATAAAAAAGACTAAAAAACAGAAAAAAATATAACTAATATATAAAAAATAAATAAAGAAAAAAATTAAAAATAAGAAGTCTATGTCCAAGTTCCCTTTGGTGTGTTAGTTGTAGAATCAATACCTTCTACTATAAAGCTAAAATCCTACTTTAAGTGAATAGATGCCATATGTGTCCTTCTGAGTCTGGGTTAGTTCGCTCAGGATGAGCTTTTCTATTTCCATCCATTTGGCTGCAAATTGCATAATTTCATTGTTCCTGATAGCTGAATAATATTTCATTATATAGATGTACCACATGTTTTTGACCCATTCTTCGGTTGAGGGACATCTGGGTTGTTTCCAGTTTCTAGCTATTACAAATAAGGCTGCTATAAACGTAGATGAGGAAACTTCCTTATGATTCCGTGAAGAGGCATTTGGGTGTATACCCAAAAGTGGTATGGCTGGGTCCTGAGGCAGAGCTATTCCAAGTTTTTTAAGATATCGCCAGACTGACCTCCATAGTGGTTGCACAAGCCTGCACTCTCACCAGCAATGGAGTAGGGTACCCCTTTCTCCACACCCTCGCCAGCATGTGCTGTCATTTGAGTTTTTGATCTTAGCCATTCTGACAGGTGTGAGATGGAATCTCAGAGTCGTCTTGAGTTGCATTTCTCTGATGATTAAGGATGTTGAGCATTTCTTCAAGTGTCTGTCAGCCATTAGGGTTTCCTCCTTCATGAATTCTCTATTTAGCTCTGTCCCCCATTTTTTGATTGGATTATTTGGTTTCTTGGCGTTTAATTTCTTGAGTTCTTTGTAGATTTTGGATATTAGCTCTCTGTCAGATGTGGGGTTGGTGAAGATTTTCTCCCAGTCTGTAGACTGCCGTTTTGTTCGAATGACAGTGTCCTTTGCGTTACAGAAGCTTTTCAGTTTCATGAGGTCCCATTTATTGATTGTTGATCTCAAGTCCTTAGCTGTTGGTGTTCTTTTCAGGAAGTTGTCGCCTGTGCCAATTAGTTCGAGGGTTTTTCCCACTTTTCCTTCTAGTAGATTTAGTGTGACCGGCCTTATGTTAAGGTCTTTAATCCACTTGGACTTAAGTTTTTACAAGGTGATAAGTATGGGTCTAACTTCATTCTTTTACAAATGGACATCCAGTTGGACCAGCACCATTTGTTGAAGATGCTGTCCTTCTTCCATTGTGCCGTTTTGGCTTCTTTGTCAAAAATTAGGTGACAATAACTGTGTGGGTCTATTTCTGGATCTTCAATTAGATTCCATTGATCTACTGGTCTGTTTCTATACCAATACCATGCTGTTTTTACAACTATTGCTCTGTAGTACAGCTTGAAATCTGGGATGGTAATACCTCCAGATGTTTTTTTATTGTACAGGATTGATTTAGCTATTCTGGGCTTTTTGTTGTTCCATATGAAATTGAGGCTAGCTCTTTCCAAGTCTATAAAAATTGTGTTGGTATTTTGATAGGAATTGCATTAAATCTATATATTGCTTTTGGTAGGATGGCCATTTTTATTATGTTGATCCTACCTATCCATGAGCATGGAAGATCTTTCCATCTTCTAAAGGCCTCTTCCATTTCTGTCTTCAAGGGCTTGAAGTTCTTGTTGTACAAGTCCTTTACTTGCTTGGTTAGAGTTACCCCCAGGTATTTTATGTTGTTTGCGGCTATTGTGTAGGGGGTTGTTTCCCTTATTTCTTCCTCAGCCCATTTGTTTGTTGTATAAAGAAGGGCTTCTGATTTTTTTTGAATTAATTTTGTATCCAGCCACTTTGCTGAAGGTGTTTTTCAGCTGTAAGAGTTCTCTGGTGGAATTTTTGGGGTCGCTTATGTATACTATCATGTCATCTGCAAATAGGGATAATTTGACTTCTTCATTTCTGATGTTTATCCCCTTGATGTCCTTTAGTTGTCTTAATGCTCTAGCAAGAACTTCAAGTACTGTATTGAAGAGATATGGTGAAAGTGGACATCCTTGTCTTTTCCCTGAGTTTAGAGGAAATGCTTCAAGCTTCTCTCCATTTAATTTGATGTTAGCCACTGGCTTGCTGTATATTGCCTTTATTATTTCTAGGTACGGCCCTTGTATGCCCGCTCTCTCCAGAACGTTTAGCATGAAGGGGTGTTGGATTTTGTCAAATGCTTTTTATGCATCTAGCAAGATTATCGTGTGGTTTTTTTTCCTTCATCTTGTTTATATGGTGAATTACATTGATAGACTTTCATATATTGAACCATCCCTGCATTCCTGGGATGAAGCCTACTTGATCATGATGTATGATATTTTTTATGTGTTCTTGAATTCGATTTGCTAGTATTTTATTAAGTATTTTTGCATTTATGTTCATGAGGGAGATTTCTCTGAAGTTCTCTTTCTTTGTTGGGTCTTTGTGTGGTTTAGGAATCAGAATGACAGTGGCCTCATAGAATGAGTTTGGCAGTGATCTTTCTGTTTCTATGTGGAGGAAAATTTTGACGAGTAATGGTGTTAGCTCCTCTTTGAAAGTCCGGTAGAATTCCGTGCTAAAGCCATCTGGCCCTGGGCTTTTTTTGGTTGGGAGATTATTAATGACTGTTTCTATTTCCTTAGTGGTTATTGGGCTGTTTAAGCTGTTAATCTGATTTTGATTTAGTTTTGGTAGGTGGAATTTATCGAGGAAATTGTCCATTTCGCTTAGGTTTTCAAATTTGGTGGAGTATAGATTTTTAAAGTAGGACACGAATATTTTCTGGATCTCCTCAATGTCTGTTGTTATTTCTCCCTTTTCATTTCTGATTTTGTTGATTTGGGTTCTTTCCCTTTGCCTTTTAGTTTATTTGGCTAGGGGTCTGTCTATTTTGTTGATTTTCTTGAAGAACCAACTCTTGGTTTCATTGATTCTTTGTATAGTTCTTTTTGAATCTAAGTTGTTGATTTCAGCCCTAAGTTTGATGATTTCCTGCCTTCTGCTCCTCTTGGGCCTGTTTGCTTCTTTTTTTTCCAATTCACCCAGCTTAGATGTTAATTCACTAATATGAGCTGTCACTATTTTCTTTTTGAATGCACTTAGTGCTATGAACTTTCCTCGTAGCACAGCTTTTATTGTATCCCATAGGTTTGGGTATGTTGTGTCTTCATTGTCGTTGGATTTTAAGAAGTCTTTGATTTCCTTCTTTATTTCTTCCCTGACCCAGTGGTCATCTGGTAGGGAGCTGTTCAATTTCCATGTGAGTGTAGGCTTTCTGTTGATTCTTTTGCTGTTGAAGACCAGCTTTATTCCATGGTGGTCTGATAAGATACAAGGTGTTATTTCAATTTTCTTGTATCTATTGAGACTATCTTTGTGTCCAACTATGTGGTCGATTTTAGAGAAGGTTCCATGGGGTGCTGAGAAAAAGGTGTATTCCTTTGTGTTTGGGTGAAACGTTCTGTAGATGTCTGTTAGGTCCATTTGTTTCATGATCTCTGTTAGACTCAATATTTCTCTGGCCTCAGTCTTGATGATCTGTCCATTGTTGTGAGTGGGGTGTTGAAGTCTCCCACTACTAATGTGTTGTGATCGACATGCGATTTAAGTTTTAGAAGTGTTTCTTTCACAAAAGTAGGTGCCTTTGTATTTGGTGCATAGATGTTCAGTATTGAGATTTCCTCTTGATGAATATTCCCTTTAATGAGTATATAATGCCCTTCTTTGTCTTTTTTCATTAACCTCAGTTGGAAGTCTGTTTTGTTTGATATTAGGATGGCTACTCCAGCTTGCTTCCTGGGTCAATTTGCTTGGAAAACCTTTTCCCAGCCCTTTACTCTGAGGTAGTGACTATCTCTGGTAGTGAGATGTGTTTCTTGTATGCAGCATAGGGACGGGTCTTGCTTGCGGATCCACTCTGTAAATCTGTGTCTTATTATTGGGGAGTTGAGACCATTGATGTTGATGTTATTAGTGACCTGGGTTTGTTGTTTCCCATTAATTTGGTATAAGTGATGGTCCTGTGCCTCTTTTGGTTTAGTTGCTGAGGGGTTTTCTATTCCCTTTGTTTTCCTGGGTGAAGTTTTCTTCTTTGGGATTGAATTTTCCTTCTAGGATTTTCTGTAGGGCTGGGTTTGTGGGGAGATATTGTTTAAATTTGATTTTGTCATGGAATATCTTGTTTTCTCCATCTATGTTGATAGAGAGTTTTGCTGGGTATAGTAGTCTGGCTGGGCACCTGTGATCTCTCAGGACTTGTAGGATATCTGTCCAGGCCATTCTAGCTTTTAAAGTTTCTGAGGAGAAGTCAGGTGTAATTCTGATGGGTCTGCCATTGTATGTGACTTGGCCTTTTTCTCTTACAGCTTTTAATATCCTTTCTTGTTCTGTACATTTGGTGTTTCAATTATTATGTGGCGAGAGGAGTTTCTTTTCTGATCTAATCTGTTCGGTGTTCTGTAAGCCTCTAGGATTTTTATTGGCATCTCTTTTTTCAGGTTTGGAAAGTTTTCTTCTATGACTTTGTTGAAGATATTTCCTGGACCTTGGAATCGGGAGTCTTCTCTTTCCTCTATGCCTATGATACTTAGGTTCCGTGTTTTCATTGAGTCCTTGATTTCTTGGATGTTTTGGGTAGAGATTTTTTAGCCTTCTCATTTTCTTTGGATGTTGTACTGATTTCTTCCATCGAATCTTCCATGCCTGAGATCCTGTCTTCCATCTCTTGCATCCTATTGTTGATACTTGCATCTGTAGTTCCTGTTCTCTTCCCTTGCTTCTCCACTTCCTCTTTTAACTCTGACTGTGTTTTCTTTATTGTTTCTATTTTCATGTCTTGTATGATATTGTTCGTTTTGTACATTTCCTTCTCCAGCTTACTTGTTTTTGTCTGAAAATCTTTCATTGCTTTGTCTTTTTCCTGTTCCAGCTCTGTCACCTTGGTTTGGAGTTCTTTAATGGTTTGTTCATTGTTTTGGCTTGTAAAATTGTGGCTTTTTTGAATATCTTCATAGATTTAAGTTCTTCTTGAAGGGACTCTATCACTTTCCATAATGCAGAATTGTCATCGTTTTCATGTGTTACTGTTGGTGTGAGGTCATCCGAATTGGATGAGCTAGGATAATTCTTCTTTGTTGGAGTCATATTTCCTTGATTTCTGTTTTCTTGGACCTTTGGACATGTGTTTGTGTTTAACTGTTCTTGTCATTTTCTGTGTTTGGATCCACAGGGGATGCTTTGTTGAAGGAGTCAAATTGCTTGGCTATCTGTCCTTGCATACAGGTTGATCTCAGGGTCACTGTGGTTTTAATAGCCTGAATTGTTGTGAGCTGGTGCAGCCTATTCCCAGGTAGTGAGTAATGGTCCGGGATTGTTTCACTGCTCCCTGTTCAGACTTCTCTATTTTGCACACTGAGTGATTAGCCTGTAATGGTTCTGATGGAATTGACCTGTTTGCCCAGGCACAGATTTTGTGGGCTTTGTTTGTCGTCACGGAGGCTGACAGGGCCCCGCTCCACACCTAATATGTCTGGGTTTACCAGAATACAGCTATGGTCCCCTGGCTTCTGGTTACCCACTAGTCTTCTCCGCCACAGGCCTGGTCGCTTCCCTCCCTATCTGCTCTGCCATGGGTGGGCGGAGCTTCGGCCCCTCCCGCCGTCTGAGCGGCCTCCCGCCCTAGCTGCTTTGCAGTGGGTTGGCGGAGCATCGGCCCCTCAGGCCGTCTGAACCGGCCTCCCGCCCTAGCTGCTTTGCCGTGGGTGGGCGGAGCTTTGGCCCCTCCCACCAACTGAGCCAGCCTCCTGCCCTAGCTGCTTTGCGGTGGGTGCGCCGGGCAACAGCCCCGCCCACCTGTGCCCGCTTCCCTCCCCAACTGCTCTGCCCGCCCACCTCCCACTCTGGCTCGAGCGGCTGCGGATCACCCACTGAGCGCTCTTTTTCTTCCTTGTTAAGACTTCAACTATTCTGCAAATTTTCCTAAGTAGTTATAAGGTCTTCCTGAGGTGTGGGAAGCCCAGTTGGCTAGTGGGCGATCGCCATGTGGCCTTTGATTCTGCCTGCTGTGTGTTGGGATCAATCTTACCAGGCACCTCTCCAAATGGGAGTTCCCGAATCCCGGATTTAGTGGCTTCTGTGTCTGCGAGAGATGGGAGGAGAGCCTTGCCCTGGGACTTTTAACAGTCCCTTGGGAGCTGTGCGTGTTCCCGGAGGGGCCAGATCCTCTGGTTTTTGCCCAGTGTCCCACAACTCTGTGTTTTCTATGGCTCTTCTCTCCCACATTCAAAATGCATCCGTGCAGTTTGCTGCCATCTTGGCCCCCCGGCTTGGAGCTCTTTAATGATGTTATCCGTTGTTTTGACTTGTAAGATTGTGGCTTCTTTGAATTCCTTCATAGTTTTAAGTTCTTCTTGAAGGGACTTTATCACTTTCCATACTGTAGAATTGTCATCATTTTCATGTGTTTCAGTTGTGGTGAGGTGGCTCAGGCTGGACGGAATAGCGTTGTTTTCTTTTGTTGGAAACATTTCGCTCTGTTTTTTTTTTTTTTGTCTGGGGCCTCTTGCCATGTGGAATTTGCTGTCTTCTGGACTTGGGTCCAAAGCGGGCACTGTGGTGTAGGATTCGAGTTGCCTTACTCTACCCTTATAAGGTGAGTCATTCAGTCCTGCCTCCCAGTTGGGGACCTAATCAATTCAGGTGGCAGAGCTGTTTACAAGTAAGCTCTGATTCCGTGCCGGAAGGGCCTGTACTAGTACATAAGACCGATATGCGACCGTTTCAAATATCTCGCAGTTTGTCTGGGGTTGGTTCCTGTAGCGGGTAAGTCTGCAGTTCAGCTGAAGTAGCCTTGCTGCTCCCGCGGCTTGGAAACTGGCCAGTGACGTCACAGACTGCGATCTGTGGTCTGAAGGCACTTTGCAGGGGATCTCCTGCTCACTTCCAAGGGTCGCAACCTTTCGCTAGATAATTGGATCGTCTGTGTGAGACCTGGGAGTGCACAGCAGGATGGGGATCATCTCTGAATCTGCTGGCTGGGTATTAGGTTGGAACTTACTGGGGATTTCTCCTTTTGGGGGGATGGGTTATCCTGATTCCTGGGTCCAGAGGCTTCCTAGCGTGTCCGAGATTTGGAAGGGGCATCCTGTCCAGGCATCTTCCGTGGTCCCTGTGTAGCTGGGTGAGATTTAGAAGGGGTCGGGCCCTTTTTACAGCGTCCTGGAACACTTGCCGCCTTGTGATTGTTGACCCTGAAATCAAAATACGTCCACGCCGGCCGCCGCCATCTTGGATAACCCTCAGTTTTTATTCTCATCAGTGGATCTCCTTGAATCTTGTTTTTAAATTCATTTTATTTTTCCCTCTGCATGCTGTATTTTTGAGAAGATTACAGAGACTAATAAATATCTTTATAGCTAAGATTTGTCTCCTATAGAAGGACATTAATAAGTGCCTCCTGATTAAGAATCAAACATTTTTTTTTTCATTTTGAGCACAAAGATCCTGTGTATTTGTGTTACTCATAATTTTCCTTAGAGGTCAAGTGTGTTTAATTCCATCAGTTCCTGTGGAACAGCAGAGATATTTCTTTGTTTCTATCTCATTTCATGAATATACATGTAACTAGGGGGACCAGGCCCATAATATTTTAGGTTAGCTCAAGTCTTTGAGAATCATAAAAGTAGTTGAATGCCTGAGGCCACCTCTGACCTGTGTGAGTAAACTGTAAACATGGACTCAGAAGTCTTAGACTGTCTATGACAATGGAGCTACTGACACTTCTTTCTGTGGCAAGACTTTTTTTCTCCTTTTGTTTGTAAATTAAGTATTTTTATTTTGAACTTTTTTTTAATCTTTGAAAATTTGATGTATGCAGAAATTGTATTTTGATCATATTTGTTAGGTTTCAAACCTGGGACAAATAGCTGAACTGCCTATTTAACATATAAAAGGGAACCCAGTCACTAGGTTCTCCCTGAATCCTTCAAGCCCTCCTGTCTGGCATATCTACCACCTGCCTTGAACTCTCCAGCCAAGCCCCTGGGCTTCTCTTCCCTATGTAATCCAACCATTTTACTTACCTGCTCCCTTTGTTCTCTTGTTTCTCCTGGCTGCTACACCTGGCCTCTTTTTCCTCTCTCTTCCTCTCCCCCTTTCTTGACAGCTCAGACGGGCCATGTCCATTCTAGACTCTACCAGGTGTATCTGCTTCCGGCTATGCTCTCCCACATACCTCTAATTAATTTTCTCCTTTACCATACCTAGGAGCAGTCACATTCCCTTTTCTCATTTGTTTGCTTGTTTGTTTGTTTATTTATCATGTGGCTCTCCTCCACCTTGGCAAATAACCTTGAAGAGCCCAGAGTAAGTTTAAGCGCAGGTCCGCTGCCACCATTTTACTACATGCCCTTTTCCCTACATTCTCTTCAGTTAGAAGAAAACCACCTGAGCTGTGTCAGTCCTATAAAAGTTGAGATAAAACCACTGCCTTGTTAAAATAGCCTAGAGCCTATATAAACATCTTACTATTGTAAACAACCACATCCTGTAACAGGATACACAGGAACTAACCCTTAATTTGAACATTCTTTCTTAATTACCCCCTGAACATCTGATTGTAGTCTTGTGCTTTAAAAGGAGCCAGCTCCCTCACTTCAGATCACAGCTTCAGCTCTTGAGTCTGACTGCATCCCTAGCTGGCTAGAAGTGCTTTCCTGTGGTGAACAAAGTTGCTTTCGGGTTTACTTTGACTTTAGGCATACTTTTAAGCTATTTATTTGTTGTTATATTAATATCTCTACCTCCCTTTTCAACCCACAGACCCAAGATACAGGAGATAAAAGGTTCGTAGAGACAAGGTGTAGACCTATTTAGAGGTAGGTCGTTGGGGTGATTTGTCAGGATTCCAGCAGTCCAGTCAAACAGCATACACAGGAATAGGTATCATCAATGAGAACACAGCTAACCAGGAAACCAGCATCAGTTCTGGGGAGCACCAGCAGGACAGGCAAAGCATCAGTGGCTCTCAAACCCCCATTTGGGTACATGCTTTTAGCATGACCTGGCCTGAGATCCTCATCAGTGAAGGCAGCAGTAAGTCTTGGAAGAAGCAACTCTTGAAGTCTTTCCAAGTGAAGCAGTGATGAGAGGTGGAGCTAAGTAAAAAGTGATACCTTTTAGGTTCCCTCTATACCCTCCTAAGAGTCCACACAGGATGTTTTCTAATTGGCCAACATCATGCCCCCCCACCATGAAGTACTTTCCTGTTGACCAAGGTAATATGCTCTCCAAGGACTCAGTCCATCAAAGAATGTTTTCCAGTGAAAGGCATGTGCGCTGCACATGACAGTTTCTGACTGGCAAAACATGCTCTCATCAGGATGTTCCTTGTACCCCTCTCACAAGTCTGTTTTTCACTGGTGGACAAGGCATCCCTACATCACACACTTGAGATCAATACCAAAAACACATTCATTCAACACAACCATGTTTTTAAAGAAATCAAAATGTTTACCACATTTGACTTCAGTGGTCCTGACCTCATAATTTGTGTAACCCTAGACCCAACAGCCTCATCAAAATATAAGCAACCACATTGCTACCTGCCATCTTTACTAAGGTTAAATGTTGCACGCCATGTGACACCATCTTAAGATGATGGTATGGTTTAAAGCCACAATTATAAAATTTCTCAGTTATACTGAGCCCTCTGTATCATTGTGTCTCCTTTTAAACTAAGGAAATAACAACAGGTTGGTAAAGTATTTTGGTTGGTATGATTTTTGCATTATGATTTAAGGTTATAAAGATCTATTAGATTAACAAAAACTGACCTAGAGATTCATACCTAAGTTCTTATGTCTTTTCAGACTGTTGAACACCAAGCCTCTAGAAAATTTAGATAAGTTGAGAGGAATAAAAATTTTAGAGACCCCCGTGAAAGGCAGTGGAATCAGGCCAGCCACGTTCCAGGAACTAGCTAACCACAAAACTGATTGTAAAGTAAGATTAAATTCATTCCTGAGATGTTTCCTGCTGACTAACTAATGGGCTGGTACATTCCACCTGCATTTCCCCTCACTCCCTTCGGTTGTGGCAAACAATGGGCTGGTACATTCCACCTGTATTTCTCCTCCCCCCTTGGGTTGTGGTAAACAATGGGCTGGGCTGGTACTTTCCACTTGTATTTCCCCTCACCTCTTTGGATTGTAGTTTAAATACTCTACTCTCCCCCAAATTGTTGTCGCGGCTCCTACCCCTGCGTGGGATATGAGTGGCATCCTCAGTGCACTGACCACCCCCCCTGAAATAAACCTCTTGCAATTGCATCAAGAAGGTCTCTTGCGAGTTTTTGGGTGGCTGTGTTATTCCAAGTGTTGGGAGTCGGGAGAGGGGCTTCCCTCCCCCGGGTCTTTCATTTGGTGTGTTGGCCGGGAATTTGCGGCCACCCCATTCTCCATGAGAACCCACTTGGAGGTGAGATTTCTGTGTCTTGGGCCTATTTCTGTTGTCTGATTTGTGAGATTTCTGTCTCTGTGTCCTGGGTTTGTCTCTGTTGTCTTGTTCTGTTATATGGTTTGCGCAAAAGTTGAAAGTTGACTTCGTGAAAGTTGTTTTTGGTTTGACAGCCGTTTCCGTCTCTTGAGGAGATGGACGGGATGATCAGGCAGATGTGCTAGTGGATCAGCGGCTGTAGCCCTGGGAGACGTCCCAGGAGGACAGGGGATGCCTGGGAGGAGCCTATTTGGGTCCCGGGAGGATACAGTGGTCCTCTTGAGAGAGGGGACGTAGAGACCTCCTGGCCGTTTGTTTCTCTGGAGTGGTGCCGATATTTGCAATTGAGAAGGATTTTTCGTAGTGTTTTTCTGTGTATCTTGTGTTTGTGTTTTGTGTTACTTGTGACAATGGAACAGACTGTAACGACTTCTCTAAGTTTGACACTGGATCATTGGACTGAAGTTAGAACTAGGGCTCATAATTTGTCAGTTGAGATTAAGAAAAGACCATGGCAGACTTTTTGTGCTTCGGAGTGGCCTACTTTTGACGTCGGGTGGCCACCCGAAGGGACTTTTGACTGGACCATTATTTTTGAGGTAAAAGCTATTGTCTTTAAGGAAGGACCAGGGTCTCATCCTCATCAACAGCCATACATTACTGTTTGCAAGACCTGATCCAGAACCCACCCCCATGGGTAAAACCTTGGGTGAAAAAAAAAAAAAAAGCCAGGCTCCCAAGCCCTGGCTCTCCATGGCACAGAGGCCAAATTAAAACAAAAGCCATCTTTGAAAGCAAATCCTTCGGCTCTGCCTAAGATCTATCCCAAGATTGAGAAGCCACTCGAATGGCTGAGCCCACCAACACTATCTCCCTACCCCCAACCACTGTATGCATCCCCGGTGCCAGCCCCAGCTCTGGCCTGGAGCCTGGAACTACAAGGAACAGAGGGGGGAGGGCCGGCAACTGGTACTTGGACCGGAGAGGGTTGAGCCCAGAGGGACCTGATTCCATGGTGGCTCTACCTCTCCAAATGGTCGCCCCCCTCCCCCCGTGGACCCACCAGCTTTGCAACCCTTACAATATTGGCCTTTTTCCTCGGCTGATTTATATAATTAAAAAGCTAATCACCTGTCTTTCTCTGAAAACCCTGCTAGTCTTATAGGTTTGATGGAATCCCTGATGTTTTCGCACCAACCCACCTGGGATGATTGCCAGCAGCTTTTGCAGGTTCTCTTTACTACAGAGGAGAGGGAGAGAATTCTCTTGGAGGCACAGAAGAATGTCCCAGGAGACAATGGGACCCCCACTACCCTCCCGAATGAGATCAATGCTGTGTTCCCCCTTGATCGACCAGATTGGGCTTCAACACGGCTGCAGGTAGGGAGTGGCTGACAGTTTTTCCGCCGGACTCTAGTGGCAGTTCTTAGAGGTGCACTCGGTGCCCCACCAATTTGGCCAAGGTAAGAGGAGTACTTCAGGGTCTTGTCGAGCCACCGTCTGTATTCCTTGAGAGGTTGATGGAGGCCTACAGGCAGTACACTCCCTTTGACCCACCTCTGAGGGACAACGAGCGTCTATGGCTATGGCCTTTATAGGAATCTTATTAGAAAGGCAGAGAAAGTGTATCATAAAAGAGAGACTGAGGAAGAAAAATAGGAAAGAAAAGAGAGAGAAAAAAGAGAGAGAAAAAAGAGAGAGAGGACAGGCAGGATTTTAAACAAGAAAGAAACTTGACTGCGATACTGGCCGCAGTTGTAGGAGATAGAGAGAGAGAAAAACAGGGCCTACACAGATAGGGAACCTGGACAACAGAAGACCCAGACCGAATGGGAATGAAAAAAAGATGTTTTTTTTTTTCTGCTTAAAGTTACACCCTGACAGTCAACCCATCTTTACTTTTAAGTGGAGAGATCCTAACACTGGACTAACGGGACAATTGACTTGGACTAGATTGCCACAAGGATTCAGAAACTCCCCTACCCTCTTTGATGAGGCTCTTCATCGGGATCTGGCCTCCTTCAGAGCTGAAAATCCTCAGCTAACATTGTTACAGTATGCAGATGATTTACTCTTGGCAGCATCAACTAAATCTGAGTGTCTCCAAGGAACCAAGAGACTGCTGACGGAACTTGGTGAGTTTGGGTATCGGGCTTCTGCTAAGAAGGCTCAGTTGTGTAAAACTGAGGTCACCTATCTGGGATACACCCTGAGAGATGGAAAGCGATGGCTGACAGAAGCCAGGAAAAAGACTGTCACCCAGATTCCTGTCCTGACCACCCCACGCCAGGTAAGAGAATTCCTGGGCACTGCTGGTTTTTGTAGACTGTGGATTCCGGGTTTCGCTACACTGGCAGCCCCATTATATCCCCTCACCAAGGAGGGAGGAGGGTTAACCTGGATCTCTGAATATTAGAAGGCCTTTAAAGATATCTAAAAAGTCTTGTTAATGGCACCAGCTTTAGCCCTACTGGATTTAACCAAGCCTTTCACTCTATATGCGGATATAAGGACAGGGGTTGCCAGAGGCGTTCTTACTCAGACTTTAGGACCTTGGAAGAGGCTGGTGGCCTTCTTATCTAAGAAACTAGATCCTGTTGCAAGTGGATGGCCCACATGCCTGAATGCTATTGCGGCTGTGGCCTTACTTGTCAAGGATGCTGATAAGCTGACTTTGGGACAGCAGATTACAGTGGTGGCACCCCATGCCTTTGAGAGCATTATCTGACAGCCCCCTGACAGGTGGATGACTAATGCTAGAATGACCCACTACCAGAGCCTATTATTGAGTGAGAGGGTGATATTTGCCCCCCTCCCCTGGCCATCCTGAATCCTGCTACTCTACTACCTGAGGCCAATGACCCCTGCCCTGACATCCTGGCAGAAGAACCAGCTTCGTGGTTGAAGGTAAGTGAATGGCGGAAGCTGCAGTGGTAGATGGGAGGCGAATGATTTGGGCTAGCAGCCTGCCAGTAGGAACTTCTGCCCAGAAAGCTAAACACAAGCCCTGAAGATGGCAGAGGGAAAGTCCATTAATATCTATACTGATAGCAGGTATGCTTTTGCCACTGCCCATGTGCATGGGGCAATATATAGACAAAGAAGGCTGTTGACATCAGCGGGGAAGGACATTAAAAATAAAAAAGAGATTCTGAGCCTCCTTGAGGCCATCTGCCAAAGAAGGTGGCTATTATCCACTGCCTTGGACATCAGAAGGCACAGGATGCAGTGGCTAAAGAAAATCAGATGGCAGATCTAGAAGCCAAATGAGCTGCCCAAGGGACAATGATCTTAACCACCCTTGGTTTTAAAAATATCAAAAAAAAAACAGTGTCAGGTATACTCCTGAAGACTTGCAGGCCATAAAAAACTAGGGTTGGCTGGAGAATCACCTTGTGGTATGGTTAAAACAGAGGACGGTAAACGGGTCCTGCCTCAAGAAGAAGGACGCGAGTATGTCACCAATTTACACCGTCTAACTCACCTAGGAAAAAAGAAACTAAAAGATGTGGTAAGGTCCTCTGACTACTATGTAATTGGACTTTCTGACTTAACAACAAAAATAGTAACTGCAAAGCTTGTGCTCTGACTAATGCCAGACCTTCCATGTATAACCTGGGAAAAGACTCCGGGATGATAGACCGGGGGCCTATTTGGAAGTGGATTTTACAGAAATTAAACTGGCTAAATATGAAAACAAATATCTTTTAGTTTTTATAGATACATTTTCAGGGTGGGTAGAGGCCTTCCCTACAAGGACTGAGACTGCCATTACAGTGGCCAAGAAGATTCGTGAAGAAATTTTTCTGAGGTTTGGAATATCCAAGGTAATTGGGTCTGATAATGGATCCGCTTTTGTTGCCCAGGTAAGTCAGGGATTGGCCACTCAACTGGGGATTAAATGAAAATTACATTGTGCCTACCACCCCCAAAGTTCAGGATAGGTAAAAAGGATGAATAGAACTCTAAAAGAGACCTTGACTAAATTAGCCTTAGAAACCGGCAGGGGGACTGGACAGCCCTCCTTCCTTTTGCCTTGTTCCGGGTCAGGAACACTCAGGGGACTGTTTAAGCTGACACCTTATGAGATTCTCTGTGGGAGTCCTCCTCCTCTTACTGAGGCGGGTGGAATGTTCGATCCTGATGTTGTCCTTTCTAACCTTTTGTTCACCTACATGAAAGCCCTTGAAGTAGTTCGGCGTGAGGCCTGGGAGCAGCTCAGGGAGGCTTATGAAGCTGGAGACCTGAGCGTGCCTCATCAGTTCCAGGTTGAAGAAACCGTACTTGTCCAGCGCCATCGAGCTGGGAATCTTTAGCCTCACTGGAAGGGACCATACCTGGTGCTCTCGACTACCCCCACCACAATGAAGGTAGAGGACATCTCTGCTTGGATCCACGCCTCACACGTGAAGAAAACTCCTGAACCTCCTCAGGATGAGTGGAGATTAAAAAAGGCTGTGGACCCTCTTAAGCTACACCTGTGTCACAGGTGCTTTCCAGATGGGGAATGACAACCCCCATGCCCCTCAAAAACTTACTTGGCAGGTAGGTTCCCAAACTGGGGAAGTCATCTGGTCAATCTCTAAGGTAGCCCCCTCCCTTTCCTGACTTCTGCCAGCTAGCTACAGGCCTGGAACAATGGGATATTCCTGAGGCAGACCCCCAGAACCTCCCTGAGAGGGACCCTCAACAAAGACACCCTAAAGGGCTAGGAACAATGTTCAGGTGTGGGAGGCCAGAGGGACGCTGTGGGATGACTCAACAAGATTTTTACGTCTGTCCAAGGGAAGGTAGGGACAGGAATGTGGCTAGGCAGTGTGGAGGATGTTGGCTCTGTTTTACTTCTGAACCCCCTTACTATGAGGGCATCGCCGTGTTGGGTACTTTTAATAATACCACCAACCATGACGCCTGCTCATGACATAAAATCAGGGAAAGAGACTTGTTTAGAAAACCCACCAGCTGCCTATAATAAATGATGGGCCTACAACACAGGATTAACTCCCTGTGTTGCCACTAATATCTTTAATGATACCAAAGATTATTGTATGTTAATACAGCTTATGCCTAGAGTACTCTATCTCCCCACCAATGCCTTTGTGGATGAATGTGATTTCTGCCCTAAGCGATTTAAGAGAGAGCCTATTTCCCTGACTTTAACTGTAATTTTAGGATTAGATGTAACACTAAAAGACCTGTGCTAGTACATGCCCCTCAGTGCTTTCATCAATTAAGAGTAAGTGCCGTACAGATTTTAATGCTGAGACAACAATATCAAGGTTGGTGGAGGTACGATGATGACAAATTTAATAAAACAATACATAGGTTCTAAGATTAGAACAACGGACTAGAAGGAGTGGGGAATGAGAGGAATAAAAATTTTAGAGACCCCCATGAAAGGCAGTGGAGTCAGGCCAGCCACGTTCCAGGAACTAGCTAACCACAAAGCTGATAGTAAAGTAAGATTGAATTCATTCCTGAGATGTTTCCTGCTGACTAACTAATGGGCTGGTACATTCCACCTGTATTTCCCCTCACCCCCTTGGGTTGTGGTAAACAATGGGCTGGGATGGTACTTTCCACTTGTATTTCCCCTCACCCCTTTGGGTTGTAGTTTAAATACTCTACTCTCCCCCAAAATTGTCGTCGTGGCTTCTACCCCTGTGTGGGATATGAGTGGCATCCTCAGTGCACTGACCCCCCCCCCCACCGAAATAAACCTCTTGCGATTGCATCAAGAAGGTCTCTTGCGAGTTTTTGGGTGGCCGTGATATCCCGAGTGTCAGGAGTCAGGACAGGGACTTCTCTCCCCCAGGTCTTTCAAAGTAACAACATATGGTTGATAAATAAGGTAGATGTCATAATCAAGATTTATAAATTTCTAAGGTCCACTCAGGTTCACAATCCTGTTTCTCTAGCTCCTTTGTCTTTGTTTAATTTGTAAAGACTTAGATATTTGGATAAACTAAGTTGTACAATAAACTGTGATATTCTATTTTGATGCTAAAGTTAAGTCAATTAAATCTTCAACACAAATTTTTAAAGCTCAAATTAAACAGGGATAAAACTCTAAAATTCTAGCTTTATATAAGCTACTAATTTATCAGCTATTCATTTAGTAACAAGCTTTATTTAGCCTCCTGTATGAGTTTTTGAGGTTAAGCCTAAAATCAGGTATATTTAATAGATAAATGGTCCTCAAACTCTTCAGAGATCTGTTGAATATGGCAATTAAAATGTTTGAGCTTCTCACAATAGGCATGCCCCTTCCTAATGTGAACCTAAAGGTTGTTTTTACGAACAACCTGCAGATTATTAAAATAAAAATATGTAAAAAATGAGATGGATTGTGATAGAGGAAGACACTTAAAGTCAGTATTTGACCTTTGCACACATACCACATACACCCAAGAATTAGGCATTTTATTGTTTCTTGTTGAAGACATAATAGGTTCTCTAAAGTCTGACAGGAAACCTAAGAAAAACTAGTTTCTAAAATGTCATCCATCATTTATAATGAAATTTTCTTGAGTAAGGGATCCTTGATCATTTTCCAGGAAAACTTCAGAATTTCAGAATTTTAGAGACAAGCATTCACATAGAAGGGGAGTCAAACCATGTCTTTCTTCCTTGGCCCTGCTGGGGCTTGTTAACTTTCCTGTTTTAAAAGATGCATTCAGTGGTCATTCTACTCCACATTGTACCTGGACGACACAAATATCACATTACGAAGGGTCTCCACTTAAAATCATCACATTTTCTTTCTGTTTATCTACTTTTAAGTTATTCGTGTTAACTCTCATGTAATTAAAATTTCAATAATTTTGTGACCTCCAGCTGTCAAATCTTGGAAAGCACGGTGCCAATTATTAATGCTTTTGATTTGTGTGAAAGTTACTAAAAGGTTCTCTGTTCTCATTATTTGCCTTTGATAATAGAGAATATTTGAGACTAAAAAATTTGAAATCACTATTAGTAGGTGGCAAAGTTGCTTGAACTGTGTAATGGAATCTTCTTTGTTTGAAATTTCTGTTTTGCTACATAGGATGTTCTGTTCTGATTAAGAGGTCTTCTTTAACTTCCCAAACCAGCTGCCAGTGGCATAGTCAGTTGGAAACATGAAAGAACTCTGAATACTTTTGTGTTTTTTAACATTGTATGAAATATGACAGGTTCACATTGTCTTCCAGCTCTTCAAAGAATGTTGATTATTCTTTCAAAAACAGGGTAAAAGTGTTAGGTCTCAGGCGATATATATCATATCCAGAAATGAGTCAACCTGGACTTTTGGAGGATTTCGGGCAGTTAGATAAAAGCCAGAATTCCTCAGGACTAGTGAAAATGATTCCCATCTGCTAAAAAGAGTCACTTCCCTTACCTCTGGCAGAAAGGACATGTGGCTTCCCTATAGCACCTATCAGCATATCAACGCCCATGCAGGCCTCTAGACTCCCTCAGTCCCTGTTCACAAGTGCTGAGTCCATGCTTCCTCCTTAGCTACTCAACTCCTTAGAACCTCCTTATCAGAGTATATATGACCTCCTTATATATACTCTTGCCATGCTTCAACCCTTATAGCAAGGACAGAGACAGCTATTTCCATGACTCTCTCTGGCTTTCTCACTTCCCTAGCCCTGGCCATGTCTGGTCTACTTTTTTCTCTCTGTTCTGAACTCTTCCAGGTGCCTCTGGATATTTTCTCTCCATTATTCACAATAATAACCTTCCTCCTAACAAGGGAATGGTCTCATTGGCGGCTTCTTTATTGCACCCTCTCACATACATTAAAGAGAAAAATCCCTTCTTGGATGGAAGCAATAACTGACAAAAATGCTGCTTTGTCGCATCCCTCCAAAGAAAGAATGTCCAGTGGGTTGATTGAGTGAATCAGTGTACAAGGAGCACTGAATAACAAGGTAACTTGTAGAATTAATATATTTGCAGCATGATACAAGATGGAGGAGGATCAGGATGGGGGCAGTCCATGCCTTATTTTCTCATAAGGTTCTTATATTAGGTGTCAAGTTGTTAAATATAGAAAAAAGAGAAAAAGGGCCATGGTTTAGATATTCAGTGAAAGGAAGTTGTCACATAATTACTAATCAGGAATGAGGTTTATTAGAAGGGCCTCTAGGTAACAGAGCCTAAAGGGCAGGAAAAGTCTTCTCTTGAACACTTGGAGAGGAGCTTCATTTAGAAACATTCATATTTCCTTGTTTCTGATAGCTGAGTAGTATTCCATTGTGTAAATGTACCACAATTTTTTTTTAATCCATTCGTCAGTTGAGGGCCTCATATGACTGTTGAACTGAGAGGGGCTGATATGTAGGGACACTCCACATTGAAGGAGTGGGATGGGTGGGAGAGGGAGCAGAGGGTGGGAGGGTGGAACTGGGAGGGAAGGAAAGAAGGGATTATGATGGAGATGTAACTTGATGCAATAAACAAACATAATTTTTAAAAAAAGAAAAAGAAAAAAGAAACAGATGCAGAGACTCACAGCCAAACATTAGGTGAAAATCAGGGAGTCTTGATGAAGAGCTAGGGGAAGGTTTGAGGGAACTGGAGGGGTCAAAGACCCCGCAAGAAGACACACATAGTCAGATTGGACATGGGGGGGGGGGCTCTTAGAGACTGAACCACCAAGCAAAGAACATGCATGGACTGGTCCTAGGCCTACTACACATATGAAGCTGATGGGCTGCTTGGTCCTCAAGTAGATCCCCTAACAATTGGAACCAGGTCTATCTCTGACTTGGATGTTGTTGCCTTCCTCTGGATCCCATTTTCCCAGCAGAGCAGACTTGTCTTGCCTCAGTGGAAGAGGAAACACTTAGCCTTCATGTGATTTGATGTGCCAGAGATGATTGGTAATGGGTGGGTGGGGGGCAATATGGGGGAAGTGGGTAGGAGGGTGGGACTGGGAGGAGAGGAGGGAGGGGGATGGTAATTTGATTGTAAAATAAATAAATTAATGGGGAAAAGAGTAAGTGTAAGAGGAAGAAAGAAAGCAGGAGAGTGAGGGATGGTGAGGGGCACAGGGGTACATAGGACTGCAGTCAGATAAATTCCCAAACACAGGAAGCATCTGACCTTTCAAGGGGTGGTGAGAAGTTTTCTCTTTGTGGTTCAGTTCAACATAGCATACATAACAAAGAGTACAGAAGAGTCAGGTGCTGCTTAGGACAGTATTTAGGAGCTATTAGTTACAGCATAGCTTCTTTACTTTGTCCTAGGGAAGGAGATACAGGGGCTGAATCTTGATTTCTTCAGGCTGTGGGATCTGGCTTTTTAAGAGTGACCATTGTCTTAAAGAGACAGGCTTATGTTCTACCTGAAGTGGTATGGCATTACTATAAAGTAGACTTCAGTGAGATCAGGGTGCACATTTAATTACTGAAACCATCATTAGCACAATAAACTTGAACCTGGAGTGAAGCTGAAGAGCCTCTAGTAGTGACAGAGAGGGATACTGAAACTACTTAAGGCAAAGAACAGAAAAGAGGAGATACAAAGGAAATCAAGAACTGAATGTAGGCCTAACTCCCACAATAACAGTGGTAACAATGCTGGGGCTGTAACTCAGTGGGAGAGTACTTGTCTAGCAGGCACAAGGTCCTAGGTTCAATCTCCAGTACTGGAAAAAAGAAAGAAAACAGTGGTAGCAGTAGCATGTGACCTCCTGCCTTCTTGGGCTGATTTTAAGCATTCTCACTGGGTTCACCTAAAGGAGCCCAAAACATGCTGAAAGACACAGGGTGCCCTTGTGTGGCCTGGGCCCACAATGGGAGGGTGAGAAAATGCTGCAACTGAGTCTACAAGATGGAAGAAAGGTAATGTCTGGGGAACACCATACATACAGGAACATCACATGCAGATAGGGAGGTCAGGCTGGTGTTGGAGGTAAGGGAACTTAATGGAGTCCAAGTAGAAAGAGCTCACAGTCCTTCCAGGCCACATAGATAAGCTTATCCTTGCTAATGTGTTTTGCAGCTATGTTTAGGTTACTGTATCACAGTTCTTTTATTGCTACTGGCTTGGGAAATATTTTGGTAATTTTGAAAATATACTTGGCACTCTCCTCTGATGGCCCAAAAGGTGGCATCTGTGCCTTAACTCTTCAGTCCCCATGTCTCTCTGCAAAAATGGAACAGTAACTTCCAGCAACAATATACAAAGAACTCTGACTTACACATGATGTCTGGGCTCTGTGGAGGATCATTCAGTGTTCAGTGGTTGAGATCTATTTATTTTCTCAGTCTTTTTCAGTGTGTAGGCTAAGGTGCTTTGGTACAATATTATTTTTTATTTTGATATAATTCTGAAAATATAAGAAAAACCAGAAAATAAGCACATGAAGGTACCATATTCCTCCACTTGAGTCAACACTAGCTTAGTTGGTGGTATTTAATACTTTATTTTAATATTTGACAGTACCTTTATTCCTTGACATTTGTTTTTGGTGGGGGAGCTTTCTAGAACAAGCTTGAAGATTCATGTATTAATGTGATTTATGTGATCTAAACACTTTTGTATTATTGGAAGAAATTAAGGATGTAACATCTTGGAATAAGCCATACTGATACACTGATTATCTCTGTGTGATATCGTTTTAGAAATTGCATTTCTAAAAAGGCCATTTGTCCTGACTTTACTACACACAATGAGACATAAAGATGCTTTTGAGGAGAGATGCACTTTCTCATACCATGGCTAGAAAGTGGCTTTCATTACTACATACAGATTAGTAATTAGAGTTGTGGTGAGTCTATGTGACAAACTCTGGAATAACCCTTACCAGCCTGACTTAGACCCCACATATGGTTTTTGGTAATATCCCCAGAGTGTGCTATTCCAATTTAGATGGCCACATGTCATGTCATTCCATCACAAATGTTCTTTCTTTGTCTAAAGAGTATTAAAACATCATGTCTTGGCCCATTCTCAGACTTCACACTCTTGAGAAGAAACTTGAAGACAACACTTTTAATTATCCAGTATATTTATTAATAACAATAAATACATAACAATATAAATAGTTATTGCCTAACTACTAAGAATGACTACTACCCTGAGAATGACTATAATCACAGTTACTTAACAACCTATCAATACCTATAACAACTATTATCTAACAACTAATCCTAACCTTTTAGAAGGATGCAGTCTCTGGGGCAGGTCCTCAATTGTCAGCAACACCTCAGGAGTAGATCCTTTAAGGATCTACTTAGTCAACAATCTTTCTTCAGGAATATCTCAGACATATGTCCTTTAAGGTAGATTGCCTATGGCAGTTTCACTTTAAATGATAAATGAGGCTTGAGGCTTTCTTCTCTCTGGAATGCCTCAGCTGCTCATAAGCCAACTTACTCAGTTTGTATTAGCCACTCAGCAGCTTTGCCTCAGTCTTTGGGGCTGGTCACAGTTCTATTCAGGTTACTGTTTGGACTGGTTGAAACCCTCTAGGCAAAAGTTGTGGTATAGGGTTTAGTCCTTGGCCTTTTGCTCCTCTGCTGAGGCCTTCTATGCTAATCAGCTTCTTTCTGCTGCAGGGAGAGCTGGCCATGTTTTTCAGCTCTGTTTGAGATCAACTTTTCAGTCCACCAACATTTTCTCCATCAGATGATACAATCTGCCTTGCATCTTGTCGTCTCTAGCATGGGAACTCTCGGGCTCCACCCAGTTCATCCTTAAATAGGGTCTTTTCTTGTTTCAGCTGGCTTCAGCCTAATCTGGGCTCTGGCCACTTTGTAACGCTATTAGCTTCTGCAAACAATGCCAAGCCATGAACTTGTTTTAAATCCATATGCTGCTATGCCAAGTGCCCAAAGCCAGGCTGTTCTTCATGTCCCCTATTAAGAAGCCCTGTATCAGAAGTCCCTAGATATTCACTAAATCTAATTCCCCTTACAGAAATTTGTTATCCTAGTTGTGCTTCTATTTCTGTGAGAAATATGAAAAGCGACTTGATGTGGAAAATGTTTATGTTGACTTATAGTTGTAGTCTATTATGAAGAGAAGTCAAGGTGGGAGCTGAAGGCAGGAACCCAGAGGGATGAATTGAATGAAGTAAAGACCATGGAAGAATGATGCTTACTGAATTGCTCCTCATAGCTTGCTCAGCCTGTTTTCCTATACAATCCAGGACCATCTGCCCAGGTATCTCCCAAGTGAACTGGACCCTTCCATATCAATCACTGATCAAGAAAATGCCTCAAAAAGCTTGCCTACAGGCCAATCTGATGGAGGAATTTTCTCAACTGAGGTTCTTCTTCCCAGATAACTCTAGCTTATGTCATGTTGACAAAAATTAACCAGAATGATTGTCCCCTTGTCTTCTTGACACATGAATACATTACTGTAAAAACCACAACCTTTCCTTTCTTGTTTATCCTCAAGCTCTTATATTAATATCAATATGACATGCTTTGACTTTTGAAAGGCCTGGAGTCTTTAAAAATCCAAATGTTTTAAAAGTTCAGTCTTGGTGTGGTAGAAGTTAGGCCACTTTAGTAAATTAGTATGCAGTTCAGATTAGCATCTGGAAGCACATAAGGAAAGCCTGGCATCCCTTGAACTTGCCAAGATAGACAGAGTCCAAAGGCCATAGTTCTGTGAGAAACAGGTATTGCCCTGTTGAAGGGGCACAGCCAAGAAACCTCACAAGCCTCACAGATGACATCTGTTGCCTCAAGAAGCCATGGGACCACTGGACATCTGGAGAGACCTTGTGGGTCCTCGAGACTGCCAAGGATTGTGAGATGATGCAATATATAAGCCAGATAGCGCCACACAGCTGTCCTCTTCCTCTTGCCCTCATGAGCTGAGAAGACACAATGGAGAAGTACATAGCAAGGTATGGCACACTCAAGCCATTAGGCTGCAATGGTCATAAACTGAAAGGTGGAGTCCAAGAGAGAAAGACTTTTCACTGTAAGTTAGCCTGAGAAAGACCCTTTGCTGTAATTCAGCCTATTAAGGCTGGCAGCAAAGGAGAGAAGAGTTCGGAAGCTGCTTGGAGAAACTTTAGGCTGTGAAGCCTACATGGGCTGAGGAGACTATAGGAATGAGTCTTGGCTGATGGAAGAAGTCGACCTCAAGCTAGTGGCTACAATGGACTGAACTTTATAAGTTCACAATCTAGCCATTGAAATAAACTGGCCATAAAAACAGGCAAAGTTAGGACCAACAGACCCCAAACTGAAAGGGATTGCCTGCTGGAACTGCTGTAAATCAGGTTATCCCTCATGGACCTATGCTAAGAATATTAATATCGTTTTAAGAAAATTAAAATAGGGTTAGGTGGGTGTTCTTAGATAATTATAGGCTTTAGGTTATAGAATATGGGTGTTGGTTAAGTACTAATATAAGTGTTTTAAAGAAAATATTCTGTTACAGTCTTGGGGCTAGAGCAATGGCTCAGTAGTTAAGAGCACTGGCTGCTCTTCCAGAGGATCTGGGTTCAATTCCCAGCACACACATGGCAGCTCATAACTGTCTGTAATTCCTGCTGCAGGGGATCCAACACTCTCACACAGATATACATTGAGTCAAAACACCAATGTACATAAAATAAAAATAATTTTAGAAAAGTTCAGTCTCTATGATATTAAAAAAGCTGTTTGAGCTATAAAAAAATCTAAAGAATCTCTAAAAATCTAAAATCTTTTAACTGTGGGCTTTTATAAAATAAAAACATGTTAATGTGGTGGTTTGAATAAGAATGTCCCTCACAGTCTCATATATTTGGCTATGTGGTTCTCCTGTTAGAAGAATTATTTGGGAGGTTCTAGGAGGTATTGATTAAGAAGTGTAGTTTTGTTGGAGAAGTTGTGTCATTGGGAGTGGGCTTTGAGTTTCAAAAGCCCACACCATTCCCAGTTAGCTCCCTCTCTGCTTCATGGTTGTTGTTTCAACATGTAAATTCTGAGCTACTGTTCCAGTGCCATGCCTGTATTCTTGATGGCATACTCTCCTCCATGATGGACATAGACTTCCTCTCTAGAGCTGTAAAACCCCATGAAATTCTCTCATAAGTTGCAGTGGTCATGGTGTGTTTTCACATCAATAGAAAAGTAACTAAGACAGAAGTTGATAATGGGAGTGTGTATTGCTGTGACAGGACTGACCATATTGCTTTTGGGAGGAATGTGAAAGACTTTTGACTTTGCAGCAGGAAAGTAGTTGAATGCTTTCAGTGGGGTTTAATGAGACATCCTAATAGGATCTTGGGAGACAATAGTGCTGAGAGCATTGTGAACCATGGAGGCCTAGCTCAATAGGTTTGAGAGGGGCACAATATTACCAACTGTGATAGAGACCATTCTTGTGATATATTGGCAAATAATGTGACTGCTTTTTGCCTTTGCTTTTGTCCTAAGAATCTGCTTGAGTCCAAATTGAAAAGTTTTGGACTAATTTTGTTAGTAGAGATTTCAAGACAGCTTAGTATTTATGCTGTCTTGGTTATTAGTGGCCACTCTTATGAAGCTCCATAATGAAAAAGACCAAACAGGACAAAAAGAAATACAAAATGTACAATTTGAGGAGAAAAAGGAGCACCAGGAAATTTAATGGTAGAGCCAAGTCTTGTGCTCAAAGAGATGAGAAGTTTAAAGAAAGGCTTGATGTGAAATGGAATAAAAGGAGCAATGCCCTCAGGGCAATACTTCACCCAGATAAGCTTCCAACATATAACAAGGAAATGCCTACGAAATATTCTGATTCTAAAGTAAATGAAAGCTTATTCAGCAAAGAAAAGCATCAATAAATTAAAGCTTATGCAAATGTAACCCAAGGAGTGG
>CAJQZJ010032624.1:0-16268 GCA_907164525.1 Lophiomys imhausi | reverse complement strand
TATAAACATAGATGAGGAAACTACCTTATGATTCCGTGAAGAGGCATTTGGGTGTATACCCAGAAGTGGTATGGCTGGGTCCTGAGGCAGAGCTATTCCAAGTTTTCTAAGATATCGCCAGACTGACCTCCATAGTGGTTGCACAAGCCTGCATTCCCACCAGCAATGGAGTAGGGTACCCCTTTCTCCACACCCTCGCCAGCATGTGCTGTCATTTGAGTTTTTGATCTTAGCCATTCTGACAGGTGTGAGATGGAATCTCAGAGTCGTCTTGAGTTGCATTTCTCTGATGATTAAGGATGCTGAGCATTTCTTCAAGTGTCTCTCAGCCATTAGGGATTCCTCCTTTGTGAATTCTCTATTTAGCTCTGTCCCTAATTTTTTGATTGGATTATCTGGTTTCTTGGCATTTAATTTCTTGAGTTCTTTGTAGATTTTGGATATGAGCCCTCTGTCAGATGTGGGGTTGGTGAAGATTTTATTCCAGTCTATAGGCTGCCGTTTTGTTCGAATGACAGTGTCTTTTGCTTACAGAAGCTTTTCAGTTTCATGAGGTCCCATTTATTGATTGTTGATCTCAAGTCCTGAGCTGTTGGTGTTCTGTTCAGGAAGTTGTCGCCTGTGCCAATTAGTTCGAGGGTTTCTCCCACTTTATCTTCTAGTAGATTTAGTGTGACTGGCCTTATGTTAAGGTCTTTGATCCACTTGGACTTAAGTTTTGTACAAGGTGATAAGTATGGGTCTAGCTTCATTCTTTTACAAATGGACATCCAGTTGGACCAGCACCATTTGTTGAAGATGCTGTCCTTCTTCCATTGTGCCTTTTTGGCTTCTTTGTCAAAAATTAGGTGGCCATAAGTGTGTGGGTCTATTTCTGGATCTTCAATTCGATTCCATTGATCTACTGGTCTGTTTCTATACCAATACCATGCTGTTTTTTCAACTATTGCTCTGTAGTACAGCTTGAAATCTGGGATGGTAATACCTCCAGATGTTTTTTTTTTATTGTACAGGATTGATTTAGCTATTCTGGGCTTTTTGTTGTTCCATATGAAATTGAGGCTAGCTCTTTCCAAGTCTATAAAAAATTGTGTTGGTATTTTGATAGGAATTGCATTGAATCTATATATTGCTTTTGGTAGGATGGCCATTTTTATTATGTTGATCCTACCTATCCATGAGCATGGGAGATCTTTCCATCTTCTAAAGGCCTCTTCCATTTCTTTCTTCAAGGGCTTGAAGTTCTTGTTATATAGGTCCTTTACTTGCTTGGTTGGAGTTACCCCCAGGTATTTTATGTTGTTTGTGGCTATTGTGAAGGGGTTTTTTTCCCTTATTTCTTTCTCAGCCCTTTTGTTTGTTGTGTAAAGAAGGGCCTCTGATTTTTTTTAATTAATTTTGTATCCAGCCACTTTGCTGAAGGTGTTTGTCATCTGTAAGAGTTCTCTGGTGGAATTTTTGGGGTTGCTTATGTCTGTCAGAGAAGCGGGGCCAAACGACTGAAGAGCGATGCTGTAATGTATGGAGAGAAAATGGGAACTGTCCAGGCAGCCACTGGTATGTCATTTCTTAGTTTGGGAAGCTGCAGACCCTGTACTTCCTATAAAATCAGATATATTTATCCCTCTCAGGTCTCTGAGGTGATTGAAGAAGAGATAGATAAAGTCTCATAATTAAATTTTGAGTTGTTTAGGAGTCAAGAAAGTGTTATACATCTAAGAAGAAACTTTTAAAATTGTGAAGCAAGTTAGTATGAATGTTCAATCAGATATAGAACTTTAAACTCATGGAGATGGTGAGATAGTGAAATGTTAAAGTCAGGTACCAAATACATATGGACTTGTCATTGGGAATGTAGGTTAAGCCATATAACCCTCATAACTGTGGCCTAATTACCTCTGTTGTACTGTATTGTATTTATTATTATAAGAGAAAGAGCCATTTGTTGGACTGAAAGGGGAAACTGTAGGGGGAAATAAGATATACCTTAAAATTAAAAGAAAAAAAGGGAAGAGGATGGGGGGTTGAGGTTGGGAGGTTGGGACTGGAGGGGGAATAGGGAGGGGACTGCAACTGAGATGTAACTTGAAGAAATAAAAAATAAAGGAAAAAAATAAATTCAGTTTCCAAATATGAAAAAAAAGACATGTTATCTAATGGCTCCATTTTAAATGGTTTCCTTTGATTCCCAAGAAATTGCCAGAATTTAGAAACTATATAGAATAAAATAATCTCACAAATCCTTTACCTGGAGCATAAAGAGGGATAATATTTTATCATTAGGAAATCCATTCTTTTGTAACATCACTTAAATTGGATGAAGAAGTGTTTAAATATTTACAGAATATTGTCTTGATTAAATGTCAAGCTATTAAAAACCCTGAGAGTACCACTTTTGATCATTCTGACTTTGAATGTGGGGGAGTAATGATATACAAGGCAAAGGATATCACCAAGGAACAAATATCTGTCAAGTTTTATATACAATGCAAAATATAAAGTTTCTCTTTTGTGTCATTGGGAGCTATGATAAGGATTTATCAATGATATCCCCTTGAAATTTCTGACACATTATTCTGCCTGCCAAACATAGAAGATTCTCAATGCAGCAAGAGGAGAGCGAATAATTAAAAGCAGAAAAGCAATCCACTTAGAAGGCTATTGTCACAGTTTAGCTTTGAAATATGAAGCATTCGTCTAATTTCTGCTTGCAAGTATAAGAAGGCTAGAAGATTCAGACATCTAAAAGGTGTACCACAAGAGAAAGCCATTTTTGCTGTGGAGGATGATACAAAGTTAGAAGTCCATCATGCTATATTTGTTCGTTTGCATAAAAATGAATTGTGATTATCTCATTTTGACTGCTGACTTGAATGCACTGAGAGCTGCTAAGGGATTAGTAGACCATAGTTTTGGATGTGTCTGTGAGAGAGTTTCGAGAGAAGACTGACCTATGGGAGAGGAGTTGAGAGGAAATGGACTCTGCTGAAAAGGGTCAGAGCATCTTCCAGTAAAGTTGGGAGTATCTGCAGGATAAAAATGAAAGAAAACAAAGCCAGCCAGCATGCACAAGCTCCATTCTTCCTGAGTAGGTATGTTTATTGCTACTGCCTTCGCCTGTGGGGAGCAAACTCCAGCAATTTCAGCCTCTCAATGTAGCCATATCAGCATCTCTCTGGAGTTCTTCCAGTCCTTCACTGGTCTTATCAAGAAAAGAAATTGCTTCTACTTCTGAGTTTCCAGGGCCTAGCACAATGCATGAACACAGTATTCAGAACGTCCTTCAGTGGAAGAGTCATCGTCCTAGTTATTGGGAATACTGTCAGACCATCTGCAGTAATTAGAGCAGAGATCATTTTAACTGCAAAGAAGTGCCTTGTTAAATGTCATAACTCATGTCAAAATGGCCTAGACACAATGAATAATTGATTGAGGCATATGAAAGACTGGTCATATCCACACACTGAGGAGTGTACCACCTTTGAATTACAATAGTTACAGAGGTCCCTGTGGTCTTTGAATGTGGCTGTTACTGAACTGCATCACAAATTGACTTGTCCCACACTGCATTTGTGTTTCTTTCCTTCTGTTCTCCATTGCTTTGTATCTCCAGGGTACTTATTAGAAAATATTATGGCATGGCAAATGCAACTCATAAGGGCTCCCTTGTTAATCTAACTCATAATTAGAATATTTAGAATAAAGTTTAGTTAGATGAATGCTCATCTTATTTTGACTGCAAAGGGTGAATTAAAATCATGGGGTACATGTGCTATTTAATTCTATCCCACTCATCTCAAACAGAATGTTGTAAACAATAAGCTCTGAGAGGAAAATAGATTATTTTTTCTCTATATATTTGTAAGTGCACAGAAATAAATTATACTCTGACAGCATGAAAACTTCTGTGCCAAAAGTATTTCTGTTGGCTTCTTTCTGTGTAATTAAATCATGTGCTTTCTTGAGGATATTTTAAAAAGAAATGTTTAAATTTTAAGATAACACTAATATAATGTGAAAAGAAGCTGCACTGATAATGTATTCCGAAAGAGATTTCAAATTGAAGACACTTTTACAATGTGACTCGGGGTAAATGAAATCCATATATGTGTGAAAAGTCAGTATCTCATTATTTAAGTTTTCCTACCATAGAAAAGAGTCTTTAATGTTGTTGTCACTTACTTGTTATGTTACTATGTTTGTTAATGTATAAGTCTTTGAACTATGAATAAAAAAACAAACCACCATAGAACATTCAATTCAATGGACTTAAAATGAGAAAGAGGTTGAAATTGTTGAAAGTTGAGAGAACCCTTCTTGCATTTCACCTCACATTTTTTGAGGATAGGTCTAATAATATTGGGGATGCCTGTAGCTGTTCTATTGAGAATTTCATACCTTACACAATACATAGTCAAATGCCAAGATGTGGATAGCAAACAATATATTGTGACTCTCAAATCATGCACATGAATAATACTTCTGAATTGTTTTAAGTGAAGGCTGACTTAATTAGTGATAATATTTTAATAAAATATAAATTGCCATCTAAGTTCTGATTTCTTTTATTTATTTCTTTTTTATTTCTTCAAGTTACATCTCAATCGCAATCCCCTCCTTACTCCCCCCTCCAGTCCCAACCTCCCACCCTCTTCTGCCTCAACCCACCCATCCCCTTCCTTTTTTTTTCAAGTTTAAGGTATATCTTTTCCCCCCAACAGCTCCCCCTTTCAGTCCAACAAATGGCTCTTTCTCTTATAACAATAAATAAAATACAAAACAACAGAAATAATTAGGCCACAGTTATGAGGGTTATATGGCTTAACATACAATCCCAATGTCCAGTCTATACGTATTTGGCACCTGACTTTAATATTCTATCTAACCATCTCCATGAGTTTAAAGTTCTATATCCAACTCAACTTTCATCCTAACTTTCATCACAATTTTAAAAACATCTTCTTAGATCCAGAACACCCTCTTGATTCCTAAACAACTCAAAATTTAACTATGAGACTCTAGATATCTATTCTTCAACCACCTCAGAGACCTGAGAGGGATAAATATATCTAATTATATAGGAAGTGCAGGGCCCACAGCTTCCAAAACGGAGAAATGACATACCAGTGGCTACCTGGACAGTTCTCATTATCTCTCCATACATTACAGCATCAATCTTCAGCCATTTAGCCCTGTTTATCTGACATACATTGATTTTAGAGTAGGAATTATGAAGGACTTGCCTACCCTGTCTTGGCAGAGCTAGGCTGTCGGCTTCCCTGCTTCCAAGTTTTGTCCTTTTTGGACAGCATTCTGTTTACAGTTGAAGCAAGGGATTTTTCTTGCCAAGAGATAGGCTTGCCACTAATTCAACCATCTCTCACTGATGATTTTTCGATGCTCATCTTCTACTTGGAGGAGAATAAGGGGTGATGTCAAGAGCTGACATGTCTCGATATCAAAAAATCTAAAGTTAAGAAAACATCTTTGAATGCCCTATTCTGCAGATCTCTTCAGGTTTTTGAAGACACCCTATCTATCTCTTATATTAGGATAAGCATGTGTTGCTTGTCTCTTAGCAACTTGATTTCTGATTAGCTTAGAAAATAACTACAATAGACTGCCATAGTACCAAACAAAATGACAGGCTTGCATGATTATTAGTTTGCATTTCTTAATTATCCTAAACAGTTTATGACAATTGGTAGCAAAAAGCCAAAACTTCACATTATTTCTTTTTTTTTTTTTTTTTTTGGCTCAACTTGAACAGGAAAAAGACAGGGCAATGGAAGACTTCCAGACAAAGACAAGCAAATTGGAGCAGGAAATGTACAAAACAAATAAAATCATTCAAGGCATGAAAATGGAAATTGGAAACAATAAAGAAAACACAGTCAGAGTTAAAAGTGGAAATGGAGAATCAAGAGAAGAGAACAGGAACTATGGATATGAGTACCAAAAATAGGATAAAAGAGATGGAAGACAGGATCTCAGGCATGGAAGATTCGATGGAAGAAATCAGTACAACATCCAAAGAAAACGAGAAAGCTAAAAAAATCTCTCACCCTCAACATCCAAGAAATCAAGGACTCAAGGAAAAGATGGAATGTAAGAATTATAGGCAAAGAGGAAAGAGAAGACTCCTGACTCCAAGGTCCAGGAAATATCTTCAACAAAATCATAGAAGAAAACTTCCCAAACCTAAAGAAAGAGATGCCAATAAAAATCCAAGAGGCTTACAGAACATCAAACAGATTAGATCAGAAAAGAAACTCCTCTCGCCACATAATAATTGAAACTCCAAATGTACAGAACAAAGAAAGAATATTTAAATCTGTAACAGAAAAAGGCCAAGTCACATACAATGGCAGACCCATCAGAATTACACCTGACTTGTCCTCAGAATCCTTAAAAGCTAGAAGGGCCTGGACAGATGTCCTACAAGCCCTGAGAGGACATAGGTGCCCAGGTAGACTACTATACCCAGCAAAACTCTCTGTCAACATAGATGGAGAAAACAAGATATTCCATGACAAAATCAAATTCAAACAATATCTACCTACAAACCCAGCTCTACAGAAGGTCCTAGAAGGAAAATTCCAGCCAGAAAACATAACTACACCCAAGAAAACAGAGAAAATAGAAATATCCACAGCAACTAAACAAAAGAAGAACAGGATGACCACCTATCTCAAAATAATGGAAAATAACAAACCCCTGGTCACTAATATCCATCAACTCAACTTGCCAATAAAAAGACACAGACTTACAGACTGGATCCATAAACAAGACCCATCTTTTTGCTGCATACAAGAAACACCACTCACTATCAAAGAAAGACACTATCTTGGAGTAAAGGGCTGGGAAAAGGTTTTCTAAGCTCTGATTTCTAAGAGAGGAAATGATATGATGAATGTACAATTCATTTGGAAAATATATCATATGAAGCAGGAATATGAAATCAATGACAATGGTGCTGGGATTCATGGAATGAGTAGATATATGGTTATTAATCTCTAGCCAGCAGCCAAACATTGCCTTATGTGTACAAACACACGAACACACACACACACACACACACACACACACACACACACACATTTATATATAAACTGTTGTGTACAGAGACCTCTTAAAGTCTATACCTTCCAAACATGACCTAAAATTCATCATTGTAGATGAAAGAATTGTCATTTACAGGATGGGAATCTCAAGTCTTAAACTCCTCTGTGAAAGAAAATTACACTAAGATATCCTATAATAAGTAATCTCTGCTGCAGATAAGAAATAATATGCCAATAAAAGAGCTATATAGTGATGTATAATACAGTGCATTGTGTAATACAGTATTTCCATATGGCATAGGCAAACAAGTCAATCGATAAGTATTTGTATATGAATTCAGAAAAACAAATGGAAGCTTCCTTTATAGTGTGAACATTATGAAAAGAGAAAGAATTGAGTCTATTTGAATTCATAATACTGGAATCCAGCAGACCTAAGAGTTCAAATAAGGAACGAACCAGATACAAATGTGTAGTTGTATGATACCTCTCCTAATATCATGACACCATTTTGATATTAATATGAAGTCAGTGTTTCAAATATTTACCAAAGATTTCTGTTAATAATTTGAAATTAGGAAATGGCTCCTATTTCTTACTACAAACACAGAGAATATATAAAATTTAATAATAAATAAAATTGGAACTATCTGAAGACAAAAAGTTAAAGGACAAGTAGAGTGAACTGTGCCTGAAATTTGATGTGATAATGACACAGTACTTCAAATTGGATATCGAGTTAATCATTTCAAGTGTACTTTTGTGTAACATGGTACTTATTCTTGAGCAAGAATAGTTGAAATAGTTCAGCTTTATTCAGTATCTAGTTCAAACATTTGTTGTCCTTTCAAAATAAATAACTCATTAAATAAAAGTAAGCATTCATTATAAAGAAAATCTATCTCATCTCATTTTATAGCATTTAGGATTAAAGTCATGACTTAGAAATTAAACAGCTATTCTAAATGTATTATATGTCCAGTTATATGTGTGTTCATTTATTCAGCAAATGTGTTGTTTTACATAAATGATACAAAATTTGAGGGTTCATATATGAATGAGCCTGTCCTGGAACTCATAGAACTCATAGTTATTTTGCCTATTTGTTTGTTTCTAAAGAGAATAAACGGGTAGAATTGGATGGGGAGGATAGGAGGAGCTGAGAGAGACAGAGAGAGAGAGAGGGTGGGTGGGGAGGATCTGGGAGGAGTTGAGAGAGAAAGGAAATCTTGTTCAGAATATATAATATAAAAATGTTTTCAATAAGAAATGTTTAAATGGGGAGGGCAAGATGGAGGCGATCCAGCAGGACGCATTTCGATCATCAGGAATGCAGACTGGACAACAGAAGAGATATACTTGGCTGAAAGGCAGTTTTTGAGGCGCAAGCCTATCTGGGCTTGCCCAGATAAGCCAGGGTTAACAAAGACTCAGTACTGGAAATATAGACAATGAAGGATTGGTAACACCTTGCATCTTGCATCTTATCAGACACTTATAGACCCTGGAGGATCGGTAACCCCTTGCATCTTATCAGACCACCATGGACTAAAGCTGGACTTCAACAGCAACAGAAATAAGTGGAGAGTTGTTCAGTTTTCATGAATGTGTATGGTTTCTGTTATTTCTATTGTTGTTGAAGTCCAGCTTTAATCCATGGTGGACTGAACAACTCTCTACTTGAAAGACTACTGGGTCAGGGAAGAAATAAAGAAGGAAATCAAAGACTTCTTAAAATCCAATGAAAATGAAGGCACAACATACCCAAACTTATGGGATACAATGAAAGCAGTGCTACCAGGAAAGTTCATAGCACTAAGTGTCTTCAAAAAGAAAATCGTGACAGCTCATATTACCGAATTAACACCAGAACTAGAATTACTGGAAAAAAAGAAGCAATAACTCCCAAGAGGAGCAGAAGGCAGGAAATCACCATATTTAGGGCTGAAGCCAACAACTTAAAAACAAAAGGAAAAATAAAAAGAATCAATGAAAGCAAGAGTTGGTTCTTTGAGAAAATCAACAAAATAGACAAATCCTTATCCAAATTTACTAAAAGGCAGAGGGAAAAATCCCAAACCAACAAAATCAGAAATGAAAAACGGGAAATAACAACAGACATTGAGGAAATACAGAGAATCTTTAGGTCCAAATTTAAAAATCTGTACTCCTCCAAATTTGGAAACCTAAGTGAAATGGACAATTTTCTTGATAGATTCCACCTACCTATGTTAAATCAACATCAGGTTAACAAATTAAACAGCCCTATAACCCCTAATGAAATAGAAACAGTCATTAAAAATCTCCCAACCAAAAAAATCCCAGGGCCAGATGGTTTCAGCAAAGAATTCCACCAGACCTTCAATGAAGAGTGAATACCAGTACTCTTCAAACTCTTCCACAAAATAGAAATAGAACGAACACTGTCAAACTCATTCTATGAGGCCACAGTCATCCTGATTCCTAAACCACACAAAGACCCAACAAAGAAAGAGAATTTTAGACCAATTTGCCTCATGAACATAGATGCAAAAACTTAATAAAATACTGGCAAACTGAATACAAGAACACATCAAAAGTATCATATAACATGATCAAGTAGGCTTCATCCCAGGAATGCAGGAATGGTTCAACATAATTCACCACATAAACAAGTTGAAAGAAAAAAAAAACTACATGATCATCTCGCTAGATGCTGAAAAACATTTGACAAAATCCAACACGCCTTCATGCTAAAAATCCTGCAGAGAACGGGCATACAAGGACCATACCTAGAAATAATAAAGGCAATATACAGCAGGCCAGTGGCCAACATCAAATTAAATGGAGAGAAACTTAAAGCATTTCCTCTAAACTCAGGGACAAGGCAAGGATGCCCACTGTCATCATATCTCTTGAACATAGTACTTGAAATTCTTGCTATAGCAATAAGACAACTAAAGGAGATCAAGGGGATACAAATTGGAAGCGAAGAAGTCAAATTGTTCCTATTTGCAGACGAAATGATAGTCTACATAAGCTACCCCAAAAATTCCACCAGAGAACTTTTGCAGCAGATAAACACCTTCAGCAAGGTGGCTGGATACAAAATTAATTCAAAAAATCAGAAGCCCTTCTTTATACAACAAATAAAAGGGCTGAGAATGAAATCAGGGTAACAACTCCCTTCATAATAGCCACAAACAATATAAAACACCTGGGGGTAACTCTAACTAAGTAAGTGAAAGACATGTATGACAAGAACTTCAAGTCTTTGAAGAAAGAAATTGAAAGGATATCAGAAGATGGAGAGATCTCCGATGCTAATGGATAGGTAGGATCAACATAATAAAAATGGCCATCCTGCCAAAAGAAATATACAGATTCAATGCAATTCCTATCAAAATACCACCACAATTTTTTATAGACCTGGAAAAAGCAATTCTCACCTTCATATGGGATAACAAAAAACCCAGAATAGCTAAATCAATCCTGTACAAAACAAACAAACAAACAAGCAAACATCTGGAGGCATCAACATCCCAGAATTCAAGGTGTACTACACAGCAATAGTAATTTTAAAAAGCATGGTGCCAGTATAGAAACAGACCAGTGGATCAGGTGAATTGAATTGAAGACCCAGAAATAAACCCACACACCTATGATCACCTAATTTTTGACAAAGAACTCAAAACCGTAGAATGGAAAAAGGACAGCATCTTCAACAAATGGTTCTGGTCTAACTGGATATCGACATGTAAAAGAATGAAATTAGACCCATACTTGCACAAAACTTAAGTCCAAGTGGATCAAAGACCTTAACATAAGGCCTGACACACTAAATCTATTAGAAGAGACAGTGGGGAAAGCCCTTGAACTCATCGGCACAGGTGACAACTTCCTGAAGAGAATACCAACAGCTCAAGGTCTAAGACCAACAATCAATATATGGGACCTCATAAAACTGAAAAGCTTCTGTAAGGCAAAAGACACTGTCATTTGAATAAAACGGCAGCCTACAGATTGGGAAAAGTTCTTCACCAACCCCATGTCTGACAGAGGGCTAATATCCAAAAATTGCAAACAACTCAAGAAATTAAATGCCAAGAAAACAAATAATCCAATCAAAAAATCGGGAACAGAGCTAAACTGAGAATTCACAAAGGAGGAATTCCTAATGGCTGATAAACACTTGAAGAAATGCTCAGCATCCTTAATCAACAGAGAAATGCAACTCTAGAAGACTCAGATTCTATCTCACACCTGTCAGAATGACTAAGATTATACCTCAAATGACAGCACGTGCTGACGAGGTCATGTAGAAAGGTGAACACTCCTCTATTGCTGGTGGGAGTTCAAGCTTGTACAACCACTATGCAAATCAGTCTGGCGATATGTTAAAAAAAAAAACTTGGAATAGCTCTACCTCAAGACCCAACCATACCACACCTAGGTATGTATCCAAATGATTCCTCACCAAACCACAACAAGGACGTTTCCTCATCTATATTTATAGCAGCCTTAAATGTAATAGTTAGAAACTAGAAAAAACCCAGATGTCTCTCAACTAGAGAATGGATTAAAAACAAAAAACCTGTGGTACATCTACACAATCAAATACTACTCAGCCATCAGAAACAAGGAAATCATGCAATTTGCAGCCAAATAGATGGAACTAGAGGAACTCATCCTGAGTGAGCTAACCCAGATTCGGAAGGATGCACATAGCATCTATTCACTTATAATTGAATTTTACCCATATAGTACAGGATAACTATACTACAACCAATGCACCAAAGGGAACATGAGCATGGACTTTGTTTCCTGTCAATGAGACACTTTTCCCTCGTGGTGCTGCCTTGTAGGCCCCCAGTGTATGAGGAGGCTCGATGCCCTCATATAACTGCTGAACTTGGGTGGGGGAGTGATATGTAGGGACACTCCACTCCAGAGGAGTGGGAGGGAAGGGATAGGAGGTAGTGGGAGGGAGGGAGGGACTGGGATGGTTGGAAAGAGGGTATGGTTGTGGAGATATAACCTGAAGTAATAAATAAACATAATTTTTTAAATGGGAAACACAGCTAAACTGAGAATACACAAAGGAAGTTTCCCTAATGGCAGTGAGACATTTGAAGAAATTCTTAAGATCCTTAACCATCAGAGAAACTCAAAGTGACTCTGAGATTCCATCTCACTTCTGGCAGAATGGCTAAGATCAAAAATGCAAATGACAGTACATGTTGGTGAGTCTGTGGAGAAAGGGGAATACTCCTCCATTGGTGGTGGGAGTGCAAACTTGTACACCCATTGTGGAAATCAGTCTGGTGATATCTTAGAAAACTTGGAATAGCCCTACCTGAAGACCCACCCACATCACTTCTGGTTATCCACCCAAACAATCCCTCACCAAACCACAAGAACATCTCAACTTCTATGTTCATAGCAGCCTTATTTGTAATAGCTAGAAACTGGAAACAACCCAAAGGTCCCTCAACTGAAGAATGGACAAAAAAAACCAAAACCCTGTGGTACATTTGCACAATGGAATACTACTCAGCCATCAGAAACAAGGAAATCATGCAATTCATAGCCAAATGGATGGAACTAGAAAAGCTTATCTTGAGTGAGCTAACCCAGATTCAGAAAGATGCACATGACATCTACTCACTCATAATTGGATTTTATCCATATAGTACAGGATAACTATCCTACAACCAACTCATGAAAAGGATAAGGAACATAGATTTGTTACTTGTTAGTGGGACAGTTTGCCCTAGGAGTACTACCATTTAGACCTCCAGTGCAAGAGGAAACTGTTAGCCCTCATATGACTGCTAAACTGAAGGGGGCTTATATGTAGGGACACTCCACTCTGGAGGATTGTGATGGGTAGAAGAGGGAGGACAGTGTGTTATGTTGGAACCGGGAGCGGTGGAAAGAGGGCACTGTGATGGAGATGTAACTTGAAGTCATAAATAAACATAAAAATTTTTAAAGAAAAAAAAAACAGATTATTGCAACACAGTAAAAGAAAAATTAGAAGTATGTGGAGGCAAGAAGCAGAGAGAGGTAGCCCAACAAATATACACTGATATAAATGTACACAGGAATGTATGCTAAGGTAGGTTCTGGAAAAGGTGGTAATGCCCAAGCTAAGTGTCATGAGATAGTTAGGAGTGAATCTAGGAAAGAGACTGGAGACAGACATTCCGGTGAGAAAAACTACTAGATGCAAAGATGTTGAGGAAAGAGTAAGATCCAGGATGGAAATTGAAACTAAAATAACTTAATGAAACAAGAAAGCTCATTTTCTGTCCTGCTGTGATGTTGTATATTATCACTTCATCAAACAAATCATTGCAGACATTATTTTTATGCAGGTGATAAATTTCCTTCAACTAATAACTTACAAAGTTCCTCCAAAGAACCTTGAGGTTGCTATATGTTTACTAGAAGTTAGATCCATTGGAAAATATTTCAAATATCCCAGGTTTTACAAACATCTAAATATGAAGATTGTTTAATATAACAAACATCTTATAGCTTTTCTATATATTCATTACTGAAACTGGTTCAATGATGAGCTTGTCAATATGCTTCTTATATTCATCCATGCTGGCCCCTTCTACTGCTAGATATCTGGGAGGATTTTATTAGCTTTATCTATCTATCTGTCTGTCTGTCTGTCTGTCATTCTTTTATCCATTTTTAAAAATTCATATATTCCATCCTGCCCACAGTTTCCCCTTCCTCCCCCCCAGTCTCTCCTCCCCCCAACTCCCCTTTCCCCAGATCCACTCCCCCTATGTCCCCCTCAGTAAAGAGCAGGCCTCCAAGGAACATCAACCAAAGACTGCATCACAAGCTACAATAAGGACCAGGCACATACCATTACATCAAGTCTGGACTAGGCAATCCTATAGGTGGAAATGATTCTCACAAGTTGACAAAAGAGTCAGGGACAGCCCCCTTCCCACTGCTAGGATTCCTACAAAAGCACAAAGCTACATGCAGAGAACCTAGGTCAGATCCATGCAGGCTCCCTGATCTCTGCAAGCCTCTATAAGTCCAAGTCAGTCGATTCTGTGGGTTGTGTTCTCTTGGTGTTCCTAACCCCTCTAGTTCCTTCGGTCCATCCTTCCCCTCCTCTGCAAGAACCCCTGAGCTCTGCTTTAATGTTTAGCTGTGAGACTCTTTATCTCCTCCCATAATTTTCTGGAGGGGGTCTCTCTGGTCTCTGATGACAATTCTTCTAGGCTTCCGTCCAAGAACACTCTACAGATAGGACAAACTGTAGTTTGAAGGTTTGCTGGGTTGGTGTCCCAGTCCTGCCACTTGAGGCCTAGTCTGGTTATAGAAGATGACCAGTTCACCCTCCATGTTCCACATTACTAGGGATCTTTGATAGGGTTACTCTTATAGGTTCCATGGAGTTTCCATTGAACTAGGTCCTTACCTTGCCCCCCAAATGTCCCCCAATTCCAGTCATTTCTTCCAGTATTTTCTTCCTCCCTCCCCACCCACCTGATTCCTGTTCCCATTCCCACTTCTCTAAGTCCAAATGAAAAAAAGTCTATTCTATTACCCATTCTCAGAGAGATCCATGCATCCCTACTTGAGACTCCCTTGTAAATTAGATTCTCTGAGTCTGTGAATTGTAGCATAATTTTCTTTAACTTTACAGCTAATATCAACTTATGAGCGAGTACATATTATGTTTAATCTTTCTGGATTTGAGTTACCTCACTCAGGATGATTTTTTTTCTACTTCTAAACAATTGTCTGCAAATTTCATGATGTTTTCAACAGCTGGGTAATACAGCACTGTCTATATGCACCAAGTGCAAACTTGTACAACCACTTTGGAAGTCAATGTGGTGCTTTCTCAGAAAATTGGGAATTGATCAACCTCAAGGCCCAGCTATACCACTCATGGGCATATACCCAAAGGATGGTCCATCTTATCACAAGGACACTTGCTCAACTATATTCATAGCAGCTTTATTCATAACAGCCAGAAACTGGAAACAACCTAGATGTCCCTCAACCGAAGAATGGCTTTATTCATTTTTAAATAAAGACTATACATTAAATATTGTCAAAGGATTTTCAAATCTATTAAAATGATCTTATGGTTTTTCTCACTTTTATTAGTTCTTTGAGAATTTTATACAGAATGTTTTAATCATATTCTACCCTCTCCCAATTCCTCCCAGGTCCACTTCCTTTCCTTACTCACCTAACTCTGTGTCCTCACAAAGTACAATTTGTGTCCTGTCAAGTACAATTTGTGCTGCCCATATATTCTTGGATGTTCATTCAGCCTTCCACTAGAACTTTTTGGTCTGTCAGGGGACACACACTTAAACTCTCCAACAGCTATCAATTGCCAATAGCTCCTTAGCTATAGGTGAGACATCTTTTTGTCTTTTGATAGGATGACTTATTCTGATATTTGAATTTTGACAAGGCATACATTCCCATAATTAACCCTGGTATGCAATAATAACAGAGGCTTACAGTTTCTGAACAGTAGCACATAGAACCACCCCTTAGCATGGACATCTCACCATTTTAAACGTATCATTCGCTATTATAAAACATCTTCTATGATAAGCTACTGTCTTTAAAACCAAGGCTTAGTTTTCCATGAAAATCATTAAAAATGTGTCAGCATCACCATAAACTCTCATTCCCGGCTCATTTCCTCCACACTTTCCTTCCGATTTCACAAGCTGGATACACAAGCTATCACCAACTTCCTTGTCATTGCCTAAAGATGCTCTGTAGAGTTTCAACCTTGAGTGTGTATCCCGTTGATAGAAATTCTCCTTCTCAGTATATGATACATATTTATGATTAATTTCCTTAAAAGGTAATACATTTCTTCTCTTGGAGATTAATAGATTCCTTTCCTAATAAGAAAACTTATCTCTAATTGCACAAGAAAATGCCAAGTCCAACAGAACTGTCTTCAAATCATGCTGTAAGTTTCACTAGCTATGAAACCATGTACCTATTATTTGTCCATGCTAGGACTTCATTATATTCTTGGTAAAATGGGCATATTGATAATACTTAAACATTAGAATTCTGATGATTAAATGACATAATTATCATTCATATCTTAACAAGATGACTGGCATGGAGTAATCACTCAGAAACAATACAATAAATACTATCTTTTGCATTAGCCTCTTTTCTTAGACTGAAATCTTCTAGAAC
>CAJQZJ010032618.1:3157527-3200020 GCA_907164525.1 Lophiomys imhausi | reverse complement strand
AACTTTGTTTACATTTTATCTATTTTGTGTGTGCACAGGTGTACACATGCTCACAGGCCATGGCATGTGGAGGGGGAGGTCAGAGGACAACTTGGAGTTGGTCCTCTCCTCCAACCATCTCAGCCCCTACAGTCTTAACTATACCAGCCTTCACCCATGTTCATGATTTCAGGCAACATCCAAGCAGGAGAACAAAACCATATTTAAAGGCATAAGGAATCTAATCTGCATAGGTAACGGAAGAGCAGAGAAAATATCAGCTCAGAAATTAGCAAGGACAGGAAGCTGCTTGTCTCCTAGGAAGGATAAAAGGTACAGGCTGTCTTTCTTGTTAAATGCCCAGCAGTCTCCACCTCAGATTGTTGAACTTATACATGATAGGTTTGTTTCTTTTAGACTCTTTAAGAGTCCCCTAAAACAATGGATGAGTCAACTCTAGTTTTATGGACTAGGGGAAGGTGACCTTAGGGTGAAGAGAAGACAATCAAAGACCATCAATCTGCAAAGGGTGTGAGAGCTAGAGAAGGTGGAAACACAGAATTTGGTCTTTTAAATGTTGTTCTGCTCCACAGAAAGGATTGGGACTGTGAAACCACACCTTCCTGTTCACATGGTAACTTAGTTATTATTATTTTTATTGCTGTTATAGGATACTACATCCAAGCAACTTGTAGAAGAAAGAATTATTAGGGGCTTCCAGTTTCAGAGGATGAGTGATAGCCATCATGACAGAGAAAATGGGACTGACAGACAGGCATGGCACTGCAGCAGTAGCTGAGAGCTTACCTCTTGAGAAACAAGCACAAAGCTGAAAGAGTTAAATTGGAAAGAGATAGGCTTTTGAGACCTTAAAGCCAACCCCTAGTAACACACCTCCTCCAACAAGGCCACACCTCCTAATCCTTCCCAAACAGTTCCACCAACTGGGGACCAAAAATTCAAACATATGAGCCTATGGAGGCCATTCTCAATCAAACAACCTTAGTTGGTTTCTAGTTCACAGGACTAGAGGACAGACGTGGGCTTCTGCATGTAAGAGGAGATGGGAAGGGTAGTTGAATTTGGCTTAGTTCCATGCAATTAGGCACAAACTGTGACTGTCCTACTTCTGAGCTGTCCAAGGGATCCTGGTCTTATGATTTGAATACCAATAGGTAACTCTGAGGCAACTTCTATAACACCACTGTCCAATAGAAGTATGATGTGAGCCATGTATGTAATTTCACTTTTAGTAGCCACACTTAATAAACGAAACAGCTGAAGTTGATTTCAGCAGTTTATTTGACATTACATATCTAAAATATGACAAGGTTACATAATCATTATAAATGTTAACAATGAGATGTTTTGTTCTGTTTCTTTGTGGTTCTGTGTTAGGCCTCCCAAGTCTTTTTGACCTTTGAAACATGAGTCAGTTCTGAATAACTACATTCCAAATATTTCCTAGCCAGACATAGTTAATGGTTACCACTGGTGCTTAAAGAAGCTCTATTCTATCCCTCCAAAGCTTCCCCATGCAGGCTGGGGAGATGGCTCTATGGGCAAAGTGCTTGTGAGGCTAGCATGAGAATCTGAGTTCTATCCCAGAACCTGTTCAAAAAGGCAGATTTGGTAGTGTGAGCCTATAAGAAGGAAAAGGCAGGAGGATCCCTGGGGATCACTGGCCAGCCAGGTTAGTCTAATTGATGACCTAAAAGCCAGTGAGAGACCCTTGTCTCATAACAAAGTAGATGGCTGCTGAGGATTGTCCTCCACCGTGCACATGGACACACACACACACACACACACACACACACACACACACACAGAGAGAGAGAGAGAGAGAGAGAGAGAGAGAGAGAAAGAGAGAGAGAGAGAGGGAGAGAGAGTCTTCTGTGGGACTAAGTCTAATTAGCTATTAGTTATGGTGGTATTCTTTCCATTGATGTACCTTTCCACCATTCCTGGGATTGTGTGACCAATAAGTCATTTGCTCCCAGTTCCTCAGAGCTCAGCCTAAGGCATGAAGACACTAAACAAGTGAGCTGTAAAGAGAGCTGCAAACTCTAGTTGTTGCTGTGTTATTCCCAGGTTGGGTCTTCCTTCTTTTATTCTCATATGGGATGAATTCTTGCTGAAACTTACAGCATGTTGAGTTCTGTATTGTGACAACTGAAGAAAGCATCTGACTGGGTGCTTTTGAGCCCACACAGTGAAGGAGAGGAGTGCCTCAGGCCAAATGGTGGTGGCAATGACAGCAGTGCTACTGAGACTGAGGCTCAATCAGAAAATCACGAGCTGAGGACACCTCTCACTTTCACACAACATGACTGTGAAGTCACTTAGTCTGGTGACAGCTTCCCATCATCAAACCTAAGGTGAGGGAGTGCCAGCTATCATAATTTTATATATATATATGGAAATGTAAATCTGTAGGTGTGAGTAGAAAGATGAGTACACCTGAGACACATGGGAATTCAGGCTTCATCTTCCTGTCACACAGAATGACTTCAGAGAACTCTCCATTTGTTGCTCTGAGAACAGTAAAGCAATGAGAGATGCAGTTGTCACTAGCACTGCACAAAATGTCCCCTAGGAAGATCTCTTTAAGGAGTCAGAGCATGGTTCACAGTGATGACAAACACATGAACCAGGTCCTTGGAAGCGCTCAGCAAAGTTGAAGGTGATTTCACATCAGTAGCACAGAAATATCCCCAGAAGAAGCCTGACCCCAAAATGTCTACACCGATGAACAAAATCTCCTGATGCATGCTTGCCTAATGAATTGTTGAAATCTCCTTTCTTCTTATTTATACTCTCCCTCCTTTCTTTTATCAAAAAGGAGTAGTCCTCTGAGATATTTCCAGCACATTTCTCCCTCAAGCCTTTATTTCACCAAGTGAAAGTTAATATATTTCAATATCTATGAGCCAGACAAGTGAACAAAATACCATAAGACAAGGCCAACATTAACTCCTCAAACCATGTGCCTGCATTAGTCTGTGCAAACAATGAATTTAAAATACCAGCAGTAACACTTCAGTTTGGTTCCCACCATGCATGCTACTGAAGTTACTTTCTCTAAGGTTATGAATGATCAACTATTCTGAAAACAGAGGTTTTGGTCTCTTCCTGCTGGAGTTTTTGAAGTATTCAACATATCAAACATTTTTGTTCATTCCAATTCAATAAGTACTTATCTAAAAGGTATTTAAAATTACAAACCAAGCCCTGTTAATAATATCTTTAAAACATCCAAAAATAAAGCAAAGAGGAAATAAAATAAAACTCTGCCCTTCGGGGTGATTACACTCTAGAATGGACCACATTGATAGCCAAAAACCTAAGTAAGTGATGGAATGTTTTATAAGATGGAGATCAACCTCCCTTTTCAGGACTGGAAGGAAGGTCTTGAACACTGGAAGCAGGAGAATATGAGTGAAATGCTGAATTCCATCTTAAGTAACACGCACAAACACAGACACGCATGCACACACGCACGAACGAATGCTTGCACACAAGATCTTGAAAATTCTAAGCATGACAGAACGATAAGTGTGAACAGATTTTTCTTTTCTTTTTCTAAGGTAACAGAGTAATCAGGCTTCACAGAGGATTCTGGAACATTTCTTCCCTCAAATCCTCACCTTCTTCTCTCTCAACTGTTCCTATGCAGTGAGTTCTACCGAGATGACTGAATGGCCCCTCAGTCTTCAGGATCCTGTCTGCATTGAACTCTGTCTTTGTAGGAGTTCTTCCTTGCAGGAAATTGGAGGAGAGAGATGAGTGAGAGGGAATGATCCTATTACAATGCACACATGTATGAAATTTTCAAAGAAGAAATTTCAAAAACTAAAATGTCTCCTAAAATAAGAACCCTAAACCAGCAATATGATCTCTTAATTCTTAAAATCACTTTTACTGGCAGCTGAAGAGATAGTTCAGTGGTTAAAAACACTTGTTACTCTTCCAGAGGATCTGGGTTTCATTTCCAGCACCCACATGGCTGCTCATAACCTCTATAACTCCAGTCCCAGGGTGTCCATTGCCTGCTCCTGGCTTATCAGTCATGGTATACATGTGGTACATAAGCACACATGCATGCAGAACATATAAAATATAAATCAAGGTTAAATTTTTAAAAATTATTTTTTATTTACTGTTTATGTGTGAGAGAGAGAGAGAGAGTGTGTGTGTGTGTGTGTGCACATGTGCCTACTTAATCAGCAAGTGCACCTCACATATCCAGCACTAGCAGTGACCATAAGACGGTGGCAAATCCTGGAACTGGATGGAGTTATAGGTGATTTTATGTGGGATCTGATGTGAAAACTAGGAATTGAACTGGGGTCCTGTACAAAGCAACTGCTCTTAACCATTGTGATGGTGTAGTGTTAAGCATTCTAAATGTTAACTGGTCCTGCTTGCTCTCTGTTAAATAAAATGCTGAGGCCTGAGATTGGGCAAAGACAGAGAAAGGTGGGGCTTCCTGAGATTAGAACAGGAAGCCTGGGCTTCCAGCCAGGAGCAGCAGGAAGGAGGCACACACTATGGGTTAGAACAAAGAACCTCATTCCACATGGCCAGGAACATCAGCATATCATGGAGAACAAAGAACCTCATTCCACATGGCCAGGAACATCGGCATATCATGGAGAATGGCAGTCCAAGGGGACATATGTATATATGGGGTCATATTTGGGTAATAGAATTAAGAGCGAGCTTAGATGGGCCAGGATTGCACAACTCAAGCCAAGGCTTGTTAAAATCCACATGGTGTCTGTGTGCTCATTTATAATAGCTGCTTAAAGATTAACAACTGCCAAACCAATTAATGATAATATAAATACTCTTAAACAATTTAATTTTTTCTACACCACTGAGCTTTCTCTTCAGTGCACAGCAATATACTTTCTAAAGATGCCTTGATAATGTATACATTGAGAAACATTGACCCATCTGTTGGTAGACTCCTACTTAGAGACAGCCCATGCAATCACTTTTCTTTATGAAACAAAATCAAAATCCTAGCTCTCTTAAAAGCATGTTGAGCCAAGTGGTGGTGGCTCACGCCTTTAGTCCCAGCACTTGGGAGGCAGAGGCAGGTGGATATCTGTGAGTTTGAGGCCAGCCTGGTCTACAGAACTAGTTCCAGGGCTGCCAAGGCTACACAAAGAAACGCTGTCTCTAAACAAACAAACAAATAATCAAAAAACCAAGTTGATACACTTCCTCTAGGAAATGTATGTGCTTAAATCAACAGCAGACTCTACGAGGCTGTTGATGGTTGATAGAGTGAAGCTACTATTGACAATAACCCCAGTTGACTTGGGACTTGCAGAGTTAGAACCCCGCAGTTTAAATCCTGTAAAGTGAGCTTGCTGACCAGAAGTTGAGGAGCTGCAAATGCACCCTCATGTTCATCAGCTTGACATGGCCAACAGCAAACAAGGTACCCAACTGCTCCATCAGAAGCACGTGTTGACATCAATGCCACAGTGGGTTTTGCTTCCGCTCTGCGGGCCAGCCAGTGGTGTGAGCACTGGCCAGATGGAACCTGCACAGACAGGGAGGGTAGGATGGAGGTGTGCCTTGCTGGCTCAAGGCAGCATAGCAGAGAGGAAAGGCTGCAGGAGAGGGGAAACAACGTCATCATCCAAATAGGGCTGAGACACGAGATCTGAAAGATGTGCTAATAACGATAGTAAGTCTCAAAAGTGACAAGACAGCAACAATGGCTGACATATATCTGCAGGTTCGATGCAAAAAACTAGCCACTGTTTGCCAGTGTTCTGAGTCTATTCCTCCCTTATTTGAGTGTTTGCTGGGTGGATGAGAAACCTGGGCCTGGAGCAGTTATGTAACTTGCCTGAGCTTGATACAGTAAGTGGTGAAGGAATGACTCAAGACGGAGGAAAGCAAAGTTGGAAACCAGAAAATGAGGTTTGTGTCAGAAACCACAGGGTGGGAGGGAGCCCAGGGATGGGTAGGTACAAGTGTGTTAGAACTAAGACCAGAAGAGTTTCAGAACACTGAATTCTCTACAGCTTGTTCCTGGCAGGTCACGCACGGAAGTCAGAAGGGCAGCCAAGAGGAGCCATGTGAATATGGGAAAACCTCGCTGCCACAAAGGGATCTATCGCACATGCTTTCTACGGTGAGCCTTCTGGCACAGCCCTATATCCTGGCTGCCCAAGAAGCGAAGCGGGTGGATCAATTTGAGTTCAAGGCTAGCCTGGGTTACAGAGTGAGTTCAAGACCAGTCTAGGTAACTTATAGATACCCTGTCTCAAAACAGAAGAGCATGAAAAGGTGCGGAGATATGGTTTAGAAGCATAGTGCTCCCCTCTCATGGGCCAAGGCTCCAAGTTCTATCCCCAGGATCCACCCCCCAAAAATAAATACGGATTTTAAAAAAGAATGTCTTTCTATTTAGTCACTCTGCATTTATGTATCAACATGACAGGCACTGTTACAGGCGTCATTGAGAATATAGATGGGGTGCTATCCTTGCCGATGCTTCGGTGTGGCAGAGAGTTAGTCAAACGACCTCTTCCGCCCTTCTCTCATAATGGTACCAGACTAGGAAAATTCCAGGATGGATAAAGAAAAAAAATCACAGCTTTCTACTCTTGAGGCCAAGTGTCTGCTGCTGTGTAGGGTTCTCTGGATACATGTGACCCTGACAGGAAAGAACATAGAAGAGGCTTGGACTTGGAAATACTGTCAAAAGCACTAAACCAAACACCTCAGCTTCTGGCTTTTGGCTTACCTTCTTCGCTCAATCCCACCCATCTCTCTCTTTCACACAGACACAGACACACAACCAAGAAGAAATGATACCTATGGTTGTCCTCTGATCCCCACATGCATGAGCACACACATGCAACATGGAGTCATAGATGTACAAACATGCACATACAAACACACATACACACACAAAAAAAGAAAAAACGTCTTTGTTTCTGGAATTCATCTCCAAGCCATTGGTGCAAACGCCGACTCAAGCAGAACTGGGCACAGGTTTGGTCCTAAGGCACCTTGGCTTCCTGTGCTCCATAATCCCTCATATCTTAGAAGCATCCAGAAATCAGCTTCAAACCCACCTTCCTCTTCTATACAGACCCCCAGTGCTTATGGATGGAGCTGCAAATGTCTCCCCAAAACTGTTAGAATGATAGAATGATCACAATTTTGTTGGTGTCAGTGGTTCTAGGTCCCAGTTCAACGTTACAACCAACTGAGAAGTTTTGAAACTGCCAATGCCACTTAAAAGGTTAAATATGGTTAGCACATGACCCAGAAATTCCACTCTTATGTCTGTACCCTAAAGAAATGAAAGTGTATGCTCACACAGCTTTATGAAGAAACTACTGATTCCTGTTAAGCTGTGGCTTCCTCTTCAGGATGCTGATGCTTTGTGTATCCTATTCCATCAATTACTTTCCTAAGCCCTAAGCCCTGAGGCCATTTCTGACCCCTTCTACTTCAACAGTCTGCAGGATGCGCCTGCCAGAGTCCAGGTGAGAATCCATTAGGGGATCCCAAGGGCTCCTTTCCCAACCAGTCTCTTCTAGGAAGCTGGACAACCCTATGAAAACTTTTCTGGGTTTGTTATTCCTAGCTTCTGCCTAGACAACGGGCCTGAATACATTATACATTTTTTTGCCTTGCTCCAGGGTCTACCCAAGTAGCCTCATAAAGTTACTCAGTTACTGCTAGTGATTAAGAACAGAAGACTTTTATCAGAGACAGATGGAATGCTGATTATGTTAGCTGCCAGGAGAGTGGCCTTAGGCAAATCATGTTTTCTATGCCTAGATTTCTCACCAATCAGGTGAAGATAATAAATCTACCTGGCGGCACAGTTATCGGGATGAAATTGTGGAAGTCCAGCCATTTCATCATCTGGTAGCCTTTTGGGCCTCCTTCCTAAGCAAGGAACCATCTTTGTAGACATGGCCACCTTTGGTCTTCATAAGGTCCTGGGGCTGGGACAGGTGAATTTCCCCACACATTGTTTTGCCATTAACACCAAGGATATCGATCTCAGAGCAAGTCACTTTTATCTTCTCTTTACAAGAAATTTCTAGTTCACAGTCACTTGGAAGTAAGTTTGTTGTTCAACACAGTATCATACCCGACAGGAAATTTGGAATACATCATTAAAAATAGTTAAGGCTTCACTGGTAAAATCTTTCGAATCAGCTTAAAGCTCTGTTTTTATGATGTTGTTTTTTCTCACATCTTATCAGTTCTAAATGATTTCATCTTCCCTCCCCCTCCATTCTTTAAAAAAGCTCCCTTTGTTGATTGATCTCATTGTCCCAAGATCATACAGCCAAGGACTATTAAGTTGGACAGCATCTCCCCAAAATTCACATCCACTGGAACCTCAGAACATGATCCTGTTTGAAAATACACTCACCAGGCATGGTGGTTCATGCCTTTAATCCTGGCACTCAGGAGGCCGAGGTAAGCAGATCTCCGAGAGTTCAAGGCCAGCCTGGTCTACAGAGTGAATTCCAGGATAGTCAGGGCTGCACAGAGAAACCCTGTCTTGAAAAAAAAAAAAAAAAAAAGAGGGAAGAGAAAAAAAATTTATTCTAAAAAAAAAAAGAAAATTCACTTGTGTGTTGTGTCCCTCAACAATGAGGAGACATTCTGAGAAACTTGTTAAGTAATTTCATCTCTGTCACAGCATCACAAGCTATAATGCACCTGCCTTGTGTTTGTAGCATCTAAATTGAATCTAAGGAACATGGATCAGGTATCTCATGTTCCTGTAGGTGCACTTATAAGTTGAGATGGAAATGCAGGTTCATGTTAGTGGTTGAGAAGAGGTACTTATTACAAAGAATGCCCAGGCTTGTTTGCTTGAAGCTATGCTAGGCCCTGTGATCTAGCAGAAAAGGGGAAATGAGTTTGCTAATGGACTCATGAGAATACATTAGAAATTAGGGATTGAGAACCACAGGCCATGATCACGCTCAAGGCTGAAGTAGGAGGATGGACATGGCTGTCAGCAAGTGGGAATTGAAATTTCCCAGTTCAAGTGTTGGGGAAAAAAACATATACACACAAAAAAGGAAAAAAGTTCGAAAAGCTTTGTTTCTGGAATTCATCTCCAAGCCATTGGTGCAAATGTTGATTCAAGCAGAACTGGGAACAGGGTTGGCACTTTGCCTGCCTGGGCTCAATAATCCCTTATATCTTAGAACCAGCCAGAATCTAAATTGAATCCAGTATGACCTTGCCTGAACTATATAGACCTTATTGTAAAGAAAGAAAAAAGCAAAAAAAAAAAAAAAAAAAGAAAAAAGCAAAAATTGCTTGACAACTTTTTGTGATGATGGAGGGTTTGTACCACAGTGCTCCATGTCTGGGTGGCAGGAGAATAAAACTTCCCACTGTTTCTCTTACTTCCACCCTTTCTTCTGCACTCTTCTTGGTAGCTACAGTTAGCCTTTCAAAGGAGAGCCAAATCCTCAATCCGTTTCTCATCTAGTCTCTCAACTCTCTCACTGCTGCCACCTAGCCCCACCCTCTACCTCCTGGGGTCTATATTAGAGCAGTAGCAGGCTAGCCCCTTCTTCTACCTTCCTTCCCCTCGGAAAACAGTGAAAGCGATCCTCAAATCATAGGTGGCAGCCGTCACTCCTCTGCTCCGAAGCCTCCAGTGGGTCCTCTTCTGACTCAGAGCAAAGTGAGGTTAAACTCTGACAAGTTCATCTCCCCCTCCTAGGTTTCTTTCTCCATCTGGGGCTCCTCCCTCACCTCCTGCAGGTCTTATCCCTTGTCTTAGTGAGGTCTTCCATACCACCTTTCCAATCTCCCTACTTGACTTTTCCTCTTGGTATATATGAGCTTCTAACATGTCAAATATCTTACATACAGAACTTTTCAAATGACTACTTTTTCTACCCCAAAAGTACTATGATATAAATTTCATGAGGAAACAGATTTTATTTTTGATTTTCTGCTTGTTGGAGACAGGATCCTGCTGCGTAGCACAGGTTGACCCAATAACTTACCAAGTAGCCCAGAACTTGGATAATCCTACCTCGGCCTCCCAAGTGCTGACAATCATGTCCAATCTTTTGATTATGAGACAGGATATTGCCATCTACTGGGCTCAAACACAAAAACCACATATTCAAGATATAAGCAAAAAATGCAAAGAAGAAAAAAAGCTCATAATGTTTTAAGTAAGGTTATGATTTAGTCCCATCTGTAGCTGGGCCAGACACAGCTGGTTACACAACACATCTAGTTAGTTTATGCCACCACACCCCAGCTCAAGGAAAAAGGTGTTTGAATTTTTTTTGTCTTTCTTTTTTTAATTTATTTTTTATTTCTTCAAGTTACATCTCAATGGCAATCCCCTCCTTACTCCCCCTTCCAGTCCCAACCTCCCACCCTCTTCCCCCTTAACCCCTCCATCCACTTCCTTTTTTTTTTTAAGTTTAAGGTATATCTTTTTTCCCCCAACAGCTCCCCCTTCCAGTCCAACAAATTGCTCTTTCTCTTATAACAACAAATACAATACAAAACAACAGAAATGATTTTTGTTTTTCACCAAAATCTAGAAGAGTATCTGGGGTGTAGGTGAGTAGTTGGTATTCAGCAGATGCTTGCTATATGAAAGAGCAAATGGTTAAGCAAATTGGGTTATAAAAGGATATTGGATGACTCAGGAAACAGAAAAAGAATCTAAAATGCTTGACATCAGTGTAAAAACAGATATGTGACATAAAGAGAAAAAAAATCCTGTGCTCTGATCAAAACTACATAGATGTGGCTTTGAGCCTTTTCTGGTTCTTTTGTTTTATATGTTTTGTTATGTTTATGTCTTGTTATGTCTTATGTTTTATATGTTTTGTTCCCAAGTTTGCCTTTGGTCTTCTTGTCATTTGAATCTACACTTGCAGATTCAATACAGGTTACTGTATTGCCAATATAATCATTTTCTGCCTTGGACTCTGTGGAGTAGAGTCCACTATCTCATGTGTTGCACACCTGATACAGGTTAGAATACCATTCTGGGAAAAGCCATTTGGCCTCCAATAAAATAACTTCCCCATCACAACATGCCTAGAACTTATGTAGTGAACAGTGATAAAGGATCACAATAAATAAGAGAATGCAACTGTGAGCCAAGCAGCTTCAGAACCTTACATATATTCCTAGAAGCCCTAGACCCTTACTAAATTTGTCTCTATTGCATAGATTAATAAGGGGAAATGTTCCTATCGAACAGCGACTTAAAAGTACCTAGACATTGCTTTTGGCACTGAAGTGGTGGGATTGCAGGTGATTTTTAAATCTTTAACATGTTTTCTTTTTCGTTTTTTTTCTTTATGTTTTGTTGTTATTTTATTTCCTGCTCTCATCTCTCCTTTGTGCTAGGTGGTGAGTGGCAGTGAGCCCCGGACCAGGCCCTCAGATATTTCAATGTTGAAGTTACATTGTGTGTGCGTGTATACGTTTGTGTACGATCAAGCAATTGTAAAACCTGGTCCAGCACAACAACAGGAAATTGTTCCGCAACATCTGGAAAAGAGAAGCAAACCACGGCCCCGGCCAACTCAGCCCACACTCCGCCCAAAAGAGGACTCTTGCGAGGGCGGGGAGATCCCGCTAAACTGAGCGACCATCGCCCCGCCCACGGAAACAGGTCCTTTTCAGGAGGCCAATCCGCCACCCTATGTAAATAACAAATGGGGCGTGGCTAGAGGGGCGGCCGCTGTGGGCGGAGCCACTCCGGAAGAAGGGGCGAGCAGAACCGCGGACTAGTACTGATTGGCTGGCACGGAGGTGGGCGGGACCTGGAGGTAGACCCGCCTCGTCGGAGGGTGGAGTCTGAACCCGCCTAGGGACGTTGAGGAACGCCGAGTGCGGCGCCGCAGGCCCCAGGGGCGGAGCCGGAAGTGGGGCGCTGAGATTCCCTCTTCGGCGTTCCGTGACCCGGTTGTTCCCCTGGATCTGTTCCTGGTTCCCCAAAGTCACAGCCTGATTCCCGGAGACCGGAGCCCTCAGCCTGGGCGGGGCGGCGCGGGCCGGAAGGACGCCATCCCGGTCTCGGCCATGGAGGCTCCCGTGCCGTCCCTCACGGAGGAGGACCTGACTGAAGTGAAGAAGGACGTGAGTAGCTCTGCCGGGCTGGGCGCCGCGGGGCGGGCTGGGGCGGAGGAAAGCGGAAACCCGGGGCCGAGCGCGGAGGAGCTTCAGGTCGGAAGAGCGCAAGGCCCGGGCACAGCACGACCCTGCCTGCATCCTGGGGGCTGGCTGGAAGTGACCCACCAGCGACCTGTGAGCGGTTGAGCCTGCCGGCGCCGGTTCGGGTGTTCCCTAGCCATGCGCTTCTTGCCGGCGGCTCTCCATCCTGCTGACCTCCCACCCCACCCCACCCCACCCTGCGGGAGCTTCTAGGCTATGGAGCCGTCGGAGGTCTCTGTGAAGAGCAGACACGGGGCCAGGTATCCCCAGGCTGGGGGCAGATAGGTGAAACTGGTCTGCACAAGGGGGTTCGGAAAGCTAGCCAGCTGAAAGCACGGCCTGGAATTCCCCTAGTGAGCAGACACCCACATATTTAAATGAAGGGGGTGTGCGTACCTCTAGCTGAGACTTGATTCCCAGGTAAACGCTGAAAAATATTCTGTGGACTAAACCGGACTCTTGTGCTTAGACCACGCACATGCACCTTAATATTTGAGAAAAATGACCTGAAGCACGGTGTGCTTCGTTCTTCTTTTCCTTTAGTTACATCTTTTGCCAGAAAAAAAAATGAGATGAGTACCATTTAGATAGTACAAATGAACTCACATTAAAACAGTAACTCGTTCTTAGCACCGCGGTGCTGTTGAAAAGCCGTCTTTGGTTAAAGGCGTTTGTGTGCTTTAGATCCCATTTGCTGCCATACTTACCCCTTGTAAGGTTTATTGCACTGTACCCATAATTACAGTTGGCATAGCTCACTGCCAGAAGGAAATGGTACGACTGGGACTTGTGCCGCAGTTTCTATGTTCACTGGAGTTGGTAGGGAACTTATTGTATGAGAACTTTACATTTTACTTGAGACTAGGTGTTTGATAACCACTATAGTTTTATTTAAGATGCCCGTAAAACCATAAACTTAAAGGTATGGTGGCTGTGCCCCCAGTTGTTCCACACAGTTTGGAATTTTCTCACAATTGTTAAAATAACCTGTAAGGAGGAGAATTGCTTTTCATTTTCTAGCTGTCAAAACAGGAGGAGACCTGTGTATAGATACAAATGAGAGGCATGCTGTGGACTTTTGCTACTGCTCCAGTCGGTTCATTGATGTTATCCTTTCTGACAGTTCCAGGTTAGACCTTATCAGATGATCATAAGCTCTGAGAAACTATGAATGACTAGGTCACCCTGAAGTGGTGTCTATAAAAATATTTTTCGGGCTGGAGAGATGGCTCAGAGGTTAAGAGCACTCACTGACTGTTCTTCCAGAGGTCCTGAGTTCAATTCCCAGCAACCACATGGTGGCTCTGTAATTAGATCTGGTGCCCTCTTCTGGCCTGTAGGCATACATGCAGATAGAACATTGTATATATAATAAACAAATAGATCTTTAAAAAAAGCTAAAAAAATATTTTTCTTAGATATTTATCCAGTTATTTTAAAGACTGTTTATGAAAGCTTAAAGATTTATCCACATTACTTGAACTTCTTCCTTTCTCAACTCCAGGCCTTTATTTCCAAGTGTCTATCAGGAATCAAGTTTTAATATCATACAAACTGTTCTTTGGGGGGGGGAGTGAGTCAGTTTCTCTGTGTAGCCCTGGCTGTCCTGGAACTCACTCTGTGGACCAGGCTGGCCTCAAACTTAGAGTCTGTTTGCCTTTGCCTCCCAAGTGCTGAGATTAAAGGCGTGCACCACCTCTGACTGGCATGTTCTTATATTTTCAAAACTTTATCCTTCCCCCAAAACTGCTTGGTGTTCCTTTGTGTTATCTGCCTTGATAAATGGTAGGAAGTTGTTTATATGGGTCTCTGTCTGTTTCAGGGTTTGCTTTCCATGGCTTCCGTTGCCTGTGATTAGCCATGGTCCAAACATATTTAATGAGAATTTGATACGTTTATAATAGTACAATGTGAGCACTCTTCTAAGTACCATGATAAAATATGATACCTTCCTACTTCATCTGATACCTTCCTACTTCATCTGGCCAGAGATATGAGTCATATCCTTCCCCAGCATACTACACTGTGTGTTACCTGCCTGTTAGTCCCTTGGTAGTTGTCTTGGTTATTAGATTGGCTTTTATGGTGGAAAGCTTGGTATGGGGTTGTTACTGAGGTTTCTCACACACCCACTGAGGGTCTTGGTACTTGTCCTCCTCATGTCAGTGGGGACCACTGTCCTGCTGCTAATCCCCTGGGACGTGTATGTCTTTAGTGCTCCTTTCCTTTTTCATCTATTTATTTGACATGCCATTTTTTTGGTTGAATTTGATTCATTTTAACAAATAGAGATTCCTTGGAACTCTGAAGTTGATAATGTAATTTGGTTCTAACAATAAAATTAAGAACTAAGATAAAATTCTGTTTTTAAAAATAGCTCAATGTCTTGAGTAAAGGGATATAGCCATAAAATGATAATTTTAAAATATTGTAATAAATTTTTCATTCATCCAAAACACTGGACTCTGAAATGCAGAGTATACAGCATTAAACAGAACAGTCCTGCTTTATCTGTTTCAAACATATAGGTCATTAAAGCTGAAAAAAATACATGTCATTTATACAACCATACAGTCAGTGCTGTAAAGACAAACACCAGGCTATACTTGCATTAGGATGGTCAGATGTGCTTGAGTTTGATGCTGGAAGGTTAAAACACAGCTGGGGAAAGAGCATTTGAGGCAGAAAAGAATTGGACAGGGACCTCAGACAGTTAGGACCTTTGTGAGTTCAGAATATTGAAGGAAGGCAGAGGGTAACAAGATGAATTGAAGGTGGGCTAAGTCCTCAGGAAGGACTTAATTTTTTTCTCTTAGTAGAGTCATGCAAAAGAATGAGTGAGTTTTTGTTTGTTTGTTTGACTTTTAAAGATCTCTCTGTCTTTTCTGTGGATCAAGGAAATGAGTGAACATGTAAAGGACCATGAAAGGCTTGAGTATGTGTACTGAAAGGTGATGATGCTTTGGATCAGGGTGAAGGCAGCAGATGTGGGTGAAACAGAAGCTCAAGGTGCATTTTAAGAACATAGAAAAGATGGGACTTGGTGGCAAACTATTGAGGAAGACTAAGTCTGAAGATCAGAAGAGAGCTCTGAACAAGAGATCCAAGCATGCTATTGCAAAAATTGAGAGATAGAAGATGAGGTGTTGGAGAAGTTTTCAACTGCAGTCCCCATCAGTTGGGAGGCTAAGACAGAAGGATTACAAGTTGGAGGCCAGACTGGTCATGTAGCAATGCCCCAGAGAGGGGATGAAAGATTCAGAGAGATCAAAAGAAAGTCAGAACAGTGTCTTATTTGTTTGGCAAGGAAAATGTGTCTGGAGGTAGGAGTGACCTTGTGTCCCTGCTCTAAGAAGCCCAATAAGATAAGGGTTAAGAGGATCTGAGTGGAATTGTCTGGGGATGAATTGGGGAGGGGTCTGGTGCTGCAAGACCGCCTTGTCTAGCTCATCCTGGATGTTAAAGTGAGGCTTTCTAGAGGTGACCAATTACCTCAGTCTTAAAAGATGGACAGGAGCTTAGGGTGTGAGAAGAGAAAATCAGACATAAAGCAGCAGGAAACAGTGTCAGTCCTCAATTGTAGATGGAGCAAAGGTCCTAGGGTAGAGTACTGCTGAATTAAGCTGCAGAGGTATATTATGGTAATTAAGCTGCCAGAACCATATTATCAAGAGTCTTGCCTGCCATGGTCCAACAGTCATTGGCCATTGAGCTTTTACTGTATATAAGAGACTGAGCTGAGCCTTAATACACACTGTCCCAGTTAGTCTTCCTAGATGAATTTAGTTCTTTATCCTTATTTTGTCAAGGAAGTTCCTGACAGTACAGTGGTTAAGTAATTTGTACCAATTCTCACAGTATGTTGCAGATTCAGGATTAGCAGACCTTTAACTCATCCCAGTGCCATGCTCTTCTTAATTATTTTTTAGATTTTTTTCTTTAAATATTTATTTATTAATTCAAGTTACATCTCCATTACAGCCCCCTCCCAGTCTCACCTTCCCACCCTCTACCCCCTATCCTATTCCTCCCATGTGTGCCTCCATGTATCAGCCCCCCTCAGTTTGTTAATCACATGAGGTCTACGAGCTTCCTCTTGCACAGGGGGAGTACATGGCAGCTCCACTAGGGTACTAATGTCCCACTAACAGGTAACAAAGTCCATATTCCTATTCTTTTGGGTCTATTGATTGTAGGATGGTTATACTGTACTATATGGCTAAAATCCAGCTTTAAGTGAATGTATACCATGTATGTGTTTCTGGGTCTGGGTTAGCTCACTCATGATGAGCTTTTTTAGTTCCATCCATTTGATTGCAAATTGCATGATTTCCTTGTTTCGATAGCTGAGTAGTATTCCATTGTGTAAATGTACCACAGTTTTTTTTTTTTTTTTTTATCATTCTTAGGTTGAAGGACATCTGGGTTGTTTCCAGTTTCTCGCTATTACAAATAAAGCTACTATGAACATATGTAGATGTCCTTGTGGCTTGGTGAGAAATCTTTTGGATATATGCCCAGAAGTGGTATGGCTGGGTCTTGAGGTAGAGGTATTCCAAGTTTTCTAAGATATTGCCAGACTGATTTCCATAGTGGTTGTACAAGTTTGCACTCCCACCAGCAATGAGGCAGTGTTCCCCTTTCTCCACAACCTGGCCAGCATGTACTGTCATTTGGGTTTTTGATCTTAGCCATTCTGACAGGTGTAGGATGGAATCTTAGAGTCATCTTGAGTTGCATTTCCCTGATGATTAAGGATGTTGAGCATTCCTGTGGTCACTTAATTTTTGACAAAGAAGCCAAAACCGTACAATGGAAAAAGGAAAGTATCTTCAACAGATAGTGGTGGTCTAACTGGATGTCAACATGTAGAAGAATGCAAATAGACCCATGTTTATCACTTTGCACAAAACTTAAGTTCAAGTGGATCAAAGACCTTAACATAAAACCAGACACACAAAATCTAATAGAAGAGAAAGTGGGGAAAAGCCTCGAACTCATTGGCACAGGTGACAGCTTCCTGAACAGAACACCAATAGCTTAGGCTCTAAGACCAACAATCAATAAATGGGACCTTATGAAATTGAAAAGCTTCTGTAAGGCAAAGGACAGTGACATTAGAACAAAACGGCAGCCTACAGATTGGGAAAAGATCTTCACAAACCCCACATCCGATAGATTTTTTTTTTTAATATGAGTGTTTTAACTGCATGAAGGTGCATATATCATGTATATCCCTGATGTCCACAGAGGTCAGAAGATGGTGTCAGATCTCCTGGAACTAGAGTTGTGAGTCATTGTGAGCAAACCCAGGTCCCCTGCAAGAACAAGTGCTCTTAACCACTGAGCCATCTCTCTAGCCCCAGTGCTGCCAACATCTTAATTATTGTGCTGTAATACAAGGATATCCAATAAGTCATGGGAAGAACACAGTGTGGGTATAATTTATGTAACAGTTCAGATTTCTACATTCTCTTGAAAAATTGTAAAATCTAATAGATGTATGAAAGAGAGACTTGAGAAAGAGGAGGGAATTAGAAAATATATTTTTCTGTTAGCAGTCTGTGCAGGATTTAAGGACCTGAGCTAGGGCAGTGTCAAGAGTACTGCTGAAGTGATGACACTTGGCAGGGACGAAAGAGAGGAAGAATTGGGGTGCAGGTTTGTGGTGTAGTGATTCCAAATGAGTTGAAAATAGGACCATGATAAGGAAGATAAACTTAATTTTGAACATATTGAATTTGAAATGTCTTGGGATGTCAAAGTGAAACACATCCTGATCACAGACATAAATTTGTGATTTGTCAACATCGTGATAAAAAAATCTTTCATTGTGTACCCACAATATGTTCAGTATATTCAAAATTCCTTCTGCACTGTCATTGTTGCAATTTTCTAATTGTCTCCTTTGACCCCAATTTTGGTTCCCCTGGTCCTTTCTAAAAGTTTCTCTATTGCTTTTTATTTATACATGTTTGATGACTTGTCCTCTGAGTTACCAGAAACATTCCTTGGCATGTTGTAAAGGTCTCTCATGATCTAAGTTCAGTTTTCCTTCCCACCCTCAAATGCACATTGTGTAGCTCAGCATCTTGCCCACTGCACATCTTCATCCTCTGTAATTTTCCTGCATCCTGGAGGTAGTTGCTCACCTGGTCTTTCCTAGTTCTTGATCCAGTGATCTTCCATTGCCGGCTTATGTGTGCTGTTTATTTCCCAGCTAAATCAAGAGCCCTTTGTATGCAGTGTTAAAAATCTTGTAGATCTTTTCATATTCGTGCTAGAAACTTACACATAAGTAGTTTGCTGTATAGATAAATAAATGTGTGTGGAAATTCAGTAGACAAAAACCTGTAAGAAGCCTTCATGGAGACAACTCTGCTGCTATTATTTACTAACAAGGGTCCACTGAAATCTTCCGCTGCCTTTAACTCATCATTATAAATTAATCACCATTATCATTGTTCCGAACAGGATCAGTCACCATTACCGTGCAATTTCTAAGCACTTTGCATATATTAACTTATTCCTCTGAACTGTCACATGAGGAAACAGGCACAGAGGAGTTAAGTAACTTGCCCAAAATCATGTGTCTAGTAAATAGAGGCACAAATATGAAATGGCTGGCATCAGATTGTCACTATTTCTTAGGACAAACATGGACCTTATTACAACGTTACACAGTGTGTGCATGAGCATTAACTACATGGTACCTCATTCATATGTACATTTTTGTTTTTATGTTTCAGTTAAAACTAATAAAAATTAAAGTTAAATACAAAAAGCCCATCCTGAGCTAGCTTTCCTTAATCTAGACTTTCCTCTGGTCTCCTTTTCTCAATTTTTTTCCAGCACTCTCTTAAGTTCCTCTCCATACATCCCTTCCATGAAGACTGACTCAGTGAGTTGTGTAGTTTTCTAACTGATCTCAAAGCAGAGACATGGGTGCCTCTGACTTTTTTTTTTTTGAAGACTTTTGTTTTTGCGTGTTTTTAATGGTTTCACACTGAAGTCATGTAATAATGAATAGCAAACATGAAAAGTTGCAGATTGTGAGACTCTACACTAAGTTGTTGTGGTCTTAATTCTTAAATTCTTTACTTGATAGTTACTAGAATATACAGAAATTTTTTTTTACCTTTATTCCTGAACTAGGTGACCCTCTGCATACTTCTTGTTTCTATAGATCCCTATAGAAGCTGGATGTTAGTTTTCAGGTGCAAAGGTGAAACAGAGCAGGGCAGAGTCTATGAGAAGTGTGTGAGACCCGAGGGTCTGCCGGGACATTACCTTAACAAGCATGCATTTTAAAGGGCCCAAGCCCCTGACTTCAGAACATTGCCTCAAACCAGTTAAGATTCCTAACTGATAACCAGCACCTCTGTGATTTCCCTGCATGTTAGAGTAACACTGAAGCATATTTTCTTTTGTCTCTTAGGCTTTAGAAAATTTACGTGTTTACCTGTGTGAGAAAATCATAGCTGAGAGACATTTTGATCATCTACGTGCAAAAAAAATACTCAGTAGAGAAGACACAGAAGAAATTTCTTGCCGAACTTCAAGTAGAAAAAGGGCTGGAAAGTTGTTAGACTACTTACAGGAAAACCCCAAGGGACTGGACACCCTCGTGGAATCCATTCGCAGGGAGAAAACCCAGAACTTCCTGATTCAGAAGATAACGGACGAAGTTCTAAAGCTGCGGAATATAAAACTGGAACACCTCAAAGGTGAGTGATGCTGGACAGCAAAGAATTAGCAGCACCTTTCAAATCACAAGTGACCTTGTTTTCCCCAAAAGGTTAAGGGTCAGAATTATATTCAATTTACATTTTTTTACCAGATACATTATCAAATTACCAAAATGATATACATTTAATTGGCTGTATTTGTATTCACTTAACAATAATGATTGTAAAAGTCTGTTTCTGAAATATGACATAAATGTAATCCATTTAAAAATAAGCTCAGAAGGGGCTGGAGAAATGGCTCAGAGGTTAAGAGCACTGACTGCTCTTCCAGAGGTCATGAGTTCAATTCCCAGCAACCACATGGTGGCTCACCACCATCTATAATGGGATCTGGTGCCCTCTTCTGGCCTGCAGGTGTGCGTGCAGACAGAACACTGTATACATAATAAATAAAATCTTAAAAAAAAAAAAAAGCTCAGAAAATACCATTATAATTATACTACATTTTAAGAAGAGGAGCTATGTGGCTTACACCTGTATTCCTAGACTTAGGAAACCGAGGCAGGAAGATTGACACAAGTTCAAGGCCAACCTGGGTTACAGTTTGAGTTCCAAGTCAGCCTGGTATGTAGAGTGAGATCCTGTACCAGCAACTGAAGAACAATCTGTAGGTGATGGATTTTAAGTTCAACTCTGCTTTTCCTTGTGTTTTCTCCCACCAGTTGATATAAGCAGTAATTGGCACATGCGTATAAGAATCCTGTATAAAGTATACATGAGTCCAAACCTAGAAGCAGTCATTTTCGAGAGGACTGGGAGTCGAGACTGGTGAAGGAGCAGCAAGTCCCCTCCCATTTCACCCTCAGCCAGAGCACACTGTGGTAGGATGCTGTGTAGAATTGTCTGCTCAGTTTAGATCCCTAGCCTGCTCCTCCTCCCCGTTCTTCAGGGTACTGAGTTACATGTGCTTAGGATGTAACTGTGCCAGCTGCCCTTGACCTCCTCAGACATAGGTGAGCAATTTAAGGATTTGCCCATAAAAAACTGAACTCTGGATGTCTTTGCTGTTTCCCCTCCATGAACTTTATAAAGAATGTGAGTCAGGCTTAGTGGTATATAGCTGTAATTCCATCACCTGGGAGCATAGGCAGGAGGTTTGTTTTGTTTTGGTTTTGTTTTTGTTTTTTTAGACTAACCTAAACTATGTTCTAAGACCTTGTCTCAAAAAAACAGTGAAAGAGAGAGGGGGAAGAGGTATGTCTAATATTGAAAAAAACTAGCAAAAAGATGACATGCAAATTCACTTTTAGACTTCATTGGTTTTACCTAGATTGTTAACCTAGGGGTTCCTGTGCCTGTAAAGTTATGTTGACTGTTTGCTAAGCTTAACAGATGGTGTTGATTTTTCATCCTGTCTTCCTGGGGCTAATTGTCCACTAGATCCTTGGGATGTGAGAACATTCCATGATAGGAGTAAGCACTGTTGTTTGGGAACCGAAACAGTCTCTGTTGACTTGTAGGTCCTACTCTGCACAGCAGTTATGGAATGTAACCAGAGCTTACCTGTTCAGTGCCTGTTTCTCATTCCAAATAGTAACAGAGAGTGTCTCAGGTGACTGTGAAATGCCCTTAAGTGCTAACCTCTTGTTACTTAAGAGTCAGTAATTGACATTGACTGGCATGTGAAATTTGAGGATACTCCTGGTTACATTTTGTTTTTATCAAGTGGTGTTTTTTTCTTTCTTCTTTCCTTCTTTCTCTCTTTTTCTTTCTTTCCTTCTTTCTTCTCTCTCTCTTTATTTCTCTCTCTTTTTCTTTTTTCTTTTTTTTTTCCAGAATACTAAACGATGTTTCTTAGATAAGAATGATAGTTGTAATCCTAGCAGTCAGGAGGCTGAAGCAGAAAGAAGCTGAGTTCTTGGTCATCTTGGGCTTCATAATAAATGCCTACACTTCTCATAAGTGCAGAGCTAACCTAGGATATGTGTTCAGACCCTTTCTCAAGGGGAAAAACAGCTGTAAAAGTCACTTGATTAAAAATTACAAAACAGGCCAGGCGGTGGTGGCGCACGCTTTTAATCCCAGCCCTTGGGAGGCAGAGGCAGGTGGATCTCTGTGAGTTCAAGGCCAGCTTAGTCTACAAAGTGAGTCCAGAACAGCCAAGCCTACACAGAGAAACCCTGTCTCAAAAAACAAAACAAAAAAAAATTACAAAACGTGTCTTTTTTTTAAAAAATATTTATTTTTATGTGTCTAAGCATTTTGCCTGCCCTTGTGTGCCTGGTACTCCAGAGGCCAGAAGAGAGTCTTGGATTTCCCTGGAATTGGAGTTACATATGGTTGTGAGCCACCGTGTAGATGCCAGGAACTGAACCAGGGTCATTCTGGAAGACCAACCATTGCTCTTAACCTCTGAGCTGTCTCTTGGCCTCTTGACTTTATTTCCCCCAGATCCTTCCACCATTAACTATGCAAGTATTCATTGGCTGTGAATAATGTGGCCTTTGATTAACTTCCTTGAGACAGTGTCCTTAACTGGAACATGTAAACAATAGTATTCTTATTGAGAAAAACAAACAAGATTTGGGTTCTAATGACAGCATTTGTAAATTGCAGCTGAAATTATAGTGCTGAACATTAGGTATACTGTAATTCCAGTTCTTAGGAGGTGGTGTCAGAGCCAGCCTGGGCTACATAGTGAGTTCAAGGTCAGTCTGGGTTACATAAGACCCTTCCTCAGACAACAGATAGTGGTTGTCTTGTAACTAGTTCACAGTCCTTGAGAAGTTACAAGTGGGAGGGGGATCTGTTCTTTGGTTCCTTTCTCACTTGCTTCTGAATGTTCTGTTGTAGGCCTGAAATGTAGCAGCTGCGAGCCCTTTGCAGCTGCAGCCACCAACAACCTGTCCAGGTCCAATTCAGAAGAGAGCAACCTCTCTGAAAAGCAGAGAGCATCCACTGTCATGTGCCACCCAGAAGGAGCATCCAGCACCACTCCCTTCTTCACTACGGAATCGTCCCTGAATTTGCCAGTCCTGGAAGTTGGCAGAACTGAAAACAACAGCTTCTCTTCAGCCACACTTCCTCGACCTGGGGACCCTGGGGCCCCCCCTTTGCCCCCAGACTTGCGGTTGGAAGAAGGAGGAAGTTGTGGAAACTCAAGTGAGATGTTTCTCCCCTTACGGTCACGTGCTCTTTCACGCCAGTGATACTCCACTGCCAGTTTTTTAAATAGTGATGAAAAATGTTGTAAAGGATATGATCTTTTTATGAAAACCACTGTAACAGTCCACTTACATCTGATATGTGTCTTAAATCACAGTGTGCACATTCTCTGTAAATAGGATTTGTTAGAGTAAAACAGCACGCTCTAGGGGTTGCTTGGTGTAAATCATGGTGGTCATGTATTTTTCAGTATTGTCTTTTTATTATTTTTTAGATGTTTTAGTATTTTGAACTTTTTATGTTACAAGACTAATTTTATCAGAATATTTCTCAACTTGAGAAATCAACTCGGGCTGAGAATAATGATTCTTTGCACGGTTATGCACAAGTGTTTAGTCTGATCGTCTTTTCCAATGATCTGACAGTGCTTTTTAGCAGGAAGTTGTTCTGACTTATGGTAAAGCCGGGCTCTGGAAAAGCCGCCGACACACAGAATTCCCACTCCTCGGTTCTGAGAAGCCATTGAGTTCCAAAGAAACACCTGGTGGTGCTGAGCCACTTGTGACCTCAGTTGGCAAAAATGCCTTTTGTACTAATCTTGCCAACTGTTGTGAGTGACTTTGCATTTTATGGTCTTGATGTAATCGTCCTAATCTTTAAAGAATATTATCCCAGTAGGATATTACTTGTAATTAATTGATAATACTTGTAATTGATTAAAAATCCTTCCTCTGCGCCTTTCGTTCTTTTTCAATGAGCACCGCTGGATGGATAAAGTAGCAGACAATTGATTTTGGGATGCATGGCTGTTTGTAATGTCTTCATCAAGCTGCCATTGTCAACATCTTTGTTTCACTGCATTACAAAGTTTGACTGACTGTACACATTTAAAAATGCTGATTGTTTTCATTTAAATTATAATTTACCTATTCCTGACATCCATGTCCTATATATTTTTATTATTTAAAAATTAAGAAATGAAAAGTTGCTATTAACAATAAAAGTTTTTTAATGTGATGTCTCAGAGTCAAAAACTCAGAATGTCTGATTTTCAAATGTCTAGCGCTTTTTATGTATAGTAGTTTTAAAATAGAAATCAGTATTTCAAAACCAACTGTGGTGGTACATGCCTGGGATTCTACCTCAGGGGAACTGGAAGCAGGAGCATCAAGCGTCTGAGGCCAGCCTTGATTACGTAGTGAGTTCCAGGTCAGCTGAGTACATAGTCAAGGCTATGCCAAAATGCCAGGGAGGGAAGAGGGAGAAGAGAGGAGTATCAATTGAGAGGATAGCCTGACTCAGTAAGATATAATTGGTTACTAAGTTAATGGATACAGTAGTAAAAAATGTATTTTTCAGGAATACCATAATAACACAGTATAAAAATTATACCTCCACATTTGGTTTTTATTACCTTCTAAAAAAATCATGCTGTTTAACAGAAAAATTGAGCAAAACAGGCCAGTTGTGGTGGCGCCCACCTTTAATCCCAGCACTCGGGAGGCAGAGGCAGGTGGATCTCTGTGAGTTTGAGGCCAACCTGGTCTACAAATCGAGTCCAGGACAGCCAGGGCTACACAGAGAAACCCTGTCTCGAAAAAAAAATTTTTTTTGAGCAAAAGTAGTATCTCTTCTCCCTGTTTTGAATACTTATATTGATGTGATAGCTTGTTATAGTTTGTGAACCAACATTAATGCATTGTTATTAAAGTCCATAGTGGGGTCCTCTCTTCATTATATAACTTGCAAGTAAGTTTTTAGAAATGTATAGTGTCACATATCCACCCAAAAAGTGTCATAGCCAAATAGTTTATTTTCACCACTTAAAAAAAAAAAAAACTTTCCTGGTGAAACTGTTCAGCCTCTCTTCCATCTCAGCCCTAGCAACCCTTTTCCAGACCTTTCTAGAATGTATTGTTGGGGCATAAAGAATGGGACTTCCTCAGGCCGTTTCTAGGGGTTAGTTTTCACTTTAGGCTCCTCAGGCCTTTCAGGTGTTCCTCTATGAAGAGGCTCATCCTTATTAAGTTAGGTTGGTTTTTTCTTTTGTTTTTCAAGTCCTTTGTTTTTTAATTTTTAAAAATTTTCATTGGTTTTAATGTCTGTGTGTATGTGTGTGTGCAGTATGTGTATGAATACATGTTTGTGTGTGTGCCTGTGTATGGAATCCAGAGGTTGATGTGTGATGTCTTTCTTTTTTTGGTTTTTCAAGACAGTTTTTTCTGTGTAGTCCTGGCTGTCCTGGACTCACTTTGTAGACCCTTGAACTCACAGAGATCCACCTGCCTCTGCCTCCCCAGTGCTGGGATTAAAGGTGTGCACCACCATACCCGGCCATTACAGACAGCTGTGAACTGCCATGTGGTGCTGGGATGTGAACCCAGGTCCTTTGGAAGAACAGCCAGTGCTCCTAACCGCTGAGCCATCTCTCCAGCCTGTGATGTTTTTTTTTTTTTTTTTTTTTTTTTCTTAACCGCTCTCCATCTTAATTTTTGAAACAGTGACTGGCTCAGCCTGGAGCTCACCATTTGGCTAGACTGGCAGTTCCTGGGATCCCCTAGCTCTGCTCCTCCAAGCCCTAGGGTTACAAATGCACGTTATCTTATATGGATGTTGGGAATCCAAACTCAGGTGATCCCGTGTGTGCAGCAGGCAGTTCCCTGACTGAGTTGTCTCCCAGCTCTTGATAATTATCAACTTTTTGAGTCCATATTTTTAATGCTGAAGATTTTTATCTCCTATCTAAGAGACTTCTGCCACCCCAACATCTTGATATTATTCTCAAGTTTTCTGGAGATTCTGTTGTTCTACTTGTTAAAGGAGCTGTCATTACTGGTTCTTGAGGCAGTCTCAGTAACCTGGGGTGACCTCAAGCTTACTATATAAATAAGCTTGGCCTTGGGTGTCTGATCCTCAAGCACTCACTTCCCCCAGGGCTGAGATTACAAATCTGACCACCACACCCAGTTTATGTGGGGGCTGTAATGGAAGCAGGCACCTCATGGAATGGAAGCAGGCACCTCATAGAATGGAAGCAAGCACCTCATGATTGTCAGGCAACCTCCACCACTTGATCTATATTTTTTTGGCTCATGTTTGCAGAGGGCAGCTGGAACCCCTGAATGTGGAATTGCCCTGGCTGCTCCTTGCCCCTCTGCCTTGGCCGCCCTTTTGCTGTAGTAATCTATAGCCATGGACATGGTTACTCAGCTTTCAGTGAGCTGTCTAGTTGGGTCACATCAGGCCTGACCTTGGTAGAGGGTGCCCTGAATTTGCTGATGGTGTCAGAACTGAGGATGACTTAACTTTGTACTTTGGGAACATATCTGTCAGTCTAGGTACTTGGATGGAACTTCTTAAAAAACTCTCAGACCTATTTTCTTATAAATTATAATCCAATCATATTTGTTGATGTAGTCAGAGGACGGCCACCAAAATAAACTCTAGGAATATAAACACGAACAAGGCAGACTAGCCTTTCCATCATCATCAAACTCACAGCATTGTCCTGTAGAATTTAGGAGATAACCAGAACGGCAATAGTGTGTCACCTCTGACCAGACATTCTCAACTGGGATTTAAATATTTACAATGGTACAAACTTCATTGGAGGAAGGGGTAAAATTACCACATTGGCCTCTAGTTTGTGGCAATTCTCCTGCCTCATCCTCCCAAGTGCTGGGGTTAGATGTGTGCCTCCCTGCCCCAGTGCTTGTTCTTATTTTGTTTTGAGACAGTGTCTCCTCCATAGTACCACCTGGCAAGGACCTCGCTGGCTCTCAAATTTGCAACAGCCCACACGCCTCAACCTAGAATTATAGGTGTGCATCACCATGCCTGTTTTTTCTGTACCTTAATTACAAGCCCAGAGTTTGGCTATGGCCAACTGGTTTTCCCTCCGGGATCCCCTAGTTTGAAAAAGCAAAACTAATCTTGGTTGAGGATTGTGGAATCCCCGGTCTCCAGCCTCTTTCCCTCTGCTCAGGAGTAGGAGCGCAGCGCGGCCACTAAGGGGCGCTATCGGATCACTTGTCAGTCGAGGGGGGGGCGGGACCAGCCGCGGCTTCCGGCTTCCGGCCGAGAGGGGTGGCCGCCCGCAGCCGTCATGGCAGCTGAGGAGAAGGATCCGTTGAGCTATTTTGCGGCTTACGGGAGCAGCAGCTCCGACTCGTCGGGCGAGGAGACCAGCGGGCCGGAAGACGCGGGTGGCAAGGAGGCGCCCTCGGCCCCGACGACCGGCGGCCGCGGCAAGCCGGCGGAGAAGCGGCTGCCGGGCCCGGACGAACTGTTCCGCAGCGTGACCCGCCCGGCCTTCCTCTACAACCCGCTCAACAAACAGATCGACTGGGAGCGGCACGTGGTGAAGCCGCCCGAGGAGGTGAGGTCCCCACGGCCCCGGGAGTCCGGGGGGTGTCATCCCGGGCCCGCCCCTCCGCGCGCGGGGCCCCCAGCGGGGCGGCAACTAACGGTGGTGACTCCCCGCCCCCCGCTGCAGCTTCTCCCCGAGGCCCCTTCCCTTTGACGCCGAAGTGCCTGCGCTGCTGCCTTCCGAGACACTGTCCCTGCTGCAGCCTCCTGAAGGGGTCAGCCTGGCCGTAGTATCTGAGACTGGATTCTTCTTTGGTAACTAAAAGTTATTAGCTTCATTTATATAGGGAACCCTTTTGGCTTTTCACTTAACAGTGTTGTGATGTTGATGGAAAATAATAATGATGATTATGATGATGATGATGATGATGATGATAGAAAAAGATGTGTCTTTTAAGCCTAAAGGATTTAAAAAAAAAAAAAAAGTCAGCCAGAAAGATGAGCAGACTGGCAGGGAGGTGCGTGCGCGCCTGTCCATCGCAGGGACCTTGGTTCGTCACAGGGCCTCTTAATGTGCTTACTTAACAGCCTCCAAAGGAGTTCAAAATCTGGAAGTCCAACTATGTGCCACCCCCAGAGTCCTACAGTACCGAGAAGAAACCGCCGCCGCCGCCTGAGCTGGACATGGCAATAAAATGGTCGAACATCTATGAGGACAATGGTGATGATGCCCCACAGAATGCCAAGAAAGCCAGGCTTCTGCCCGAAGGGGAGGAGACGGTGGAATCAGGTAAGAAGAGGGCTGTTAAGATTCCAGTCTTCGGTGCTTCTCAGTAAGAAGGAAATAGTCAGGGAACACAAGTTTAGATCCTAGTGAATAGAATTGATTGGAATGGTCTTTGGATGCTAACAAAAGGATCAGTTCGATCTTTGCGGGGGGGGGGTTGTTTGTTTTTTTTTGATTTTTGTTTTTGCTTTATTTTGTGTGAGATAAGGTCTGTGTAACCTGCATGTTCTGGAACTCACTACGTAGTTCCAGAGGCGAGCCTGTCTCTGCCTCTCACTACTAGGACTGAAGGCTTGTGCCCCCACCCCCGGCTTCTGCTCTGTTTGTAAGTGTTCTGCCTGAAAGTGGAGTGTCAGAAGTCTTCGGTGTGTGTGCTTTCAAGATGCCTTATTAGAGCAGCGGCTGTTAACTCTCGGGTTCTGGCCACGGGTTCTAGTCCCTGCAGCTGTGACCAATTGGAGCCTCATTTCTGTTAAGGCAGTTGCACTTCAGAGCTAAAATCAGGGTGGCAGGGTGAAGTGAGCGGGCACAGGAACAGGCATGGAGTCGTGGTTTGATTTTCTTGTAATCTCAGTTTTATCTCTCGCTTGGACTCCACAGTAATCTCTGCCTGCAAACTCTTACCCCCTCTTGATATGTCTCCAACTGCAGCTTGTGGTGAGCTTCTGAAATTCATATCTGATTGTGTAATTGGCTTGCCCCAAACCTCTACAAACTGAAGAGAGCTGGAGCTTTGTGTGACCCACCCAGGTCCCCTCGTCACCATTTTTGAATGGCTCCATTCCAGCATTTAGATCCTAAAGTTTAGACCTAAGTAGACCACACTGCCATGTGGGCTCCTGGCTTCTAATGTACATTGCACCTTAGTCTGGACTGAATAGTTTAAACTCTTGGCTGGTAAAGTTATCCATCTTACGATACCCAACATGAAAGCCATTTCTAGTACACTCTGCTTAGTAATTTGCTTTGCTTTGCTTGGGATGTGCTAATGCTGCTAAACCAACTGTGTGTGGGTGGCTACTTTCTCATAAGGCTTTTTGTGTTATGAAGGCGAGTTGATCAAGCAGCAACATCGATCCAGTCCTGAATGTGGTATCAGTTACTAGTCCATTGTGAGCACTCAGTGGATGACTGCTGAGTTGAGTTCAGCATTTTGCACTGTCATTTTAAAAGTCATTTGCTTTTTTTGTTAAACAGATTTCTGATCTTCCAATACAAGTATCAGCCTTACAGAGAGACATTTAAGAGAAGGGTGTCTACTGACAGGAGTCCCCACACCACACTTTCGATTCTATTTAGCAAGGCAGCATCTTACGCAACTGAAGATGACCTTGAACCCCAGTTTCCCCTGACTTTACCTCTCTAGCACTGGGATTATAGGCCTATACTATGTCCAGGTTTTTGTTTTTGTTTTTGAAGATCTTAAATGAGGTGTGAATTTTAATACTTAATTATATGGCATTTTGATTACAATGTATTTTTGAATAAATAATCCTTATAGAGTTCTACAAAACCAGAATGGGTAAATGTAAAAAATGAGAGCTTATGACTTGTCCAAGGTCACAGTAAATAGTTCCTACATGTGTCTTAATTTAATATTCTTAGCAACCTGACACAGTAGTGACTCATAGTTCATTATCACTGTCTTGCAGATGAAAAACAGTCTGATAAGAATTTGCCACTTTCACACCACTGGGAACTGACAAAATAGGACTTCCAAGTTCAACCTTGAAATAGAATTTGTGTCTTATTAAGCTGAGGTTTGGTCCCTTCCTGTTTTCATAGTTTAAGAAATAATCACTCTTCTCAAGGGACCAGAGTTGATAGTCCATGTTGTCAGAGTCTAGTGCTCTCACGTCTCTGTCCATTTATGATAAAGGTCAGGAACTATAATGCAAGTAAGCAAGAATCGCCTTTTTTCTAATTTCTGGGTTCAAATGCCAGAAATTCAAATAAATGGCAAATAGCACCACATTACCATAGTTACTTCTGTCCTTTTGATCAGAAAGTAAATGTCAGCCATAGGAAAGGACAAAAAGACCAAGGTTTCTGGTTTAAAGCTGGATCATATGACTCCGGTCATTCTGAGAATGTACACAGTCTAAAGTGCTTTCCTCACGGCCTTGGTTACTTGAGTCTGATCCCAGAATCCACCGACAAATGCTGATGTAGTGATGGCTGCTTGCACTCCTGACCCTGGGGGAGAGACCAGGGTCTTCGGCCAGCCTGTCTACCCTAATTGATAAGCTCCAGGCAGCTGAGAAACCTTGTCTCAGGCAGTGGGTAGGGTTTCTCAGGGTTGCGCACTTGTTAAAAATAGATGAATATTAAGTTGTTAATTTGAACTTGCATGTTGGTTACAGAATGTAACTCTTGAAATCGATAGACCCCACCTTTTTTGACTGGTCTAAAACTCACTACAGAGAAGATAACCCTGAGCATCTGACCCTCTGGCCTCTACCTCCAAACTGAGGTTACAAGCATGTGCCACCTACCCATTATGTGGTCCTGGATGTTGAACCTAGGGCTTCCTGCATGCTAGTGAGCACTCTACAACTCAGCCACAGCCAGTGATTGCCTTTTGAGAGTGACTTTTGCTATCACAGACTCTCATGCCACATGAAGTCACTGAGAATATTGATTTCTCTGATATTTTCTCTTTGTATGTATGTGAGTGTGGACACCAGAGGACAACCGTGGTTCAGACCAGGCTTCTACCTTGAGGCTTCTCTGCTGTTTATGTATTGACGCTGTCTAGCTGGCCTTTGAGCTGGGAGTTCTGTCTCAATGCCCATGGGAGCACCAAGATTGCAGATATATATTAACTGCTCATGCTTTTTACAGAGGCTGTGGGGATTCCAATTTAGGTCCAGAACCATTACCCGAGCTCCTGACAACATTTTTTTTTTTACCTATAGTTTGTAATTAATGAAGCAAGTGTTTGTTGCAAAGTCTACCCACCTAATTATATTTTAAATTAGTTATTAAGCTACCTTGCTTTTATTCTTCTTCCTTTGCCTTTTTTGTGACTTATATTCAGAATTTAGAGGAGCTGAGAAAGGTTCAATACAGCCTTTCCTTTCAGTGCTTGTCAAGGTTCCTTGTTTAGTGACTGTGAAATCCAGAGAAGTAAAACTCAGATCTTCATAGCTTTAATAAAAAATAACTGCAAAAGCCTAGCAAATGTAGCAAATGGTTTTTATAACGTTTGTTTTGATTTTAAAAGTGCACAATGTTAAGTTAATGTTGGTGATTCAAGTTTTGTAATAGAAAAACTTTTCCTATTGGTGTGTCTAATGCTGTGTTATGGTTAGAAAAAAGCTATCTCCTAAAGCAAATGAACTGAGCATGTCATGCTGTCTGTCTAAGGCAGTACCTTCTTGTGATGCTAGAGGGCATTAGATTTTCTGCGCCAGTCGTTCTTGGGAACTCATTTCCAGTTGTAGTATGTGGTTTCAGTGTTTTATCAGTAGATTTACCTGTAGTAAGTGGCAGAATAAAAGCAGAAAAATCTCCTTTTAAAGTGTGTTAATATGTGTTTCATAGTAGTTTTCAAAAATGCTTTCAACTTTTATATTACTGTTTATGAAAATAATTTCAAGGTAATTAAGCTCCAGCTGAGAACCACAGTTTGTTTTGTTTTGGTTTTGTGGGTATAGTGTCTTCACACCAACATCCCTACACTCAGGCAGCAGAAGCAGGACTCAGGCATTTGCACCCAGCCTAGGTTGTAAATTTCTTCACATGATTTGTGATTTGACCTTTGCAGTTTCCATAATTTTTAAATGTGATGCCCTCTTAAAACATCAAAGTATTTTATATGTCACCATATTATACCTGTTGGACTTTGGCTGTCCTGTTGATCAAGAAAATAAAGTTAAACCAGTCATGGAGGCTCGTGTCTATAATCTTAGTACCTGGCAGGCTTGAGGCAGGAGGATTATGAAATTAGGCAAGACTAGGCTACATAGGAAGAAAGGGGAAGGGGAATAAAGTCAAGACTAAGGGTGTTCAGTAGAGAGTGGTTGTCTGGAAGGCATAAGGCTATGGGTTTAGTCCCTGCTCCATGGAAGTAGGGAAGTGAGAAGCTGTGTTTATCTATATAGAATTCTTCTGAGGTGGGATGGTGAGGCAATCTTGCTGTGCATAGCTGGTTCTCTCTCAGCCTCCTGAGTGCTAGGACTACAGGCATACCTCCGCCCAGCCTTGGCTGAAGTTTTATTATTATTATTATTATTATTATTATTATTATTATTATTATTATTAATTTGTATGTACATTTGGTATTTGGCCTACATGTATGTCTGTGTGAGAGTGTCAGATTCTCTGGAACTGGAGTTACAGTTGTGAGCTGCCATGTGGGTGCTGGGAATTGAACCCAGGTCCTCTGGAAGACCAGCCAGTTCTCTTAACCACTGGGCCATCTCTCCAGCCCTTGCATTTTGGGGAGATCGATATGGTATGCTAGCCTATGTTTTTTGAACCACATAGTGGTTATTTTTAAAAGTAGAATGAGGCATTCTAGATCTAAGAAGATGGTTATAATAGTGATGCAAGTTAGTATGAAAACTAAGTCAGTTATAGAACTTTAAACTCATGGAGATGGTTAGAAGGTAGAAGGTTAAAGTCAGGGGCCAAATATGTATGAACTGGACATTGGGAAGGTATACTGGGCCATTTAACTCTCATAAATGTGGCATATTTAATTCTGCTGTTTTGTATAGAATTTACTGTTATAAGAGAAAGAACCATTTGTTGGAATGAAAAGAAGCTGTTGGGGGGGGGAAGAGGGTGGAAGGGTGGGACAGGAAGGGGGAATAGGGAAGGGTTTGCGACTGAGATGTAACTTGAAAAAAAAATAAAGTACTTAAAAAAAAAGTAGAATGAAAAGGTCCACTTTTTCAGGTTTGACATTTTTATTAATGGAAATTTTCTGTGCCACAGACAATGTGTGTGTGGCGGGGGGCGGGGTCACTGTTGACTCTATGGTTCTGTGATCTTCTTCCATCCAAATTTTCCTTAGTGTGAAGGTGGAGCCTGCTTACTCTATTGCTGTTAAGATGTTGTGACCTAGGAAAGGTTGGTCCAGAACTAGAAGAGACAGCTGTGAGAGTCTCTGAGCCGTCATTTGTGCTTCTAACCTCAGAATATGTGGTGGGTTGAAAATAACACTGGGGAGGAAATCTGAGCAGACAAGTGCAGCTGGTGACGGCTTAGATCTCATGGCTAGAAGGAGAGGTGTGTTCTGTGGAAGGAAGCAGTGCTCATCCTGTGACGTGTGAAGCGTGTCTTGATGCATGCAGTGTGTGTGCTGCAGAGCGTGGAGAATGGTTTAGAAACAGCTGGTTTTCACAGAAATAACTTGTGCCACATTAACATGTCCCAAAAAGTCAATTTGCAAATGTTGCTGAAATTTTAAAAAATGCTTGTTTTAATATCGAGGTTCTAAAAATTAGTGTTTAGTTTTTATTGGTATTCTGTCAAACACCTGAGTAAGTATTTTGGCATAAAGCTAATAAATGTAGTTTTGTGTTGATTTTTAAAGACTTACTAATGAAGCTCTCTTCTTTCCCACTTTAAGATGATGACAAAGATGAGCGTGCATCTAAAACTCGCAGAATAGAGCCAGGAGAAGCAGCCAAGAAGAAGAAGTAGAGACGTGGTAGCAAGAACACCTGGGCTCCTGAGACGTGTCCTTGTGCAGAGTATTTGCTAGTGTGCGTCATTGTGACAGACATCTCCACGAAAGTATTTATGTTAATGAACTAATGAATTTCGCCTCAAGACTTTCCACTGTAGAATTCACTTTTTTATTTAAAACCTGTATGTATGTACAACTCTAATGGTGACTGTGATTCTGAACTGACAGTACTTGGAAGCACTCTGGCTATCACAGAATTGGTGACAGGCTGTGAGAGCTTTGTCACACGGACATGCTAATGTTCTATGAACCTTTTATAAAGGAATATATTTTTAAAGTAAATGTACTGTGAACTTGTGGGTGCTTTTCATTAGTGTCTGTACAGTGTAAATAGATGATCATGGAAATAAAATTACTTAATTCAACATTGCTATTACTGTATGCCACTAACATGAGTGTTTATGACAAGCAGGCTGCTTGCCCTATGACATTTTAATTCACAGTAGGGATTAGCATATAGGGAGAGCCTCTCGTGTTCAGGTGCCTTGTACACTTTTCTCCAATGATCTTATAAGATAGACATTAGAATCCTCAATTTTGTAAGTAACTTGAAGAGCTGGGCAGGGCTGCACAGTGAGTGAGTGAAGACTAGCAGGTTCACTCAGGACTCTGACTCCAGAACCAGATTAAACCACCTGTCCCTTATGGACTTTAGTCATTTTCCAAGAATATCATCGTCTCTTTTCCGTGTGCACTTCTGTTGTTAGGGTAGCTCTTTTCCTCCCGATTATGCAGCTACGCTTACCATAAATGCCTTATAGTATGATTATTTGTTCATTTCTTCATTAAATACACTGAAGATAAAGCTTTTATCTGAAAGATTACCAGATTCAACAAAGAGCATAAGGTATCCAATTAAATTTCAGTCTTTGAGTATACATAATATGAGACACATTAAAAATCCATCTGAAATTCCAGTTTAACTCAGCATCTTGTTTATTTTGGGGGGCTGGGGGTGAAGCCCAAAACCATCATGCTAGGTGACTGCTGTGCTCCTGAACTACATGCCTCTCCTCTAGCACCAGAGCTTTTCTTTACCCAGCCCCTGTGTTAATGCTTTGTGTGTATAGCAAGTGAAAGAAAATGAACCTCTTTTTACTCTCTGTTCTCCTCAACTTCCCTGAGGCCAGCACACCCTATGCTGTTATTCTTCCCACCAGATTCAGAGAAGCTGCCACCGTGGGGATACTTTCATGGTTCCCACACTGTAAGGGTTGCTCAGACTTACATATCCAGGTCTCCATCAACACTTGTCTCCAAGGGCTCCCACACTGCTTCAGAAGCCACACCATCTCCCTCACTTCATCTCTGCCTCTGCCGTACCATCTCACAGGTACGTGTGTTCTCACACAGCTCTTAAACCAGCTGTAAGGGGTGTTCAGGAGCATCACTGGCTGGTTCTCAGTGACCTAGTCAACTCTCACAGAGCCAGTTCAAGTCTTCATAGTCTCGGATTCATTTCTATCTGCCACTACATCTGTCTCCTCAATACTAAGTGACTAGCCAACTGTTCCACATACTTACTGTAGGCCAGGCTTTGTGATGTGTTCTTTAGAAGATGTGCAAATACATTTAATTTCATAAGGATTATCACTACTTTTTAGGGAGAAAAATGAAGTACAACGATAATTTACTCAAGGTGGAAGAGATAGCCCAGGGGTTTAGTAAGCTGGGAAGCCAGACAACCTGAGTCTGATCCCCAGAGCCACATAGGAGAACCAACTTCCACAAGTTGTCCTCCAATCTACACACAGGTGCACCCCCAAGACATACACGAAAAGAAATAGACTAATGTTTAAAAAGTAGGGGGGAAAGTCACCTAGTTTTTAAAAGATTTGAAAATAAAAGGTAAAAATAAATTTAAGGAAAACTCAGGCATTATGGCTCCATGGCCAGTACACTCCCAGCATTGAGAAATGAATGCCAAAAGTCACCTGTAACTAGTTTATTCCTGTGTATTTGGTTCAAAGAATGTCTTATCCTGGGGTACTTAGAATGCATGCCTATAGAGAATTAACATCCAAAACTGAACAGAGGAGCCATATTGCAGTATTGATCTAATTGATCTACTGTACCAGAAACATCGTTCAGATGGACCAGATCCATACGAAGTCAACATGCAAATGTCTTAGGAAAACCAATACATATTTCAAGGACTTAGACTTATCATTTTAAAGATCTTAAAAGCCAGCTGGGTGGTGGTGGCTCATATCTTTAATCCCAGCACTCGAGAGAGGCAGGCTGATCTCTTACTTTGAAGCCAGCCTGGTCTACAAAGCAAGTTTCAGGACAGCTAGGGTTACACAAAGAAACCCTATCTCAGGGGGAAAAAAAAAAATCTTTAAAGTCTTAAAACAGCAAGTCCCTCCAAAAATAGTTTTCAAGGGTAGGGGTGGAGCTCAGTGCTGCTTGTTTGATGTGTACAAGGTCTACAAGCCCCTGGGTTCAATCCCTACCACACTACCAAGGCAGACAGACAGACAATGTATGTATGTATGTATGTATGTATGTATGTATGTATGTATGTATGTATGTATGCATACCCAGCATGTCGCTTGTTGAGGTAGTGCTGGGATCAAACTTGGGCCTACATCACCAGCCCTCACTTTGTCTCAAAAGTCAGCCGTCTCCAGATAGCCACACACTTTCCCTGAAAGTTCTTTTGCTTTCCTCTTTCATTTCTAATTATGGCTTGAGTTTAAAATTGTAGCACCTAGAGAGTGACACCCAAAGGACTTATGAGGGGAGCCTTCCCACACCTCGTATTGTCTTTGGTGTGAGCTTTTTTAGGCTCATGAAATGACAGGCTTACAAACCAGACTTGAAACGCCACTTCCTGCATGTCTATAGTATTCTGGTACACTGGCTCTTTCCCTGTGTTTATCATTTCCTGAAAAGAAAAGAAACAGGGGAGTTGATGCATGCATAACATTGAAGAAAGAGGAGAGCTGTTTTCCTGGCATAATTACCTGCCTCTGCTTCTGAAGAGGACTCAGATCCTACCAGCCCTCTCTGGCACACCTTGGAGTTTGGATTCACATTTTAAATTTAGAATCCCTCAGGAAAGTGTCATGACATAACGGAACAATCACTTCCAACTAAGGAAGTGGCTCTGCCAGCAAAGGACAAGCAGACTGGTGTGGAAGTAACTCTAGGAGTGTCAGTACTGGGGTGATGTTAAGTCCCTGTTGCTATTTTTCCTAGTTTTCTCTTTGGACAAACAACTGTGCCTCATGGCTCTCTTACTACCAACAGGAAGTTTCTTTTCCTTACCATGTCCAGCCTTGAGGCCTTCACCTCTGATCCTGTCCTAACTATGAAAAGGGGCCCAGGAGTCCTGCAGTAGAACTTCTTCCATATATCTGGAGCCTATATATCAAAATTGTAAGACAGCTCACTCTATCCTCTCTCTCCTCCCCATTCCTTGTTTAAACAAAGCAAAACAAAACCAAACAAAACTAAACTAAAATATCTCAGTCATACTATTTTACCAATGAAGACTCAGAAGCCAGATGCTGAGTTGAAAACTTGCTAGCTCAGAGAGGCAGAGAAAGCAGCCAGCTGATGTTCCTAGTCCACCAACATCCCAGTCAAAAGCCCAAAGCTAGAAAGTCCAGAAGAATGTAGAGGAAGAAGCCTAGAAGGGGAAAAAAATCTCTGAACCCACCCTGAAGGAATCTGAAGAAACCCAAAGGACCCCAAACTCCTGCATGCTGTCTTAAATGCCCTCAGCTCAATGTCCTTCCTTTCTGCTTAATCCGTGTCAGCTGATTTTTTTGCTCCACCTCTTAAAATAGGGTTACCTTTATTTTATTTAATCCTGTGTACAGAAAGCTCTAGGATTAAAGGCTGAGTCATCTCACAGATTTTTCAATTCACAAATAAAGGGTTCAATATTCTGCAACACTCCTTCCTTCCTTCCTTCTCTCATCCCCTTCTCCCCCAGCTCCTCTCTTCCTCCTTCCTCTCTCCTCCTGTCTTCCTCTTCCTGCCCTTTCCTTCCCTCCCTTCCTCCTCCTCTCCTTTTCCTCCCTCCCCGCCCCTCCTCCTCCAATTCAGCTTAATTGCTTGAATTCCCCAAAGCTCCCTGCCCTGCTGTCCCTCCATACCAAACTAATTAGTGCAATTATCTGTTTCATCCATGGCTACAGATCAGTTAAAGCCTGTTATTGAGGTTAACAAATGAGAGGGTTAATTTTTCTTGACTGCTCCATAGTTGAGAAAGAAAGATAATAAGGCCTTGTATTTGTGTTTTTTTCATGTTCAAGTTCCCCTCCCCTGTGCCCAGCTGGCCCCCAGAAAAGGGGCTTTCTGAGGACTTCCAGACCATCTGGAACCCAGAGATAGGTGGCTCAACTCCGAACTAAAGCTTGGAATTCACTGCTACAGACCAAGGGGCTCCCAGCCTTCTTGTTTCAGGATGAAAAAAGATTTTGGTGCATATGAAAATAGATTTCCAGGTCCTTTTGGAGCCAACTAGAGATGTTAACTTAAAGCATTATGCGATAAATGGCTTTTTCTAGATAAGTTGTATTTTTTTTTAAATGTATTTTTAACTGTCTTAAGAGGGTGCTGAATTCACCCAGTGGGTCTGGCTGGTTATGAGCTACCTGGCTTTTCTGTTCTTTTTCCACATGTGTTTTCATTGTAACCCTAGAAAGGCCATCTTGTGTCTCCCTGGCTAGGGAACTGTGTCCAGGTTCCTCATCTTTTCATCCTGGAGGTTTATTTAAGAGCACATGAGCTAACACTGAAGACAGGAGTTGGTGGAGCATTCAAATATTCTTGTTATTTTCATGATTTCAACTAGTTTTTCCAATAGGAATTATGGGAATTTGGTAAATAGTGAGAGAGAATGCATATGAATGGCCTCACAGAAATGTCTCAAGCTCGGGTGGGAGGGCAGGACTGGGAGGGGTGGAAACAGGGCACTGTGAAGGAGATGTAACTTGAAGTAATAAACATTAAAAAAAAAAAAAAGAAATGTCTCAAGCTAGGAAAATAACCCACAGCCCACTGAAACACACACACACAGCCGTACATGCTTGGGTTTGGTTTTTGCTTCTGTTGTTTTGCTACAAACATATTTAACCTGGTCAAAAAACAGAACATTTACACCAAAAATACACATCTTTATCCTTAAGTCATTATATCAATGTTAGATATAAATTCTTTGTAGTGAATATTCACAAACACAAAATTTTTCTGATTATAAAAAATGATACTTTTTCACTGTAGAAGTTCTAAAAACAGAAACAGGAAAACACTATAGCCAGAGAAATCTATCATACAATATTTTCTTAATTTTCTACATATATCATGTACATATGCTAGACAAGATAGATATTCTCTTACTAAGATTTAGTCTTTTCAGTCCTGTAAGAATTCCTCAAAAATGTATTTTAGGGGTGCTGGAGAGATGATTCAGCAATTAAGAGTACTTGCTAGGTTCAGGTGTCACCACCAATATTGAATGGCTCACAACCATCTGTTCCAGGGGCTCTGACGCCGTCTTCTGGCATTTGAGGGCACCTGTATGCACATGGTGCACATAAATATACTCAGGTACACACACACCCATTCACACATTTTAAAACTATTTTATAATTATTCAACTTCATTGTATCATAATTTTAAAAAATCATTTAGCTAACAGACAATAAAATTACTTCCAAAAATATTACCACCATAAATAACACTATGGTGGACATTTCAAGTCTTTGATAATAGAGGGGGTCACTTGGAGCCTAGTCTCATGGAGCTTAGGTAGTCTTCCAACTTACTCGGTGATGAGGGTGACCTTAAACTCCTGATCTTCCTGCCTCCACCTCTCCCATGTTGGGATTATAAACATATACAGCTTTCCCACCTTCTGCAGCTAACTTCTTGAGGCTGCATTTGAATAACCCCTTTCAAAGTTTTTGTACACCTTGAAATTCTAAATGTTAAGCTTCTTACCACAAACTCGCTTTTTATAACAAGAATGTGGCATTTCTTCTATGTCCTCTTTTAGTTCTTCTCCAAAGCCAGACTCCTGTCTTTCGACTGCTTCAAATATGGTACTGGGCAGTGCTGCCGTTGGAACCTGATCATTTTGCCTTCAGCAATAGAAACTGATGACTGCTATGGACAAAAGACAAATTTGGGGTGAAAAGAGAACTCCAGAAAGAAAGAAAGAAAATAGATGAGTTCCCACCCTCCACTCCCATGACTTTTATAGTACTAACACAGTGTGACAATTAGCAGACACAAACCTTAGGTGGAGCCAGACGCTACTGAACAGCTGCCTCTGCCTAGAGCCCTAGAATGTCCCCTGGTTCTGGGTTTGCCTCACTGAAGAAGGCCATCTGAGCTACTCCAAGAAGGAGAGCACCAAGGCGAATCTCCTACTTCCTAGTTTGTGGCACAGGGAAACACCTCAGCCCCAGCTCCTGATAAAGTAAGTCTGAGGATTAAAAAGCAATGTCCAGGAGAGGATCTCCCAGAAATAACAGGATTCAGCCTCTCCCCTGGTCATAGAATCCCATTTTGGATGCCTCCTAGCTGGCCACATCTATTGTACCTGCCTATCTGGCTTAGGGCATCGGCAGGGTGCAGGGGAGCCTGGCATTTCCTATGGGAGGTAGGAAGGTCATTAATTAATGATTAATGATTAAGGCCAGCTTGAGCTGGATGGCAAGTTCCAGGCCAGCATGAGCGAGACCCTGTCTCAAGAAAACAAACAAAAATCCCACAACCCTCTTGTAGGCAGGAAACAGCAAAGAGTCACCATCTTGTCAGAAATAAAACCAACTTGAGCATTCCTTCTGACCCACCCAAACCCCATGGTGCTCCTTTCTGAATATGTCCTTTGCCTTATCTTTGAAACATTCCTTATGAGTGAAATCCTCCCTGTTACAGTCCCCTGGATAGAAGCCTTAATTGCCTGGGACAGAAGCAGCAATGTGGCACTTCTCTGCCTTTACTGTGTGATATCATTTTGTGTTTTGACCCACTTAACAGCAATGTATACTTAAAAATCACATTTATTAAAATACAAAAATAAGTGAAATATCTTTAGATTTGCTGCTTTATTAAGACAGCGCCTCAGTATGCAGACCATCATGACCTCAAACTTCCTTTGTAGCACAGGTTGACCTTGAACTAACAATTCCCCTGCCTCAGCATCTCTGTGCTCAGTAAGTTCCTGTCCCAGTCCTGGGAATACAGGTGTGTTCCACAGCATGTGGCTTAGGAAAAATATTTTTTCTGACTGTTAACAGCTAAATAGAAAATCTAACTTACTTGCGACCCTCAGCCTCAGCATCCCCCTTTGGCCCCTGAATCCCCTCTCAGTCCCGCCATCTGGTCCCCCTTTTCAGTACTCATGCTCCGCTCAGTCATGAGGTGCTCACTCACTGACAAGCCCTCTGGGTTCTAAGTACACTTAGGATAAAAGAAGGTGCCAAGAGAGGGGAGGGTGACAGCAATCTGTCCTATGACTTTCCTTTAAATGTCCCCAAAGGCTCATGTGCTAACAGGCTCAGTCACCAGCCTGTGGCACTACGGAGAGGTGGAGGTGCCTTTAGCAGGCCACCAACCTTGCAGAAGGAAGGTGAGGTGTCTTGAAGGGAACGTTGCGGCCCACCTCTTTCCTCTCATTTGCTTCCCAGCCACCATGACTTGAGCAACTTTGTTCCACCATGCACTCAGCACCATGATGCTCTGCTTCACCACGGTCTCAGAGGACAGGGCCGGGTGGTCACCAGCTAAAAATGCTGGTCCATGAGCCTAAATAAATTTTCCTTCTCCAAGAAGATTGTCTTAGGAATTCTGTCACAGGGATGAAAAAATTTTTAAGTTTGTGGCTGATTAAGTTCCCTTCTTTCATCTTATCATCTCTCCTACTACAAAACAATACATTTTCTCCTTCTTCCTGTTTTCATTAACATTTCAAAGCCCACTTCAGCATCTTCCCTTTTCTTGCTGAATAGAACTTGGATGTGGTAGCCTCATTTTGGTGACAAGCCCTGGAAGCAATTCAGAAATTCTCTGAAAGAAACCTAGGTCCCTGAATGACTATGACTATGAAAAGCAAATCGCCCCTGCAGACAGACTGTGCATTCACATTGACATGAGGATAGGGAAAGAAAAAGAACTTCTCAATTATTGTATGGCTTCACTTTATGTTAACATACACAGTTCTTTTCAGGAAAGTGGAATTGTTAGGTAAACCCTAAGAAGTTCCCAGTACTGATGTGAATGGAGGCAGCATTTTGCCACTAGAAAGGGCTGTACAGACTTTGGATCCTCTCTTGTTCATTGTATAAAGTGAAGATATGACCACTTCAAGGTATGTCCTTGGAGGGAAAGGTTTTCATTGTTAATATGAGAGAGAGTACAGACAGAGGCATAAGGAAGAATCCAGAGCAGGGAGAAAAGCAATACACTGAACATGGCCAGCAGACTGGACTGACCATGAGAGGAAGGGGACAGGAGTGAGAGAGGAAGAGAGATGGACCAAAAAAGAGGACACGAGAGAGAGGCCCAAGAGAAGAAGACAAAAAGAAGAAGAAGAAAAAGAAGAAGAAGAAGAAGAAGAAGAAGAAGAAGAGAAGAAAAGAAGAAGAAGAAGAAGAAGAAGAAGAAGAAGAAGAAGAAGAAGAA
>CAJQZJ010032618.1:3125415-3143647 GCA_907164525.1 Lophiomys imhausi | reverse complement strand
CTTTCTTTCTTTCTTTCTTTCTTTCTTTCTTTCTTTCTTTCTTTCTTTCTGAGATTGCCCTGAATTCATTGTGTAGAATGGGCTGGTCTAGAATTCAGAGATCTGCCTGTCTCTGTCCCCTCTGTGCCAGGATTAAAGGTGCCACCACTGCCCTGCTCAAAATATTTCACCTGAATCTTAAACAATGGTAATTCTGCAACCCAGAGTACAACACATCTGAACTGCAGTGACACTCCAAATTCATCCTCAAAAATTTCCCATGGTTTAGCAATACCAAACCACAAAAATATCTTTTCCACCTCCCGGTATAGGGAAAAAATCAAAGACATCCAAACAAAAATCAAGCAAAGAAACAAGAATAGTCCAAAAGCTTTGATCCAACTGTGCTGTCCCATTCCTTGGAATCTAGTTGTGGTTGCATTTCATTGGCGGAGCTGTCCCAGAAAGTGAGGACAAGAACCTAGTAGCCAGGGAGCTCTGAACTCCAGTTGCCATCAATTTTGTATTTTCTATTGGGAAGAGTCCTTTTCTGTCTTCCCCCATTGTCACTGCTTCCAATTTAGCCTTCCATCTGTAAGCTCTGTCCTTCTCTAAGCCTGTCCTAGTCTGATCTTTCTCAAAAAGGACACACAGAACCACAATTGTCAGTGTAAAAATCATTTACATACTAAGAGAAAAAAACTCAACTGGAATCCAAATATATTGAGACACAGTGAATTCCTCCCTTCTTAATCTAGGCGGTTAACTCTACTCCCTAGCTCGGTCTAGAAGGCTGATGGTTTTCCAGGACACAAGGAGAGACTAAGCTCTCCACCTTTGCTGCAAGGCATCAGCTTCTGCTGAGGGAGCCATACCTTTGAGATGTATTTGGGTTCAATTCCTCGCTCTTTGACTAGAAAACTGCCTTTCACCTTGGTCAGGCTGTAAGCATGGATTTTAATTGCCCCACTTTAAGCACCAAATGTTGTAGGAAATATTAATATTTATAGTTGATTAATAAGATTATTATGGTGACAGAGTTATCCCTTAAGCCAACTATGAATAACCACACAGACACCTGATGGATTTTAACAAGCCTTAGCCTGGATTGTGCAATCTTAGCCCATCTAAGCTAGCTTTTAATTCTATTCCCCAAATAAAACCCCAATATATACATACATCCCATACATCCATTTGGGCTGTTATCTAATTCATGTCTAGTCTTCTTTCCTCCCCCGGCCTTTTTTTTTTAATCCATTTTGTTCCAAAACCCCAAGAACCTTCTCCTCACCTACTTCTCTTCTACCTAATCCAGGCTGCAGGCACTTCATTCAACCCATCAACTTTAAATTAGGTAGAGGAGGTTTGCACAACAAAGACAGGTATATATGACAATATACTCACGGGTGTGGCAACTAGATGTTGGGGGCCAGGAAGTAGCAATAGAATAAAAGCAGCTTTCAGATCACCCTAACAAGTCATCTGCTTTTGCCTCCAAAGTGCTGGGATCAAAGGCCTGTGCCACCACCACCACCTGGTGAATTCTTCTTTGTACACCTCTAAAATTCTGTAGTTGCTGTGCAGTTCCTGTGGAGGTCTGGAGGTCAGAAGAGGGCGTCAAATCCCCTGGAACCAGGGATCTGAAGTTAAGATTTTGAGCCACCATCTGGGTGCTGGGGACTGAATCCAGGTCCTTTGCAAGGGCAACAAGTGCTATTAACTGCTGAGCCATCTCTCTGGCCTTAGCCAATGAGCTAATTTTGTTGTGTTCGAAGGTTTCAACCTATCAACTATGTGCTGTTCTAACAGCAGCTCAGCGATGTAAACCTTTGTTGCGTTATTCCCTCTGTCCCGTGTGTGGGTGACTTGGTGACCAGTGTGAGATCTGGGTTGGAGAATATTTGCTTATCAGACTCAGATCTAATTGTGCATAGTTCAGTGGTGAACTCAGGTGAAAAATCACCCCCCTGGCCTTTCCAGTACTTTCCAAGTCCGTACTACTTCCCAGTTTGGTTCTCTTTCCATTAAGTGAAGCAGTTAGTGACAGAGGAGAGAGATAAGCAATGTGGGCTTGTTCCATCCTTTTTAGCATTTCCTCCCATAAGATCCCATTGTGGCCTCCATCACCAACATCACTAGACTGTTTGAAAAGTGGAACACAAGGTAACTGAGGCTCACACCCAGCTCTGTAAGAGCGTACTCAAGGGACTTCCTTGGGAGCTGTGATGCTTAGTAATGATCACCCAATTGGTAGTAACTAGAAGCACAGAGGAGACAAACCTCGAAACATATCTGTGAAAGAGTTAAATTGTGTTACCTGAGGAAAAAAAGACCCTCCCTAATCGAGGTAGGTGCCATACCACAGTCTGGGGTCCAGGAGACAGGGAGCCCCCACACCATCATTCATTTTTCTCTCCTTCCTAACTGTGGAGTTTTCTCCTCTTCCAGAGGACTTCCAGAGAACCATGTGAGTTTGAATCCCAGCACCCACATGGCAGCTCACAACCATTGTTAACTCCAGTTGCAAGAGATCCAAAACCTTCTGGCCTCTACTGCATGATCTGCCATCAGTCACCTTCTCTTCCTCCTCCTGTCATGCTTCCCTGCCATGATGGATTGTACCGTCAAATTATGAGCCAAAATAAACTCTCCCTTCCTCAAGCGCCTTTTCTAGGGTATGTTGTCACAGTAACAAGCAAAGTAACTAATGGAGAAGCTTTTCCCTTGGGGGCTCCAGTGCCCAGTTACAGGTTTGGGGCTGCATTATAATCGAGGGATAGAGAAAGACTCCATGGTTCTGCAACCCAGCTGTTGTTCTTTTCAGGGTATGCACACAGGGGGGTGCACACATACCAGCTAGGCTTCATAACTGAGAGATATCCAGAATACTCCAAACCCCAGTTTAGTTATTTCATACCGAATTTGTCATGTCTACATTCTGGGGCACGTATCCAGGCCTGTGGGTGTACCTTCAGTTTTCATTACTCCGTTTTATCAGAAAGATTTCTCCTGTTTTCTCCCTGTCTGTAGCATCTAGACTAAATATAACTGTGATTCATGTATTACACATGCATCCATTTAACTTACTCCTGGGGTAAACAGAGACATAAAACTTCTTGTGCCTCCAGGCAGTCTTGACTTCGGCATTGAACTTTGTTAGGAGCTGCATTCCCTCTTTATTTGAACAATCTCTGGGCATGTAATTATGAGGTTGCCGACTGGTGTGCATAGTGAAAAAAAAAAAAGGTTTCAGATTAGTGAATGTCTTCTCCATTTAAAGAAAAGTACTTCCCTTCCCCCCAGAGTTCCTGAGAGAAATGGCATTGTTATTGGATCACTAAATTATTTATTTAAAAAAAAAACCAACATTTTTAAAAGATTCATATTAGATAAAATATGCTAACAAAAAACCACCGTGTTCTAAGGTAATTATTCTTTATTACCAGAGTATTATTTTAATGCTGCTAATGATATTGTTGAAGCATTTAAAAACATGTTTTCCCAGCAGCAGCTGTTCATGGGAAGAATCTACTTTGTTAATTAAGTTTGAGTGTGTGTGTTGGGGTGGTTGAATGAGGTGTTTTGCTTTTTGCTTATATTTGCTTTTCTATCTGTCTAAGATACCTATTCCTTAAGACCTCACTTTTACCATCAGATAAACATGATGTAATTTTAGAAGTAGGGGGGGGGGGGGGGGGGGGGGTGTGGAGGAGAGGCTATGCTGTTGGTTCATTTTTGAGATAAGGTCTCTGTATAGTCCAGGCTGAAGAGCCTCCTGCCTCAGCCTCTCAAGTGTTGTGATGACTGGTATACACCTCCATGCCCAGTTTGGGAAACTGAGACAGGCCCTTGCTCAGGCCCATGAACCATTACCCATAGGCTTTGCTCTGTGACTCTCAGCTTCCTCACGTGAATGTGGTGATGGTCTTATTTCTTCCACTTATTTACCCGAAAAGCTTTAGGTGAGGCTTGGAGGTAAGGTTATGACACTTTGCTGCCATAGTATTCTGTGCCTTATAGGGTTTCATGCTGAGATTGAGATTGTCATGGAGAAAAATGAGACAAGAAAGGAACATCTGGTCATGACCATACATATTAACTCCTGGGGCCCATAAGGCTGACAATATTGAAAATTATGACACTTTGTTATTTAGTGCGTTTAAAAAATTTTCTGGAACCAACTTCTATGTATCACTTCCTGAAGATCAGAGGTTAAAAAAAAAGTAGCAATTATCTTGCATATCTGTTTGACCGGAAAGATGGATCAGAGCTCAAGAGCGTTCAGGCCCCTGGAGAGGGCCTGAGCTGGCTTTTCAGTACCCATATCAGGAGCTCAGAACTTCCTGTCACTATTACTCCAGGGACCCAACACCTCTTTCTGGCACCCATGAGCACTGTGCACATGTGCCCACAATCATAGACAAACACAAATATACAACAACTAATGACAACACTCTTAGGGGTTGGAGGACTCAGGTGCTGAAAGCACCTGGCTGCTCTTCCAGAAGACTTGGGTTCGATTCCCAGCACCCTCATGGCAGCTCACAACCATCTGTAACTCCAGCTACAAGAGATCCAAAACCTTCTGACCTCTACAGGTACTCCATGCATTGTGGTGTACACACATACTTGCAGGCAAAACACCCGTACTCATAAAGTTTAGAAATAAAGAAATAAATGAAGTCTTTTTATTAGCACCACGCTCTAACAAACTGAGCTAATCGGCCAGCCATAAATGAAATCTTTTTAAAAATGGATGTAAAACTCCCTTCCTCAGCGAAAGGATGATAGACAAGAATACAAGGCAAGGATAAGAGATGGGCCCTTGGTGTGTTTCCACTCCTTGGATTGAGGAAGTCACTGTTTCCTTTTTCTAGGCAGTCTTGGATCTGTGCCTGTATTGGTAGGACATATCTGGCCCCAGAAGGGACTGAGTTGGGAACCCTATGAAGGAAGTGCAAGATCAAGTTATCTTTGGACAAATCCAACCCCTTTTTATAGAGTAATTACTGACTTTTCATAAGGGCTTTGATATTTGTAGTGGTCTTCGGTGACCATGATGACTCTAGGTCCTTAATTAAAAAGTCATTTGTTGAAAACATAGAATTGAAGATTGTACTAAATGACCAGAATGTGGAGCACAATAGCAACTCAATGAGACAAGGTTTTGAAGTGGTTTTGCATCTCCAAGTACACCGTGGAAAACTGTCATTAGTCTGCCTCAGTGAGTCACTAGAGATGTGATTTTGTCCATGTTGGAGACACAATAGATGGCCCGAAGCCTCACCTTGGACTCATTACTAATGTGTGTGAAAGAATTTCATTCCTGGACGAACTGGATAGTAAAACTGGCAAGAAGGTGTATTTTTGAATAGGTGTGTGAATTGAGTCTGGTGTCCAGAGCTTAAAGCTGGGTAGGAAAGTAGAAAGGCAAGCCCTGTGGATTCAAAGACTACAATATGCTTTCAGCCTTCAGAGAAAACTTAATTCAGGAGAAGAATTCCCTTGGTAATGACTGCTTTGTCATGTGATTAGTAACTACAGATAGAATTTTTCAGCACAAAGAAATTGTCTGAGTTTCCTGGTGCATCAATATTTACCTAAATAGAAACAAAAGCTAAATATTTTGTTCTTTGAATCTATTGCCCTTAGAAAACAAGTTACTTTACTACTTTTTAAATTGATGAAATGATTTATTAACTGTGTGGTGGTGGGGGGCTTGAGTTACCATAGAACTGTGTACATGTTAGAGATCTTTGTCTCTTTTGTTTCTGCTGCACGACAGTGAACACCAGCAGATTCTCCTGTTTCTGCTTCCCATCTCTCAGCTGGAGTGCTAGGAGTACAGAGGCATGTCATCTCTTCTAGCTTTCTGTGTGAGTTGTGTCCAGATTTTTGTGGTTTGTGGGGACCTGCCAAGCCATCTCCGAAGCTCCCAAACAACTTACTTTAAAAACTAAGTATGGGCTGATTAGACGGCTAAGCTGAAGTACTGGATACCAAGTGTGGTGGTTTGAATGAGAACTCTCCTTTTGGACTCATATTTGAATGCTTAGGGAGTGGCGTTAGGAGGTGTGGCCTTGTTGGAGTAGGCGTGGCCTTGCTGGAGTAGGTGTGGCCTTGTTGGAGTAGGCGTGGCCTTGCTGGAGGATTTGTGTCAGTGGGGGATGGAGTTTGGGGTTTGAGAAGCTCAAGCCAAGCATAGTGGCTCACTGTCTCTTCCTGTTGCTTTAAGAATATGGGTAATGCAGTTGGTAGGTTAAAAGAGGAAAAATAAAGGAGTTTTCTCCTGAGTTCTATTTTCCCACGTTGTGGTGTGGTGGTTGAATAAGAATGGCCCCCAAGGCTTATATATTTGAGTGTTTAGTCAGCAGGGAGTGGCACTGCTCGAGAAGGATTAGGACATGTGGCCTTGTTGAAGAAAGTGTGTCACTGGGATGCCATCTTGGCTCCATTTCTGACTGACAGATCCTGAGAAGGGAAACAGGGTAGGAATGGTTGGGGGGTTACTGAGACCTCCAGTACCAGTGAACATACTGAGAACAGACTCTTTGGAGACAAGCTTTAGTGAGACAGCTCATTTAATGGGGGGAACAAGGGCTTCTTAAATCTTTGGGGTGGATGGGTATGGGTTTTCAGGGTGAGTGTCCATCATTGGCTGGGGCCAAGGTGCTGGGGATCCCTCATTTGCATGAGGTAGAATGCTGCTGGACATGAGCTTACAAAGGGAGAGGAAGTTTAACCTGGGTACCAGGCCATGTGACCACCTGGGGGGAGGGGCAAGGCTAGGAGCACAGAGTAGGAGCAGAGGACTCTGTGCACTGGGACATGCGGGCCCAAGGCAGTGGGGGAGAAGTCCTACTCCTGCGGATCACAGGATGAGATTTCTGGGATTTGGACATGCCTCAAGCCCACTCTTGCTCCGGGGTGGCTCTCTACCCCATCCCATGACTTCCCAGCCCCCACACTGGGTGTGGGCCTTGAGGCTTCAAATGCTCAAACCAGACCCAGTTCTTTCTGTTCTTGCTGCCTGAAGATACAGATGCAGAACTCTCAGCTCCTTCTCTAGCACAATGTCTGCCTGTGTGTTGCCATGATCCCTTGCCATGATGACAATGGATTAAACCTCTGAACTGCAAGCCAGCCCCAATTAGATGCTTTCCTTTATAAGAGCAGCCATGGTCATAGTTATGACTAGATACAATAGAACAATGACTAAGATACAAGGTAACAGGGAGAAAAGTCACAACTGAGCGAAAGGTTGGTGGAGATAAGGCCATGTCTGTCAGAGAGATGAGATGCACGAGAGGACAGAAGGATTTGGGTAATTGGTGATGGCATGGCAGTCTTGGTGGACCTTTGATGCAAATACAAAGAACGAATCAAAATTGGTTTGAACCAGGGTTGAAGTTTCACCAAGTGAGCAGGGCAGTGGAAAAGGAAAAGCTGGGGTATACACAAGGAATATGCCCTTTGCCCTGTGAAAGTAGGATGAAAGGAGAAGGGACTAGGTGATCAGGTGTGACTGCTGTCTTAGTGTCAGGAAGTATGCTGGAATTGAGGGAGTGGTGTGTGGAGCTGTAGTCAACCACTCATGACCCTGACACCAGGTTCAAGAAAAGTTCAAGGAAATGGGGTTCAGGGGTGGCGGTGCGTGCCTTTCACTTCACTCTTGGTTAAGAGGCAGAGGCAGGAGGTTCTCTGAGACATAGCTGCAAAGTGAGACCCTGTCTTTAAAAAAAAAAGGAAGGAAGGAAAGAAAGAAAGACAAGAAAAGAGAAAAGAAAGATAGGGCGGGGTATTAGTTGTGTCCTTATGTAACTAGTGGAACTACCAAGGTAGCTAGAGATGATGAAAATAAAATCATGTGGTAGACACTGGAACGGAGGAGAGGAAGCTGCCCTGTGACTACGGGAAGCAAAAAGCTGTGGAACAGTTCCCAAAAACATGTGCAAGCAGCAGGGCAATGTGTGGTCAGCACAGGGGTAGTTGTGGGACAACAGGAAGCCCCAAACTTACTGAGGATTTTAGTCCGGGTGGTGACTCTAGTCTTTAATTCCAGACCTAGGAGGTACCTCTCTGTGAGTATAAACCTGGCTTGGGCTACATAGTGAGACCCTGTTTAAAAAAATTTGTGTGTGAGTGTATGTATATATGTATACGTGTATAACTTTTATGATTTTTGAATATATATAATTTATAATTTCAATATATATATATAATTTTTTGTAACTTTTGAAAACACTGAGATTCTTTTTAAAATTATTTTTGATAACTTGACTATGCAGATTTCTAGCCTGAACTTTGTAGCTGACCACATTGTATCTCAGTGTGAAAAGACTAGACAATGCCTCAAAGCCACACATTTCAGGAGTGCTACAGACTTTTTAGAAGGAAAGAATAATGGTGTGGAACTGGCAGAGGTGCATCTGGGATTAATTCCACGATCAGAGGTTTGGGAGCATACGACTGGTAAAGGCAGCATCGGAATGAGTTCCATCTCATTGCCAATATTCCTTACTTTCAGATCTGCCCTGGGATTCTGGTTTTAGAGGCCGACTCTGAGTATTTGCTTCTCCTCTCTGCATTTATCTGACTTCAAACTTTTGTGGCTTTAAACACCTACTAGGGCCTACATTAAATGATTGCTTCCTGTTAAAATGGAAATATTTATATATATGAAATATATAACTATTTATGCAAAGCATAAATATATATAACTGAAATATATATTCCATAATATATATTCAAATTTCAAACACCTGGAAGTAAGACTTCTAGAACAACGAAGCCCCCGTGTCCCTCTCATCCAAATTAACCTAAACCCTATCTTCATTCTCGTACATTCCTTTTCTACCATTCTGAAGTAAACCTTTGACTTCCTAGGCCTGCTCGCCTGTGCCTGCCTCTCCTCCTGGGATAGCTAGGCCCTTTGTGCACTGGCCTGGGCTGGAGGAAGGGAAGCTCAGCCGGCATGGGTGAGCGTAATGAAGGGCTTTGGTAGGCAGAGAGTGCTTGGGTAAAGAACACAGATACCTGGGAACAGTTTTGGAGAACTGGTTCAGATAACTGGTGGGAAAGGGGGGTTATTTATATCCCTGGGGAGTTGGGCAGGGTCTCTGGGGCAAGGTTTGTGTGGCTGTGTACAATCAGCTAGGGCAGGGGTGTTGGAAGATGCTTCATCTGCATGTTCAGGGGCCTGGGAGATCCGAGGGGAAAAACCCTTATAGTCAAAACAAGGAGTGAGGCTTGATAGCTATCAGGGCAGCAAATTCTTATTGGGGTTGATGGTGGGGCAGCTGACTTTCTGTTACCAGGTTGGGACTGGGAAGGGAGCCAACTCCTGCTGGCCTCATCTGAGGGCTGAAGCTGCTTCGACCCTTTCTCCATTAATGCTGGGCCATTACAGTCCCACACATCACCTTCCAAGTATTTCAATATTAATTCTAAATGATAAATAGATAATTAAAAAAAAATCTCATTTGAGTTGGGCATGGTGGCTCACACCTGTAATCTTAGCAATCCAGTGGCTGTGATAGCCTGGGCTACCTAGTGAGTTCTGGTCCAGCCTGAGCTGCAGAATACTACAGGTACTCTCTGAGCAAAATGGAGAAGGGGGCTTACCCGAAATCTTGAGATCATAGGGTCACAGATCTTTGCTTTTGAAATACTGAGATTGAGGCTGGAGCGATGAGTCAGCAGCTAAGAGTGTGAGCTGCTCTTCCAAGGTTTGGTTCTCAGCACCCATATCAGGAGGCTCACAACCACCTGTGACTCCTGTTTCAGGAGATCTGATGCCCTCTTCTGTGTCTGTGGTTACAGTTGGCAACCCACACACTTGGCAATCGTACACACATACACATAACTAAAAATAACTCTTTAAAAGAGTCTGCATGGCCAGGTGTTCTGGCTCACGCCTTTAATCCGCAGCACTCTGGGGCAGAGGCATGTGGATCTCTGTGAATTCAAGGCCAGCCAACTACATAGTGAGTTCCAGGACAGCCAGAGCTACGTGATGAGACTATGTCTCAAACAAACAAACAAACAAACAAACACAAGAACAAACCACCCCCAAACACAATAAAATAAAATCTGTGTGCTAATCCAGAAGTAGCATATACTTGTGATCCTAGCACTTGGAAATCAGAGGCAGAAGTTAGTTCAAGGCCATCTTTGACTGTTTAAGAAGCTTGAAGCCAGTCTGACGTATATGAGACTTCATTTCAAAGTAAACTGAATTAAAAGGAAAGAAAAGAAAAATCTTAACAAAAGACAGTTGATCTTCTTTGTCAACTTGATTGGATTTAGAATCACTTAAGAGGTCCCTGGTTGTGTTTGTGAGGGCATTTAAAAGAAGATTAATTTGGGTGGGCACCTAGCGTGAATTTGGTGGCAGCATCCCATGTGCCCTGGGAGTGGGTGGAATAATAGAGGACAAAGGAAGAGGTGAGCTGAGCACCTGTTTCATCTCTCTCTCTGCTCTGTTTAGAAATGTGAACAAACAGCCTTGAGCTGCTGACCTTTGTCTTACCCTCCAGTATGGACTGGTATCCTCAAACTGTGAGCCAACAAAAAAATCCTTCCTCCCTTGGGTTTCTTCTTATTGTGTATTTGGCCACAAAAACAACAACCAACAGTGACAACGACAATACTAAACTACATTGTCCTACTTTGAAAATCAGACTCCATATTTTTTCAGGATGAGAATTCTATTCTGTGGTTTTTTGTTTGTTTGTTTTTGTTTTTTGTTTTTCAAATAAATTTACAGATAAATGGGAATGTGGGCTGCATCTCAAACTGCCCCAATGAAGAACTGCTTTAAGAACAACTCAAACCCTCGGTTGTGTTTCCCACAAACTCATAAAACATTAAACTCTTCTCCGAAAGGTGATCAGTTAGTTTATAGCAAAGAATGTTCAAGTAAGTGCAAACATTATCTTAGGAAGAGTGTCTCACATCTATTTCTGTTCTAGGAAATGCCACAGGGGTGTAGTGGCTTTGTAATCAGATGCCAGGGGTGGGAGGTGGGAGGGTTGCTTTCCCATTTCATCGTGGTGAACTTGAGCAAGTAGTAATAAAGATCATATGAGATTAGGGAATAAGAAGTGCCAATGACTATTCTAAAACAAGAAATGTTAGAAAACACAGGAAGATTTAGCAAAAGTCTTCCTCTCATTACTTTACAGGAAGATGGGAGGACATAAGGAATGGTACAAAGGGGCCAGATGTTAATCAAGAACCTCTGTATTGAGAACACAGGCATCTGGGTCAGTTCAATGTGGTCAGCTGCAGGCTCAAGTTACTTTTTACTCAGTACAGACCATGGAGCTGCATGGCCGACCTGACGGGTCTGCACCCTACGCTTTCCATGAGGTGGTTTAGGAAGAGAGAGCTGCAAAGATTCCAGGGCTAAACCTGCTTTCGGTTTCCCTAGGAGTAGGATGGAAAACTGAGAAGCAGTGAGACACAAACACACTAGGTTGTCTAGAAAATAACTGTAACACTCTTAGCTTCAGTCCCTTCCAGGACTGTTGATGAATCCGGTGCTTCAGCCTGCCTGTTTGCTCCTCTTCCAGGCTGAGTCAGTGCCGCCCCAGCCTGCCTGGCTTCCTCCCTTCTCGGAGCCGGATGATCCCACTGCCGTTAAGTCTTCTGTGACAGTGCCAATGTGGTAGTTGTCAATTCACAAGTGATTGCCAAGCCTCTGAGAAACAAGTATAAACACTGGAAGATGTCTTGGCCACCCCCTAATTTCCATGGGAATCTGCAAGATTAGATGATAAAGAAATGGAGATAACTGAACAGCCTAAGATCAAGATCTTGCCATGGTGAAATATACCGTGGATCACGTCAGTTCTGTGGATATGTTGCTTTAGAATGACAAACTTACAAACTTTTCATTTAAGTGTAATGTAATTACAGAAAAATAGGATTTATGGGGATGGAGAGATGGGTCAGTGTTTAAGAGCACTGACTGTTCTTCCAGAGGTCTTGGGTTCAATTCCCAGCACCTACATGGTAGCTCATAACTGTCTGTAGTTCCAAGGTCTGACACTCTCACAGAGACAAACATGCAGACAAAATACCAATGAACAAAAATCAAAATAAATAAGTTATCTTAAAAAAGAAAATTAGGATTCATATATTTAAGATCATTAAATAGTGCTAAAGGATCACAGTTGTATTATTAATTTCTGTGACCCAAAATAGAATTAAAATTGTGAATTTGAGTTCCAGATCTTCTTATCTTGCTGCCTGTACCTCCCACAAGATTATGGGTGTGGGTTAACACACCTGGTTTATGCAGTGTTTGGGATAGAATCCTGGGTTTTGTGCCTGCTCGAAGCACTCTCCCAGCTGAGCCATAGCCCCAGCCCTGCTCCCATTCTCAGTAGTATTACATTTCACTGTGGTACGCTATACCAGTCTTGGTTCTGAGTAATGCCTACATCAGTGCATCACATATTACACTGACCAGTGAATTTCATGACTCCTGAACAAGTTAGCAAGTTGAATTAAGAACAGAATTCAATATATAGAAGTGTGTGTGTGTGTGTGTGTGTGTGTGCGCGCGCGCAGCTTATAGCATTTTTTTCTTTATTTTTTATTTCTTCAAGTTACATCTCAATTGCAGTCCCCTCCCTATTCCCCCTCCAGTCCCACCCTCCCACCCTCAACCCCCCATCCTCTTCCCTTTTTTTTTTCTTTTAAGTTTAAGGTATATCTTATTTCTCCCTACAGTTTCCCCTTTCAGTCCAACAAATGGCTCTTTCTCTTATAATAACAAATACAATACAGTACAACAGAGGTAATTAGGCCACAGTTATGAGGATTATATGGCTTAACGTACATTCCCAATGACCAGTCCATATGTATTTGGTACCTGACTTTAACATTCTACTATCTAAACTTCTCCATGAGTTTAAAGGTCTATATCTGACTCAACATTCATACTAACTTGCAACACAATTTTAAAAGTATCTTCTTAGATCTATAACACTCTCTTGACTCCTAAACAACTCAAAATTAAATTATGAGACTCTAGCTATCTGTTCTTCAACTACCTCAGAGACCTGAGAGGGATAAATATATCTAATTTTATAGGAAGTACAGGGCCTGCAGCTTCCCAAACTAAGAAATGACATACCTGTGGCTGCCTGGACAGTTCCCATTTTCTCTCCATACATTACAGCATCGATCTTCAGTCATTTGGCCCCGTTTCTCTGACAGACATTGATTGTAGAGCAGGGGTTATGAAGGACTTACCTACCCTGTCTTGGCAGAGCTAGGCTGTCGACTTACCTGCTTCCAGGTTTTGTCCTTTTTGGACAGCAATCTGTCTACAGTTGGAGAAAGGGGCTCTTCCTACCAAGAGATAGGCTTGCGACTAATTCAATCATCTCCCACTGGAGATTCTTCGATGCTCATCTTCTACTTGGAGGAGAATAGGGGGTGCTGTCAGGAGTTGATATGTCTTGATATAAAAAAAAATCTAAAGTTATGAAAACATCTTTGAATGCCATATTCTGCAGATCTCTTGAGGTTTTTGAAGAGGCCCTATCTATCTCTTATATTAGGGTAAGCAGATGTTGCTTGTCTCTTAGCAGGTTTATTTCTGATTAGCTTAGCAAGTAACTATAATAGGCTGTCATAGTACCTAACAGAATGACTGGCTTGCATAACCATTAGTCTGCATTTCTTAATTATCCTAAACAGTTCGTGATAATTAGTAGTAAAAGGCCAAAACATCACATTTCATTTTTTTTCTTTACCTCCTAACCCTTCCATCCCATTTCTCTGGGGTGGGGTGTCCTTATATAACAGTCCCTCATCTCAGTTGCTTATAGCATTTTAAACTTTGTTAACTACAAAGAATAAGATTGTGCAACACAGTTGGAAGGAAAACAATTTCTGATATAGAGATCAAATTGTGTTTATAGAACTCATTATTGGCAGCTTTGCTATCAGTCATTTCCTGTGGGAATATTTCACTGGAGAATATTTTTATGTCTTGACTATTCATGAAATAGCCTTAGGTTCCTGCAATAAAATATCTTAGCAGAGTTGGTATTAATGCATAAACATCATATTGTAATATTTCATATTATGAATTGAGAGTATGTTTAAAACTGTCTTTCCTATTTGTTACTGAGAGAATTTTGAAACAGTACCAAATACTACGGTCTAGTGGAGAGTTGAGCAACAGACTGGAAACTGAAGCTACTTGTTTTCTATTAACATTGCTGTCAATTAAAAAGGGTTCATCATATACAGTGCTTAAAACGCTGTATTTACCATAGAACGGGGGTTGTAGTTCTGTCCTTAGGAAGTGGGAGAATATTGAATTTTCTTGTAAGGGAGACAGAGCATACATACAACAATCTGTTCCAACAAATATATGATAAAGATTTGTGTGTGTGTGTGTGTGTGTGTGTGTGCTGACTGTGTTTATGTGTGTGTATGGTTGTGTGTATGTATGTGTGTGGATGTGTTGGATAATAATAAAGGACTATTGGAGTTGGTAGAACTTGAGGTCATGTCCTTTTGGGAGTTGAATTCATGGTAAAGAAGTAAGTTGAAAATAAAGATGGGTAGGGTCTTCCACCTCCTCCTTACACTCTTGTTTTAGAGTGAATGTGCCACAGCCATGTGTGGAGGTCAGAAAACAATGGGTCCCCGCCTTTCATGGTGGGGGTTCTGAAGATATAACTCAGGCTTGAAGGCAGGCAACCTTTACCTGCTGAGCAATCTTGTCAATCTCTTTGTTCCTTTGTTTAGTTTTTCTGGGAGAGGGTCTCACTAAATAGTTTGGGCTGTCCTCCAACTGTCCCATCCTATGCTCCTCCTTCCCCAATGTTGCATTACATGCAAGTATACCACCACACCAAACCTAGGATGGACAAGATTTCCACAAATACAGATGGGGGGGGGGGAAAGCTATTACAGAAGGCAGAGAGCCAACCACTAACAAATAGAGCACAGATCTAAGCAAATATAGAGGGTGGCTCCTTAGGTGCAGGAAAACAACGTGGTTTACATGGAGGACCATCCTGGAATAATAAATAGGAGCAAGTTATTTTATTTTGTAATCCAAGCACTATTTTCTCAGTTACCACTTTTTGAGGACTTGAGTAACTGCTAAGTACAGGTATGTGATAGATATTTGTACATTTTAAGCAGCTCAAAGGCCATTCCTAATACATAAAAACTAAATAGTATACCTGAGATCAGGGACGATGGTAGCACTGATTCTTATCGATCATTGACAAGTCAGTTAAATATGAGGGACTTGGGTTTGGTGTTACTATTTTGTGAGCACAGATATTTCCAAATTTCACCTTTTCTCTGTTTCAATCCAGCTGTTTCTCAACGAAGAATTGAAATGAAGAGTTACCATTTTTACACTTAAAAGCTGTAAACTAGAGCTTTCAGTTAGGTAGTTGTACTCAGGACTGATAACCGTGGCTCCATTTAACATGTTTTGTTTGATGTAGGGATTAACGTTGGATGTGCAGGCATTTTTTTCAGAAGGAAAAACAGACTTAAAAGAGAGGGAAACGAGGTGACTTAGGACACAAAGGATTAAAAATGTTTTTTTCCTTATCGAAAAGGAATTGCTGCAAATCCCTTTTATTATTTATTTTTATGTACATACATGGCTGTTTTATCTGCATCTATGTCTGCCTACAACACGCATGCCTGGTGCCAGCGGAGGCCAGAAGAGGGCATCGGGAACCCCTAGAACCGGAGTCACTGACGGCCGTGAGCCACCGGGGCTGGGAATCGAACCTGTGCCCTCCACACAGCCAAGTCACCTCTCCCCAGCCCCGCAAATTCCTTTTCAACAGCTCTGGGGGGACAGGGGGTGCAGGGAACTGATCGGAACATCTCTGGAACGCCGTTCCCGCGAGATACTCCCGCGCTCTCCCTGGGTCCATCCAAACAGTCTTTTGTTCCTCTCAAGCTAGGACTTGCCGCCCGGGACGGAGCCACGCCTCACGCGGGGGGCCGCGGCCCGACCCGCTCCACCTTTCTCCCTCCGCAGCCCCGCCGGCCCCGCCCCCGGGGCGCCCACCTCGGGAAGGCAGCGCCGGGCCCCGCGCGCCCCGTCGCGGCTCCAGCTCCGGGGCATGCGCGCTGCGGCGCCCGCGCCCTTCCCCTCCCCACCGCCCGCCCGCTCCCCTTCGGCCCGCCGCTGCGGAGTTATGCCAAGTATGCGAGGAGCTGGCGGGGACCGGCCGCGGTCACGGAGGGCCGCCGCCTCCGCCCGCACGGGACTCGGAGCCCGCCCTGCGCCCAGGGCGAGCCGGGTTGCCGAGGCGGCGCGCATGGCGGAGCCCCCGCGGAGGACGCTCGGCCGGCTCCGGGAGCCGCGCGGCCCCGGGGCGCTCGGGCTGCGTGCGGACCCCGGGGCGCCCTCGTTCTCCGAGGGGCGCTCGCCGGCCCGCGAGCTCGTGGGCCCCGGCGTGGAGCGGCCCGCGTCCGGGACCCCGGCGCGCCACGAGCGGCAGGACGCGCGGGCTCCCTGGTCTCGCGGGGCTCAGGAGGCCGCCGCTCTGGGCCGCGCGCCGGCTCGCGCCCCTCCGGGCGCCGAGGGCAGCGGCGACGACGGGGAGGACGGGGACGCCGACGACTACGAGAACCTGCCTGCGGGCTGCGCGCCCGAGGGGGCGGGGGCGCTGCGGGCCTCGCCTTCCCGAGCGGCGGGCTCCTCCCCGGGGCTGGAGGGCGGCCGCCTGGAGACCGGCCGGCTGCAGACCCAGTTGCGAGAGGCCTATTATCTGCTGATCCAGGCCATGCACGACCTGCCCCCGGACTCGGGCACGCGGCGGGGCGGACCCGCCGCAGCCCGGGCGCGGGGCCAGCAGCCGCCTCTCCCCCGCGGCGCAGCCGTGCGCCTAGCCGGCAGCCCCCGAGGCGGCGACCGCCCTCCGCAGCAGGTGTCCCCGCCCAGGTCGCCTCCGAGGGAGTCCAGGTTAGGACGGCCGCCCGGTCCTCGGATGCGGCTGCCCAGCTGCAGGAGTCTCGAGAGCCTCCGCGTGGGCGCCCAGCCGCCTCTGCTCCAGCGGTGGGCGAGCGACAGCTGGATCCGGAGCGGTGCGCACGGAGACAGGGACGAGCCCCCGCCACGTGGAGGTGGGATGGGGGACTGGAGCGGCGGCAGCCACCGGGCTGCTGCGTCCGCCGCCCTCCTGCCTCCCATCTGCCAGGGCCCCAACGGGTCCTCGGGACGTCCCTTTAGAGATCCTGCGGGGACCTCTGTGATATCCAGCAGCCGAGAAGACTGTCCCAAGGGGCCTCCCCTCCTCAGGCCGCCTGCGGTGACAGTCAAGAAGCTGCAGAAGTGGATGTACAAAGGACGCCTGCTGTCCCTGGGAATGAAGGGTCGCGCCCGTGAGACAGCACCCAAAGTTCCCGGAGCACAGGCAACCTCTCCAAATTTGGGCAGCTGGAAAGTGCATGAAAATCACGTCCTCTCGGTGACCACGGACCAAAGAATCACACTGACAGGTAGGACACGGTGCAGCCAATATGCTAAGCAATGCCATGAGCCTCTAGTGCAGTTCTCAACTTTCCCAATGCTGCGACTCTTTAATACGGCTCATGTTGCCGTGACCCGCAACCATAAAGTTATTTTCGTTGCTACTTCAATAGCTGTAATTTTGCCACTGTTATGAACCGTAATGTAAATACCTATGTTTTCCAGTGGTCATAGGGGACCCTCGTTGAGTCATTCAATCCCCAAAAGGATCGAGACCCACAGCTTGAGAAACATTGTTGTAGTGTTTACCAAGTGGGCTTCTGCCTGCGCCAGTGTTTTTGCATACGGTCCCGTGACTCTGTCAGTGTCACGTATTAAATCTTTTGTTTTCACCCTCCCTTTCCCTCCTCCTCTTTCTCCCTCTCTTTCTCTGGCTTCCTGCTTTCTCCTTCTTTCCCTTTTCTGAATTTTTTTTTCTCCAAGAGTCAGCGTGTCTCCTCCCTTAGGACAACAGTGAGTATAAAGGTTTTAAGTTCTTCACATGCTTTTTCTTTAGGTTTTGAGCTGAGCCGGGCGTCGCTGCCTTGATTTTTCTCTGTAGCTCTAGGCAAACTCTAATACTTGGGAAGTTTGTGAGAATCTTAGTCTTCATAAACTTTACTTAATTAGGCTCTTTTTCTTCTCAACCAGGCACTCACACGTACTTGAGCTCAGACATACACGTGAGCATGCTGGATACACACACACACACACACACACACACACACACAC
>CAJQZJ010032618.1:3086196-3119186 GCA_907164525.1 Lophiomys imhausi | reverse complement strand
TAGGTCCAGTGTCGGAGATGTGTGTAAACGGTGTCCCGCATAGGTCCGGTGTCGGAGATGTGTGTAAACGGTGTCCAGCATAGGTCCGGTGTCGGAGATGTGTGTAAACGTTGTCCAGCATAGGTCTGGCATGCCATTACATAATAAGAGATGTGGACTGGAATGTGAGGGAGGTCTAGATTTCAGTGCCTCTGCCTCCTGAGTGCTGGGATTAAAGGTGTGTGCCACCACACATTTTTATTTTTAAACATTTTAATGACTGGTCTGCAGTGCAGTGTGTTTCCTGCTCTACCTGACATTGTGTTCTTTCTTTTCCTCTTTGAAGCAGACTTATTTGAAAATGTCTGTGGGTCTCCTTTGAAGAAAAGAGACCCTGAGGATGTAAAAGATACTGCTGAACTTAGAGGTCACCAGCCTCTTAACAACATCACTGTTTCCAAGAAACGTAATTGGCTGTATCAGAGTACTCTGAGGTCTCACAGTCTGGAAGAGAGGAATCGATGCCGAGATGGAAGTTATTTTTCCCTCTCCCCCATGTCTCCACCCAAACATCAGCTGTTGCAGCCTTTCTGTAAACCCCCTAGGGAGCACTGTACACATGCGGTGTGTAACCCTGCCAGCTCTCCGTTATCAAGAAACTGCCCTTTTGACTTCAGTGAGGACAATGATGCTGATGATGAAGGAGAAATATGGTACAATCCTATCCCCGAGGACGACGACCTGGGCACAGCAAGTGTTGTGAGTCTCGAGGAGGCAAATGCTGCTGCTCTGAAGCTCCCTGCTCTCCGCGTGAGCGTGTCTACGAGAGACCAGATGAAGGCTGAGCCTCACGGTGAAGAATTGCCGTGTCCCGCCCAACCCACAGGCGATGTCCAGACCTCACAGCCAAATGGAATTCATTCTGTAGATTCCATTCATCCCACGGAAGTTACACAGCAGTGTAGGCAGAGCTTAGCACACAGGACACAGGAAGGCGTGAAGGCAGAGGACGGCCCCATGTTGAAATCCGCTTTTACAGGTAGAAGTCATTGTAAACCTGAGGTCTCGTTTTTTCTTTTTCAGGTCTTTGGTAGTTCCTAAAGCTGCGCATAGATGGTATCTGTTGTATGTGTCTTACACTTTGTCCTATAAGGTGAAGACATTTTGGGCCTGGGGACAGGTGGCTCGGCACTAATAATGCTTGTTGCTCTTGCAGGGGACCTGAGTTGGGTCCCAACCCCACATCAGTTGACTCAGTCACAGCTGCCTATAACTCCACCTCCTGGAGGATCCAACATCTATAGCTTGGTGCATAATTCTGTATATTAAAGCATTTTTCATCTTATACTGCTCCTCACAGCTGTTCTGTGATTTGTTTGGTATAGTTGTAGTTTCAGTGAAAATAGAATTTTGTATTTTTTAATTTTATCGAATTTTAAAAACCAAAGCACTTTTGTACTCACGTGTGTGTGTGCATGCGTGCATGCATGCATGCTTGTTGCTGTGTGCATGCTACAGAACTCATATGAGGTCAGGGTGACCTTGAGTCCTCATCTTCCACCTTGTTTGAGGTGGGTCTTTTATTGCTCACCGATGCATGAGCACCTGTTTCTACCTACCATTTCAATGTAGGAACACTGATCACATACTCACATGAGCACACCCGACTTTGCACAGATTCTGAGGACTCGAACTCAGGGTCTTATGCGTATGCAGCAAGTACTTTACTCACTCGGCCATCTCCTTAGCCCCACATTTTTGTAGTAATAAATCCCTTCTTGTCTGCAGTAGAAACTCTAACATATAAAATGTTTCATTTTAAAAATTAATGGCTTAGGAGCTGTTTACTAACAGTTTATAAAATGAATCAGTTATTAAATTCCTTAATAAATTAGGGAAATCCAGAGCATTTTAATATACTGGGTAACTTTTCTAGGTTTTAATAAAATAGGTTAATATTAAACAAAGCAGGACCCTGATTACTACAGAATGTTCTAGACCAGTGAGCCAGTAGGGCTGCTTTGTGATAGGCAGTACAGGGAATGCTTTGTCTTGTATGCAATCACTCTATTCCTTACGATCTGTTTACCAGAAAAGCCCCAGTAGGCATACTTATAACAGTCACTTTTCTATATACAGACAATACTTGTCATTAGGATACAGAGATGGGCAGGAAAAGACTTTTATGTTGTTGCTTTAGTGAAAGGTCATGTAATCTACTGAATCTGAACAAATAAACATGTTCACATCCTGAAATAGTTTTGCCAAGATTAGATTCTGGTATTAAGGTTATTAGATCTCTAAAGGAGCAGACAAAATTCTGAAAATTGAATATTAAATAATTAGAATGATACTGCATTGTTGTTTTAAAGGAAAATTTAACTTTCATATTTCAGAACATATTTTGTTTGATAAATTTGAAAACTCAGGAGCATGCACAGATTCAAAAAATGTTATTGATTAACCCATCCTTTTTAGTTGGAAAAGTTTAGCGTTTAGCATATCCTATCAGCGTTTTGCCAGAATCAGCTTACCAGGAAGTTTAAATGGATATACAATATCCTAATAGACTTTTAGAACAAAGAAGGCTTCTTTGTTGCCCAAATTACAGACTTGTTTGGTTTTTAACTTTTTTTTTTTTTTAATCAACACACTTGGCTTTAGAGGGAATACATACAGAGGCAGCATTGTGACGTTCGAGTTGTGTTTCTAGATGGATGTACTAAGGTTGGAGCCTTTTCTAGTTCCTCCAAAGCTTAAGGCACTACTTAAACGTCTACACTCACTGCAGAGGGAAATACGAAAAAGGAACCTGTGTCCCTGCATCCCAGGCTGCAGAACAAGGGGGATGGTTTGGGGGCTACTTTTCCCTATCAAAATCCATCTGCCCTACTGAGAGGGAGGCCAGCCTCACCGCCTCAGTAAATGCCGAAAAGAAGCGGGAAGTGTTTCATCCTTGTGAGAACCAGTCTGCTTATAAAGTAGGAATAAAACAAGAAATCCTACACTTCTCTTTACAGTACTGTTCTTTCTTCCTTTTAAGGTCCTGGAATCTTAGTTTCTACAAGTAGGACTGAACTGAGAGCTACAGAACCATCTTCTCCAAACCCTAGCCCTGTGAAGAAAGGCAGTTCAATTACTTGGTCTTTGCCAGATAAAATAAAATCTCCACGAACTGTGAGGAAACTTTCCATGAAAATGAAAAGGTTGCCAGAATTCAGCCGAAGGTTGGGTGCCAGGGGAGCCTCACACTACATAAACACTCCAGACAGCACCCCTGCCTTGTCTAACTGTAACTGCCGAGAAATTCCTCATAGTGTTATTCTGCCTTCCGGGAACCCAACCAGGAATGTGATAAGCCGGTACCATCTTGATACCACCGTATCTTCTCAGCACGGCTACCAGAAGAAAGTCACTAGGAGCTCACAGTATTCCTACAAGGGTGGGTACCTCAGCGATGGAGACTCACCTGAACTTAGAACTAAGTCTAGCAAGCGTGGATCTGAGCACAAACTTGGAAAAGGGAGAGAAGCCATTCCAAGCAGCTGTAGCAAAAATGAAATAGACGTAGGTGCCTTTAGACATTACAGCTTTGTGGACCAACCCAGGTGCTCACAGTACATATCTGGGCTCATGAGTGTGCACTTCTGTGGTGCGGAGGGTTTAAAGCCTCCCAGAATAGATTCAAAAGATGTCTTTTGTGCACTTCAGGTGGACTCAGTAAACAAAGCCAGGACAGCTTTGCTCACCTGTCGGACAGCGTTTTTAGACATGGACCACACTTTCAACATAGAGATTGAAAATGCACAGCATTTGAAACTGGTGGTGTTCAGCTGGGAGCCCATGCCAAGGAGAAACCGAGTGTGCTGTCACGGTACAGTTGTACTGCCCACTTTATTCAGAGTGACAAAAACACATCAGCTGGCTGTCAAGCTTGAGCCCAGAGGACTTATTTATGTCAAGCTGAGCCTAATGGAACAGTGGGAGAATTCTCTCCACGGCCTGGATAAAAACCGAGAACCAGTAATGTTTGGCGTTGACATTCAAAAAGTTGTAGAGAAAGAAGATGTAGGCTTGATGGTGCCACTGCTGATACAGAAATGTATCGTGGAAATTGAAAAGAGGGGCTGTCAGGTATTCACTGATTCTCTCCTCTCTCTTTTATTGATTGGTTGTTAAGTCTTGGGAAAAGGAATTCAAGGTAAGATTTAAAAAAATTAGACATTTTCCCAGCTCTGCTGTACTTGCAACTAATTATTTTTAGAGCATTTTTCATATCTTAGCTTTTGTTGCCGTGATTTGAGAACATGCTAGACAGTCCCATGGTTTATGTTGTGAAACAGAACCTCATGGGCTTCAGGACTGGAAAGGACTAGATTTCTTTACAATGACTTGTCTAGAAAAGCTGATAACACAGAAAGGTTTGGTCTTTTAACACACATTTCTGCGTGCTTTGAAATTCTGAGGCAGTTCCAACAGTGGATCCTGGATTCACACTGGAGTTAAACCCCATGGTTATTCCCTACTCTCTCAGTCCTTCCCTTCAGAAGACCACACTTACCTGGCTCCTCTGGTGCCGCTGCATATGAGATGAGATGTTTTGATAAGAACACATGTCCGCATTTTGATTTTTAATTGTATTATTTATGTATATGAGTATTTTGCCTGCCTGATGTGTCTGAAGAGGGTGTTGGATGCCCTGGAACTAGATTTACAGACAATTGTGAGCTGCTGTATGGGTGCTAGGAATCGAACCAAGCTCGTATGGAAGAGCAGCCAGTGCTCTCAACTGCTGAAGCATCTTCCCATTTGTCTAAAATAGGACTGCAAAGGCAACCTATAGAAGAAACAAACCTGCTGTTATTTGTAACACAGTTTGAAAACGGTACTCAGAAGTAGGATGTGTAACCTTCTGGAAGAACTTGAGTTTAGATACACAATTATGTCTCTAGTTTATGTTGTCTCTTTGGAACAAAGTGTTTATGTTACAGTCCAGCTTCTACTTAACTACATTTTATTCGTAAGGTTTTCCATTTCCTCTTCTACCCCATTCCCACCTTGTATAGAGAGCTCAGAGATTAGGTAGAATTTAAAGTTAATCATTAAATAGACACTTTTCAATTAATAGTAAAATAAGGAGCTCAAACAGTACTAGTTCATTTATTTTCTGAAAGGTATATAAAACAGATGTATAAAGACTGTTTTTAGCAGTGATTCTTAATTGTATAAAAATTTAGAAAGGTTTCTTTGAAGAGACCTTTCCTCGGGGCTAGACAGATGCTCAGTGGTTAAGAGCACTGGCTGCTCTTCCAGAAGACCCACGTCTTCTTGTAGCCACCACCCATGCTGGTGGCTCATCCCTGCAGTAACTCAGCTCCAGGGGAGCAGACACTCCTGGATCTGCACTCATGTACAGACACACATAGAGTTAAAAATAAGTCTTTTCGGGCCAGAGAGGTGGTTCTGCAGCTAAGAGCGCTGGCTGCTCTTGCAGAGGACATGGATTCGATTCCCAGCAACCATAGGGTGGCTCCCAGCCATCTGTAACTCCACTTCCAGGGGACCTAACACCCTCTTCTGGCTTCCATGGGCACCAGGCACACACATACTGCAGTCATCTATATAGGTAAATGCCTATATGTGTAATAAATTAATACTAAAAAAAATCATTTTGGAAAGTTGCATAATTTTAAGAAGTATTCATTTTGAGTCCATCCTTTCCCCCTCAGCTATACACACATCACAGACAGACCAAGGTAGAAGAGGCTTCTTGCACCTGTACTGAGCAGACTACATTATACTACTATATTTATTGCACACATTTACCACTTACATTTTATTTGTCCTTTTGTCAATGACTGTTCTTGCTTTTCCACTGTGAAAACCATTTGAGGTTCGTACAGAGAGGATGTGCACGGGCATGTGCTTCAGTGTGTGTTCAGGACTTAGGAAGCCAGCCTCTGCATTGAGGGCTGTACCCAAATGTCCTTTCTTTGCAATGCTTGTAGGTCTTCACTTCTGTATCTTTAAATCCCTTGTTTGTAGTTTGACTCTTTGAGGATAAAATGTTTGATCAACTTATTGTCTAGTGTCTTAAACAGTACTTTAATTTAAACTGAAATTTAGATTTATTCCGTCTTCAAGTTCAGAAGTATACATACATCCTTAGTTCAGGATTCTATCACACTTAAATGGGCCTATACCAAAAGGGCTATAATAAAATTGGTTTCTTTTACTGTGGAAACATTTCCCTTGATCCTATTTAATATTTGGGCTTTATTTTCTTTGTCATGTGTATATTTTAAAAATATAGCATAGCCTAAAATATCATACTTTACCTGTGGGTTTCTCTCAGTAAACAGTTCTTATTTGCTGATCAGGACTGTGACAGAGAAGTGGCTCTTCTAGATGTTATGTCTGCCAGCCACCTGGATTTTCTTTTTTAGTTATTACTTATTTTATGCTCATGGATGTTTTGTCTGCATGTGTGTCTGTGCACCATGTGTGAGTGGCCACCTGGATTTTTACCGTGTGTTTCTTGAGATGGTGAGCTAACTCTAATGTGCTGTTGTCAGTGTGAATGGCTCAGGACCACGTCATGACTTTGGAAATGAGAATTGTCTTTCTAGCACATTCCTTGGTTTTTCTTATGTGTCACTGACTCTGTTGCTGGAAGGAGCACTTTGCATGGATATTTCTTTAAAGCAGATTCGGGGTTTTGACCATGTTTCCTTTGGTATAGCCAGTCACCTGAGTGCTTTGGTTGTGCCATTTGCCCAAGTTACTGTTGCTGCTTTCCTGTGTCAGGCCCACCCCTTGGCGGCTCTTCTGGTTTACTGATTGAGGGGAGACGCAGTCACAAGTAAACCTGGACATTTTGTCTATCTTCCTTGTCTACTAGGTCACTTGAAATTGTATGGAGATTGCTAATTCATACTGAGCAATGTTCATGCTTCCTTATTGTGAAATAATTTTCTGTAAATGTTCCTTCAACTCTGGGTGGCCTTTTCCTAAATAGCCTTTTGATTTGAAAATACAGGTGATATAGGTGAGAAGACCTTATTCTCTAAATCCATTCCCTTCCCCTCCCTCCCTCCCTCCCTCCCGAGACCAGGCTCATGTAGTCCAGGCTGGCTTTGAATCTAGCATGTGGCTAAAGGGTGATCTTGAATTCTTGGCCCTCCTACACCTCCCAAGAGCTGGGTCTGCAGACATGTATGCCAGCACTCCAGGTTTTATGGGGTACTGGGCATTGTACCCAGGGCATTCTGTTAGCTGGACTACATGCCCCTCCCATGTCCTTAAATTTCTTGAGGTTTAGTCTTTTTTCTTTTTGAGACCAGGTTGGCTTCCTCTTGCTGGATATGTAGTGAATGTCTAAAGACTCAGTACTTAGAAGAGCTAGCAGTGTTTACATAACAGGTGTTTTCATTGTAGGTTCTGGAGTGAGCACCGCATGTGTAACTTCTGTATGAATTTTAAAATAGGCTTCAATTTCCCTTTTGCATTTTACTTTATTACTCATATTACTTAAAACAGGCTTTACTTTCTTCCATCACTGTATAATCAATTGATTTGAGATTTCAGAAGCTACACGTGTTATGGTGACATTATGGTATTTCTGATTGTTGAGTTCATGTGATTTATGTTGTCCATTATTGTCTCCGTAACGTGGTGTTTTGTTTCTAGGTTGTAGGCCTGTATCGATTGTGTGGTTCGGCAGCTGTCAAGAAAGAGCTTCGAGAGGCTTTCGAGAAGGATAGCAAAACTGTTGGTCTGTGTGAAAACCAGTACCCAGATATAAATGTAATAACAGGTAAAACAGACTTTATTTTGTGTTCATTCTGGAAAGACTATACCTACAGGATAGAAAGTGGAAATACTCTTTTAAAATCTACATCTGATTTGATTTTGTTCTGAAGTCTTATCTTTCATAAACTACTCACCATTATTTTCTGAGGGGAGATATTAACAAAGGGCTCCATTCCTAAGCAGCCAAGGAATGACAGGGGAGCAAGACCTGAATCATTTCACTCTCTTTATGGAGAGAACTAAAATGACTCAGGGGTTCAGTGTGACTGGACTCAGCTGATGGATGGAAAGGAAATGGCTTACCCGATTAGAGAATTTAGATTACTTAGTAGGTTCCAAGTGACTTATTTCCACAATCATTAAAGATTTTTGAGTAGGAGAGTGGAGTCATTAAAGACCCTGTTGAGGGATGTTAATCTGGCAGCTATGTGCCATGGGTTGAAGAGGAGAGAGGGAGACAGGAACCTTGGCGATCTCCCAAGTCAAGGTAATGAGATCTGCAGCTGGCAGTGGTGGTGGCGGTGGGGGGAGGTGAGGATGGTGACACATACGTCCAAGGAAAAGCAAGGCAGATGTGGTTCTGAAATGTGGTCAGTCATGTAATGTAATCTGAAATAAGCGAGTTGGGGCAGGGATATTGTTTCAGCTGCAGAAATATTGGTAAAGATTGAACATTGAGTCTTTGAAGTAAGTGAAGGAAGAGGTCAGGAGACGTTGGAAGCTCTCCTCTTCTGCTCAGTAAAAGCTGTGTGCAGATGAGGTGCACCCTTCTCCTCCGAGACAGGGTCTCACGAGGTAGCTCAGACTGGCCTCAAGTGTGCAATCAGTCTCAGCCTTCTGAGTGTTTGGGATGATGGGTCAGTGCACTGCATGCGGAGACCTAGTTCTCCCAATGGTGACCAAAGCCCAGTGCACAGCTTGGCAAACAGTGCTAGCAGCTGCCAGATGCTGAAAAATGGATGCGTGAGGGGGTTTGGCATAGAGAACTCAATCCTTGGACTACCCACAACAGTTTAAAGAGGCAAGAACTTTGGCAACCTCCAGGCAGGCAGAGAAGGAAGAACCTTGGAAAGTTTTTAGAAGAGACAGAAAGTTTGTGAAACCCCAGCCAGCATAGGTTATAGACGTGTGGGAGCAGTCTGCACTGTGAAGTGTAGGGAGTTGGATAAATTAAATTAGATTTAGAAAATATATAGGGGTTTCTGATACTGTCTCTTAATTCGGGGCATGAAGATTATTATCAGCATGTGGACTAAAAACAGGAAATAAATAGGAGACTTAATGGACTGAAAAACAAGGTTGAAGTCAGGAAAAACAGGAAATACTCAATGGACTGAAAAACAAGGTTGTCAGAAAAACAGGAAAGACTTAATAGACTTAAAGAAACAAAGTATCTGGCCTGACATTGTTTTCAGCTGCTAAGTGGGCGGAGCCCAAATTAAGCTGAAACAGAGTTCCTCCTATTTAAGGACAGTGCATGGAGCCCAGGAGGAGAAGAGGCCCCTGATGCTAGAGAGCTCCGAGAGTCCTGCTGAAAAAAGTGCTGGCCATCATTTGATGACCAGATTTCCCTGAAGCAGAAAGAAGCTGGTGAGCAAAGAAAGCCTGAGCAAGACACCAAAAGGCCAAGGACTAAACCCTGTGGCTCAGCTTTTGCCTAGAGGGGTTTGATCTGTCCAAACAGTGGCCTAAAGAAAACTGTGCCTGGCTTTAAAGACTCTAAAGTAGAGCGGCAGAGTTGCTGATGTGAAGGGGCTGGGGTCTCCCAGAGAGAAGAAAGCATCAAGCCTTATTTAAGGTGAGACTGCAATAACCAACTTATCCTGACGAATCTACATCTGAGAGATCCAGAAAAAGGGCTGCTAAGTGTGTCAAAGAATCTACAACAGAGATTGTGTTCCTGATGACTGAGGACCTGCCCCAAAGACTGTATCATTCTAAAAGGTTAAAAAAATAATTATCAATAGGTTTAGTAGATAGGTTAAAGGGGTTATAGGAATTTATAGGATTAATAGTTAAAAAATTGTTGATGTTTGTAATAAGTGAATATAGTAATAAATAAATAAGTGTTAAATAATAATTAAAAAGTTCGGTTACAGTGGAGGGGCCTTCCGAGAGAACAGGAAAGGCGCTTGAATTTGTCTGTGAGGAGATTGCTTGTAACCTTACCGATTTTCTGGGTCTGATTTTTTACGTACAATTTCATGTGGCTTTACTTTTAAATTACTAGAGTTTTGGCGCTAATACCGAAGCAGATTACTATGAGATACATCCATTCCATTTCACCTGCTTTTCATTGCTGTCAGCACCTGACCAAACTTGTCCTCTGTCCCTATTTGATCTTCTCCAAACCGAGAAGCAACCCCCAGACATCAACCCTTTCACCTGTAGATGCTTCAGTGGGTTCCTCAGGCTTCCTCGTATTCTGGTAGTTTTGTTTTCTTTGTCCTATTGTCTAACATTTTCTTTGTCTTGATGTATTGATGTTTACCTCTCCTAATTTGTTTTCGTGTTTTACACACAATTAGTTTTAAGTAAGAATTTAAGGAAAGTTCACTTAGTACATACTGAGGAGATATTGGTCCTCGAAGTTTACTTTTAGGATTGTGTGTTTAGGGGTCATTGAGATTCTGGCTCACGGTGCTGAGTGACTTATTTACAGAGTGTTTACCTCTGTGGTCTTGAATGATGTTACTCTGATCTCAAGCAGTTTACTACTAAGAGAAAGCAAACCAAGGTATTCTTTTCTTTTTTATGAATATTTTCTTTTTTTAGACAGGATTTCACTATGTAGCTCTGTTCTGAAACTCACTCTAGTTGAGTATAGACCAAGCTGGCTTCCAACTCACAGATCCTCCTGCTTCTTCCTCCAACGCAACTCTGTACCATCTTATATGAATTTTTAACAAATCAGAAACTAAGTTTTTGGTAAGGAGTGGCTTGGTACTTTAAACAAATGAGATAATATATAATTTGCAAAATTAGCAAAGTATTCACTTTAAGAATTCATTAAAGGGACGTTTTATAAATACCTGTTTCTAGGGAAGTACAAACAAAAGAGAACTTTTGTCTCAGCAGAGCCTTATCTTAGAAATAAAAGTGATGCTAAATGCTTATGGTCTAAGGATGGAAGGTGTGATTTGAGTTGACTGTTTTGTTTAAGAAAGGATCCTTGGGTTTGGATACTTGCAGTGTTTGTAGACATAAACATAGGTTAGTGAAAGTCTGGTTTGTAGCATTCTTTTCTAAGTAGGGGAGTCAGAAACCACAAACTAGATGGTTCTTGCCTCTGTTATTTGCACTATTCCATTTCAGTAAAGCTGTTTTTCAGAAGAATTTCAAGCTCTTTTCTTTCTTGATTAAAAATACAAAAAGCAATTAAATGATTTGTCTGAGAAGTAGCATTTGAATTGGGATAAATTACACACAGGGCCACCATGCCTCCAAAGAGAGTACTGTGGGTTTGGGAATTGGCCAGGTACAAGGTTGCCTCATGTGTTTACTCCATTTGAACTCACATTTCGGCATAAACTTTGGAAAATAATAGCTAAGTGAGTCTGAAACACAAGAAATGAATGGATTGAGTGATGCTGCATATTCAGAAGTTAATGTGTGTTTAGTAGTTGTTTTGTCTGGAACAGAATGGAATGGTCTAGACAAAATGTTTTGTTTTAGAACAGGTACAGAGTTTAATGCATGAAGTCTATCTAGTGAAATCTTTGATACCTTGTTTCCAGTTATATTTTCCATCATTTTAAATGACCTTAGCATACAACCAACCATTTCAGAACACTAGATTCTTAGTTCTTTGCTATCCCAAGTGGTTTATTTGTTGGGACAGAGTCTCACTAAATAGCTCAGGCTGGCCTCACATTTACAACCCTGGGTTAGCCTCCCACGTGCTAGGATTGCAGGTGCACCACTTGTCTTGGAGGCCAGTGATCTTTACATCAGCTCTACCCTAATGACTCACTCCTAAGATCTAACCTGGTCATTGTCATCCAGAACCCATTTCTTGCTGCCAACATTCTCAATTGATTACATTCCAGATCCATCCTTCCTGACTGGCAGGCTTTCTCTTTCCCAGTTGCCTTTCTCTACTAAGTCAGTCTCCTTTAACGATGGTTTGCTTGCTGCTTTCTCCTTAGTCCCCACTGCTATATGATTCTTTTTCATAATTTGCTATTTCAGCCACTTCTATTAAATGTCCCAAGTGCCCTTCCATGGCCCCTTTTTTTGTTCCTCCCTCTGGCAAAGCGTCCACCCTGCAATGCCATTGGTTAGTCTTACATAAAAGCTTTATTGAGGCATAATCGCCATAAAATAAAATGCATGTATTTAAAGTATGCAGCTGTGTTTTCACATGTGTATGCAGCATGAAACCACAGCCACAACGAGTGTAAAAGACAAAGCGGCATCTTATGTCCTTTGTCGTCTCTGTTGCCTACACCATCACCTCCGTTGCCCCCATTTTCAGGCAGCCGCAGATGTTCCTATTGCTGTAACTTGACTTCATTTTCCAGAAATTATATAATAGAACCATACAGGAGGGAATTTTCTTTCCTTTTTATAAGCAAACGGAAGTACATGGTTTTGTTTACTAGCAAAATTATTTTGAAATTCCATGTTATTGGAAGTGTCTATGGCCTTTTTCCTTTTTAATGGCCAACAACGCTCCATTCTGTGGATATAGTGGATACAATGTTATTGGTGTACCCATTCATCTCTTGACCAGCATTTACCTTGTTTCCAGTTTGTGGCTGTCACAAATGACGCTTCTTTGAACATTCATGCATAAGTTGTAATCAGCATATGCATGTCTAGTGATGCCCAAGTCCCACGATCTTAATTGTTTAAATTACACAGTGAGACTTGTATTTTCAGGTACTGTTACAGTTTGGATTGGATGACCCTTGAAACAAAGTATTCAGATATGGAGCTTGGGGACATGATTGAATCATGAGGGCTCCTGCTCAGTCAGTGAATTAACCCATTGGTGGATTCATAATTTGACATCGTTATTGGGAGATGGTAGGAAAATGGAAGGTCTGGTCAACTATGTCACTGGTCTGTGACATTTAAGGTTGCACCTTGGCCTCAGTTTCTCTCTCATGATCTCAGCATCCCAACAGCTGTAAAGTGAGTTGCGCTCCTTTTCTGTTGTGTTTCTGGTTTACTACAGATCTAGCCATGGAGCCAGCCAGCCATGAACTGAAACCTCCAAAATCATGAGCCAAATTAAACTCTTTACTTGTCTCAGGCTGGACTTGGTGTCACATGCCTTTAACCCTAGCTCTTGGGAGATAGAGGCAGTCAGATCTCTTGAGTTTGAGGACAGCCTGGTCTATAGAGTGAGTTCCAGGACAGCGAGGGCCACACAGAGAAACCCTGTCTTTGGGAAAAACAAAACAAAACAAAAAAACAACCATTGTATCTGAGACGTTGTTTACTCCAAGATCATGAAACATTTCACCATTGTCTTCAGAGAATTTCATGGTTTTACTTCTTACATTTAGATCTCTTAATTGCTTGAAATTAGTGCTGTGTAGTTCGTAAGGAGTTTTATTAGTGTTTAGCAAGTGGATATCTGCTCATCCTAGCTTCTGTTGAGTCTTTTTTCTCTATTATGTTTGACCATTTTCTTTATTTACTATTTGTTTTGCCTGTGTAGTATTGGTTTGGTTGCATGTGTGTATGTGTGCTTTGTGCATACATGGTTCCTGCTGAGGTCAGAGGAGGGAGTTGGAGCCCCTAAACTAAATTTACAGATGCTGTGAGCTGCCACGTGGGTGCTGGGAACTGAAGCGTGGTCCTCTGCAAGAGCTGCAAGTCCTTGTAACCACTGAGCCATCTCTCTGTGACGGAGTGTGGGCTCTCCGCTCATTACTGATCTGTTAGGCTGTCGTTTTAGATGCCTGCAAGGAAAGAAGAAATAGGCAAGTTTTACTTCTCACATTTTCCTTTCCAGGATTTTTGGGCTATTTGAGTTACTAACATATGATTCTTAGGATCAGTTTGTAAGTTTCCGTGACAAAGCTAGCTGGATTTTATTTTATTCATTTGGTGATGATAGTGATCAAAACCGCTGCTTGTACATGTAAGGTAAAGAGTCTCCCACTGAGTTATGCCCTCAGCTCCTAGCTGGGATTTCGATAGGATCTGCATAGATTCTGTAATCAACTTAGGGTGCATTGTTTTATTTTCACTGTGTTAGCTTCTCGTGCATAAACTTGGGCTATAGTTGCTTTTTTTTTTTTTTAAAGAGCTCCTATAATTTTTTTTTTTCAAGAGCAATTGTTAGATTTCTGAGTAAAAATTTGCACCTGATTTGTCTCCCTCAAGCATTTCATTCTCTTTGGTGTTAATGTTGGGATTTCTTTCTTTTTATGTCTCTCTCTCTACTACATCTTCTCTTCCTCTTTCTCCCTCTCCTTTGTCCTCCGCCCCTTATTCGTCAGTGTCTACTTAGCATCCCACTCTCCTCAGGCCTTTGCCATGGATGTACTGATGCTCTTGCCTCCTCACTTCTCAGAGAGATGGAAACCATCAGATGGGAGCAGTGCCATCTGCTTTGGGCGGGTCTGTTGGTTTTTATTTTCATCCTTCCCACATCCCACATCCCTTGGTGTTGGATGCAAATGATCTTGGTGACATCTTGAACTGATTCCACTCCTTCCTGTTTTCTCAGGAGTCTCTGCTTTCTTCTCTGGGGACTTCCCCAGTTGATTACAGTCCCTCCCCCCTGGGCCTTGGAGACCTTTCTGCTGTCCTCTTCCATGCCCATTCATCCCCTGACCAGCTCTCTGACTGTCCTTTATTCCCTGTAACTGTTTGCCAAGACAGCTGATTTCCTTTTCTCATGAGTCTTTTTTTTTTGTTATCTCTATTTGCCTCTAGGTCTCCTATATCTAGTTACAAAAACTCGCTGCCATAGACTCATAAGAGGAATTTGTTTATAAATACAGGGACCCTGGCAGGAGATCATGATGCAGGGGCTGGAACGGACTGTTCCCCACAGCGTTTATGACCATTCTTATCTAACCTAGTTATTGTTGTATATCATTTGATACCTCAGGGTCTGTCTGAGGCAGCTTTTCCTTGTCTTCCTTGGCAACATATATGCCTTTCTACTCATCTCAATACCACCTCTTCTAACCATATGGGATCTCTTGTTACTCTTCCTTAGTCATCTTTGAGGGTCCTCTTCCCTTGGAAGTGTCACCTCTTGACACTGCTTCCTTTCTCTCTCTCTCTCTCTCTCTCTCTCACACACACACACACACACACACACACACTTTGGGGGGTCAGGCAGGGGTAAGGAGACAGGGACCCCGTTATCAGGCTGTCCTGGAATTTGCTGTGTGCAGAAGATGACCTTGAAGTTCAAATCCCTAAGCTTGCACCTCCTGAGCGACAGGCCTCTTTAAGTTTTGCATTCTCAGGTCCAGCTCCTTGACCATGTCTCCCTGAGCCTTAGAGTTTTGTTTGGAGCAAACTTGCATGTCCCACAGATACTCTTCCTACCTGCTGGACTGTAATTCCCTCCTGTGTCCCCTGCTTCAAGTAATATCGTGGTAACTCACTTGGATGGTAAAGTCCTGAGTCTGACGAACAAGCATGCTCTACCTTCACCTTTTCTACTGAACTACAAATGCTTTTTAAAATTAACAGTATAGATAGTATTCTTCAGGCTTTTCTTAATAAACTAACTATAGGCAGTATTCTTCAGCTTCTCTTACTTTTGCAGTGACAAGTTTGATACTTTCTATTCTTGACTTTTAATTTGCTTGGTATTAGGAATGATCTTTTTCCTTTAGTATGATAGTAGCATTAGAGACTAATGATCTAGTATATCTCTTTAAGATATGTGTTTAGCATTAGAGAGGAGATTCGTTGATATCTCTTGATGATTTACTAAGGCTTTGAACTGTTGGTACCCTTTCAGCATCCCTTAAGAGTTTCAGAGTTGAAAATTTGGATAATTGAATAATTTACAACTAACATTTTTCTGGAACATGGAGGAGCTTTTCACAGGGGCAGAGTTAGGGCTTACGGATCAAGAACAGCTTTCATCATAACAACATCAACAAAACTATGGGAATTATGTCTACATTTTAACATGCTCCAAAAGCTAGTTACTAAAGTGACTTACAGGAATATAAATTGTCAGTGTTTTGCGATAATATTTTTTATGTTGTTGTTTATAGTGTTTTTCAGAATGATAAAGTTGGCTGCTATAATGTTTGCATTTTTAAAGAGTTCACCACACTGGCTTCACTGTGAAGCCCATCACCCCTGTCTGTTTTTACAGGCGTTCTTAAAGACTATTTAAGAGAACTCCCTTCTCCCCTGATAACAAAGCAGCTGTATGAGGCTGTGTTAGATGCAATGGTGAAAAGTCCTTTGAAGATGTCACCAAATGGTTGTGAGAATGAGTCCAGTGACTCCAAGTTTGCCGTTGGCCTACTGAATTGCCTGCCGGATGTTGAGAAAGTAAGTATGGTTGATCAACTTCTTTCCTGAAACCTAGCACATGAGTTAGCTCTCTCAGCACCATCCCCACACATAGTCCTGTATTTTGTGTATCACATGCATACCTGGTGCCCACCTGGAGTTGGAGTCACAGGCCATCGTGGACTCCTTGATATATGTGCTAGGAACTCAACTCTGGTCCTCCGCAAGAGCAGCAAGTGCTTTTACCCAGTAAGTCAATCTCTCCAGCCCCTAAATAACAGTTTTAAATTCACAGTCATTTGTTTAATATAATTTATAAGGAAATTATAGCTCATTTCTTAAGATGATAATAAAATATACTACTTCAAAAAATTCACTCTTTTTCATAGATGCTTAAAGCTTAAATTTTTTTTGAGTCATACATTACATCCTGATCACAGTTTCCCCTCCATCCACTCCTCCCAATCCCTCCCCACCCATGCATTTCTCCCCCAGATTAACTCTTCCTTTGTTTCCTTAAAAAAAAAAAAAAAAAAAAAAAAAAAGAGCAGAGCTGGACATGGTGGCCCACACCTTTAATCCCAGCACTCAGGAGGCAGAGGCAGGCAGATCTCTGAGTTTGAGGCCAGCCTGGTCTACAAAGTGATTCCAGGACAGCCAGGACTATTACACAGAGAAACCCTATCTTGAAAAACCAAAAAAAAAAAAAAAAAAAAAAAAAAGGCCTCCTAGGGATATCCACTGGACTTGACCTAGTAAGATACAATAAAACTGGCCACAAACTCTCCTATTAGGACTAGATATGGTGGGGGCTGGAGAGATGGCTTAGCAGTTAAGAGCACGGCTGCTTTTCCAGCGGTCGTGAGTTGAGTTCAATTCCGAGCAACTACATGGTGGCTCACAACCATCTGTAATGGAATCTGATTCCCTCTTCTGGCACAGGCATATATGCAAATAGAGTACCCATGTATAGATAAATAAATACATCTTAAAAAGGACAGATGTGGCAGCTTATTGGGAAAGGGGTCTCAAGCACAGGCAAAAGAGTTGGAGATACCCCACCCCACTCCCACTATTAGGAATCCTCCAAGAACTTCAAGCTGCATAGCCATAAGGTGTATGCAGAGGAGTTAGTGCACACCCTTACAGGCTCCATATTTGTCACTTCAGTTTCTGTGAGCCCCTATGAGCCCAGCTTAGTTGATTCTGTGGGCCATGTTCTCATGGTGTCCTCCATTCCTCTGATTCCTACAATTCTTCCTCCCCCTCTTCTGTGGGGTTCCTCTGGCTCCATAGTGCCAACTTCCCTTATTAATATTAAGGATTTAAAACAGTATTTTTTTTTTCAGGAAAAAAATACAGATTTGGTTTTTTGAACAGGATTTGTCTGTAGCCCTCTGTGGCTATTCTGGAACTCTCTCTGTAGACCAAGTTGACCTCGAACTCAAGAGATCTGCCTGCCTCTGCCTCTGGAGTGCTGGGATTAAAATAGTGAGCCACCCCCCTCAGCTCAGAAAAATTATACATTTTTCATTCATATTATTTTTTTCCCTTTCATAATTTGATCTGCTTACAATATTTATTAGTTAAAAAAGCATGATAGGGCCGGGAAGTGGTGGCACACGCCTTTAATCCCAGCACTCAGGAGGCAGAGGCAAGCAGATCTTTGTAAGCTCAAGGCCAGCGCGGTGTCCAGGACTGCCAAGCTACACAGAGAAACCTTGTCTTGAAAAACCAAAAGCCAAAACGAACCTCACCCGCAAAACCCAGAAAAGCATGAGGGCAAAACAAGAGAAGCATGTTGGCCTTTAAAAACCATTCTCTTTCATAGTAGATCACCGCGGTCCTGCCCAGCACTGACTTTATGCTTCTTAGTATGGCAGAGCCCACTTGCAACCTGAGGACAATCTGTATTTAACATGACTACTCCTTCCAGTTGCGGCAGCTGCGTTGTCACTTTAGAGAGAGAGATGGAGAGAGCTGATGGGAGATATTTTTCATAAGGTGGCCAGTTGGAATTTAGTATATATTACTGAGTATTTTATATGGACATCTTACCACTTAGTAGATTAAATTATGTTTGGACCTACTTAGGCAACCCTAAAGATGTTGTTAGACCATCTGAAATTGGTGGCTTCTTACCATGAAGTGAATAAGATGACCTGCCAGAATTTGGCTGTCTGCTTTGGACCAGTGCTCCTTAGTCAGAGGCAAGAGACTTCGACCCACAACAACAGAATCTTCAACGATTCTGAAGAACTTGCGAGTGCTTTGGATTTTAAAAAACACATCGAAGTTCTTCATTACTTGCTCCAGCTCTGGCCAGGTAAAGGGTTCTCTGGAGTGTTTTTCTTTGACAGCAGTGGGATATGTGGATTAGGTAATGATTAAAATGCCCAGGCATGATTGGGAGAAAGGAAAATCTCAATTTCTGCCTTTTTAGTACAGAAGGGTTGATTTGCGCTGTAGTGTTTGATATTTATGTTTTGTGTTTGTGCGTAATGTTGTAGACATTTGAGTCAGTTGTACACTTTGGGTGTAGTAAGATCTGACTGTGAATGCTGTTGTACCACATAAAGGCACTCTGACCTTTTCAAGCGCCTTAAAACTGCACATGTTACCATGTTCCATCTTCTGCGTTAACAGCAAATTCATAGACTTCGTGTGAAAATGAAGTATGAAGATGTACTCAGCATCACATGGCACATTATACTCAATTCTCATCTTTAGCTAATTTGTTATGAAGCAAAATTCACTTTTAAGCCTATTCTGTTTTTTGGAAATTTAATACTTTTATTTTCATTTATGCGATATGCTTGTGTGTACGGGAGTCTGAGAAGGCTAGAAGAGCACCCTGGGCCCCCTGTGTCAGGCGTTAAGCAGGCAGTTTTGAGCTCACGGATGTAGGTCCTCTGGAAGAGCAGCAAGAGCTCTTGACCACCAAGTCATCTCTCCAGCCCTGTCCTGTTCTTCCTGACAGAACTGCTATACTAATGGCTAGTTTTGAATTACTTCAGCTCACGGTGGCAGTTGTCTTTGATTCGGTCTTAAAAATTTGGTTTGCATGGTACTGAAGATGCTATAGCAGTGGTGGCTCTTCCAGAGCTTCAGTCCCAGCACCACATGGTGACTCACCTCCACCTGTGACTCTGCTCTCAGGGAACCTGACGCTGCCCTCTTCTCACCTCTGCGGGCACCAGACGCACACATATTGCTTAGACACGTGCAGACAAAACACACACAATAGGAGTTTTTAAAATTTAGTTCTTACATTTATTTACTTACTTTATGTGTGTGAATGTGGATATGAATGTGCATTTGAAGCCAGAGGACAACTCTCCTTCCACCTCGAGAGTCCAATGGATAGGGCCCAGGTCCTACCCTTGTGCGGTAAGCTCTTTACCCAGGAGCCATGTTTCCAGCCCTACCCTGCCTCTCTGTGCTACACACTTGTGTGTGTACATTTAAACAGATTTATTATTGGCTATATTTTATTTATCTAAGATCTATTTATTTTACTTTATATGTATGTATTGCTTGCATGTCCGTCCATCTGTGCATCACATGTGTGCATTTCTCTGGGGCCAGAAGAAGGCATTAGATCCTCTGTAACTGGAGCTACAGACAGTGGTTGGCAGCCATGTGGCGCTGGGACTTGAACCTGTGTGCACTGCCGGAACAACCATGGATCTTAGCCCCTAGCTGTCTCTTTCTCCAGCCCACTGACTGCCTTTTAATGATAGCTTAAACAGCTGTCTCACGTTCAGCATCTTAATCCAAAGACTTTTGTTGCTGGTTGTGATGATAACCTTTTTCTATAACCTGTCATTTTCCTTGAAAGAACCATAGACAAAAAGGCAGAACTGGGTGGAGGATGAGAGGAAACAATAGTTTCCCCCCCACCTAAATTGCTTGCTACGGATTTTAGGAAAGGCGGACGTCTTGTAAATAAGGTGTAGTCACTGGGCCTGTAGAAACTAAGGGTGACGCAGAGAATGCCAGAGCAGGCCTGCACGTCCGGAGGCAGGAGCATGACTTACTTTCTTTGGCTGATTTCCTCCACTCCAATGCTCTAGAGAGTTACCTCCAGCCTCTTCCTTTTTTTTTTTTTTTTTTCCTACACATTTTGCTATTGTGTTACTTTTGGTCCCCCGCCCCCTCATTTGAGGACAAGATAATTTGCTTTGAGATTTCTGTTTGTAAAGTCCTGTCTTCAGAGTACAAAGCCTGCTATATTAGTGAAGGTAACACTGCGCCTCCATCATTGTCCAGTGTGCCCTGAGCTTCCCTGCCAGTGGGTGCAGCGAGATGAGGACGTTTCCGGGCACAGTAGAGACATGTGCACCTTTACAGGACAGCCTTCTCGCTACATGTTTTGTGTTTAGGGCTTTTAAAAAAACAATGGATTTGCTATCGAAAAGAGTACTGGATGTTATTGTAAGGCCACCCTTTCACTTTCAGATGACAGGTATAGATTCAAAGTTGTTGCTGTTCCACATTCTCCATGATGAGTATATTTGGAGGCAAGCTTTCCTATTTCTTACTAGGCTGTAAAATTCGTAAGGTCATAGATGATAGTTATTATTTGTAGTTCCTGGCAGACTACCTTGCACTAATAGTCACCTAATATAGTTCTGTTAAATACAGATGTTTTCTAAATGAAAGTAATATAGTGAATAAAAATCTACTGGCATAAGACATAAGGAAAAATTAAGTTTCTTAGTACTTACCACACTTTGAAATGTTTTCAGCGACCCTTGCTAAGCTATATTTTCACTTCATTCTGTTGAAAACAGGCAGTCAATAGTGTAGGGGAAACCAGAACTTCTCTTTTAGGGTTTGGATTCTTCTTGCAAATTTGTAAGAAAACATCCCAGTATCAGTAGTTTAAAAAACACAATGACATTGATGTTTCAGAAATTGAATTTTTAGTCTAATGTGAAATAATGATTCAGTTGGTTTCTTGAGTATTCTCCAAGAAACTGTGTAAAAATACAGTTTGAATAGAGTCCTGGATGAGAAACAGAAATGAGGTTTTCTCCAGATTATCCTTGTGCTATTGATTCCTTGGCAAAAAAAAAAAAAAAAAAAAGGAGGGAAGCAGTGGGAACAGGAATAGCCCAGAGGATGAAGGGAAGAAATCGAGGAAGTGGCCAAGATAATAAGATCATACGCCCTCTCTGTCCTCCCCTGGTTAGGTACATAGCTGGTATACACATACGTACATGTAGGTATGACACTCATACACAAAATAAGCCTTTAAATATGTAATAAATAGAAATGTTTAAAAAACACAGTCCCTAAAATAAAAGTTGAAATATAGCTATAAGTAAAATATTTTGGGGAAATGTTGGGAATATTATTTTAAGTCTGGAAAACCAGGATGTATGTATCATTCATAAGTTGCTTTGCAAAGAAACCTTCATTCTGTGTTGCAAAATCAATGTTATGCAACTGTTTTAGGCTTCCTTATCTTAAATAGGAAACTATAAGGGAGAGGTAGAACATAATAAACAAGCAGAAAGAGATAGGTAATCCCTATCATTTAATAACTATGTCGTAGAATTATACACAAGTCTATTTTACATGAAGAGCCTTAAACAAATACTTTGTTCTAAGTAAGCAATGTACATCTTGTTTTGTATGAAGTCTGCCATCTTCTGTATGACTAGTGTAATGTATGAAGATATCTCAGAAGAAAATAACCTAAATACAAAGAATGTTATTTGAGGTTGTTAAATCTCTAACCAGAATTGGAAAATAAAATATCTGTGCTATTTCCAGGCAAAAAATGAAGACTATTAGTAACTAATGCTGTGTAATCACTCAGGTAACCGTTGCCCAAGTCTAGTACTCATGCATTTTATAAAAGTGAAATTTGGGCTGCTTAGTAAATGATGACACACTGCTAACTGCAAAAAAGCCCACTATGGTCAGAGCTAGAGTGATCATTTTAGATGCCTTTGCCTCGGCTACATGTTTGTAGACAAAGGAACGTCTTGTTCCCTGCTGTTTACACACCATGCCTTGCCTGCTTTTTGCTGTAGTCTTTAATGTAAAAGAAGCTACTGGCTTAGAATTACAGCTAGATAACAATTAACTTGCACATGAGGTTAATCAATGTTGGGAGTTTTATTGGGCAATGTTATTATTTAGCATGAAATAGCACCACTGAACTTTGTACTAGTTTGTGTGTCTAATCTTAATTATATTTGACGGTAGAAAATTATCATGCTATGCTTTCTTTCAATAGCACGCATGTCTCTGTTAGGTGCATGTTTGTAGTTGGTTATTGAATGGCTCTGTTGTCTGCTGTCTTTCTAAGGCCAGTGGCTGTCACTAAAGTACATGTACTATTTGCTTCCAGTGCAACACTCATCTGTCAGAGAACCCACAGACGCTTTGTGCCTGGAGCAGTCATCTTCTCTAAATTACTTGAGGCGAAAGAAAGAGAAGCCGTGTGCTCTGAATCTGAGCAGTGCGGATTCTTCTGGGGTACTGAGACCAAGGCAGGCCAGGCTGGACAGTCCACTCAGCAATCGCTATGCGGGAGACTGGAGCAGCTGTGGGGAAAACTATTTTTTAAATACAAAAGAAAACTTCAAGGATTTGGATTATGATGACGTTCCCTTAGAAGATGGAGAAAGTAGAAATTATAGCAAAATAGATGGAGCAGAAGTCATTGAGCAGCAAGTGCCCATGTCCAGAGGGTGCCCGTTTCAGACGTACTTGGCAGTGGAGACAATTGAGTCTACAGTGGACCAGAAAGCTAACCTCAGAGATCTGCAAGAAAGTATTGATACTTTGATTGGCAATCTGGAGCAGGAGCTCAACAAAAACAAGCTGAATATGAGTGTGTGAGATGTAGGGGCTGTTTTATCTGATGACGTCATCAAGTTTCATGTCAGTCTTTATTCCTCTCATGGCCTCTTTCTGGTATATATATTTTTTAAATGTTGAAAACTTAATTCCTGAGAAGTTCATACAATTCAATTATAAGTACTTCATTAATATGGTTATTTTACTTGTGACCTGTTCTGGGTTATAAAGGTAACTTGGACTTTGGGGGATATTTTAATAAACCTTGCCAGTTGCATGGAGGATTCGTGCAGATGTTTGTTTGTAAGGGTTGGGCATGCCGTTACCATGTCACGGCTTTGGTACCGTGTGAGAACTGACTGCTCTTCTGTAGAGGGGGACAGGAGTTACCTGCAGAAGACACTGCAGCCGGTCTTTGTGTAATGTCATTTGGTCATATTTCACTTGCAAGACAAATGCTGCTATAAGAAATTTTTTTATAAATGTAAAACTATACAGATATTAATGTATTTTATATTAACATTCAGTAATTATTTAAGCTTATAAAAATTAAATATTTTTATGATTCTGAGAATATGTATATATTTATAAGTGCTTTGCGTTTGTAGGTTTCAGAATGAGGGAAGAGTTGACTGTAGAATTTCATGTATTTTAAAAACTGTCATGAGGCCAAAAATACTAGCTTAAAAATGCCTTTTTAAAAATATATATATATTTTTAAGAAACATGAAGAATGTTTAAGTTAAAAGAAAAGTTACATAAAAACCACTTGAATAAAAATGCACTAGAAGTATTTGAGTAGAAATAAAAGCCTTTCCGCTTTTGCTTCATTAGACACAGTATCCTTGTGAAAAGTCATGTTTTAAGTTGAAGTCTTTCAGCTGCACAAGGGATCGAGTGACCAGAAACCTGCATTAGTGACTTAAAGAAACACTTCCCCTCTTCTATGTGTTTTTGCTTCCTGTGACGCTATAAGTATTTATTTGTTGTTATATACCTAAAATTTTGACTTCATAATTGTCCTTGTTTCTAAAGAAGTCATCTTGCCAGGATGCTACATGTTACTTTTTTTTTTTTTTTTAGTTAACTTATTTTGGCTAAGTTCACTTATGGGATAGTTGTTACAGAAATCACAGTGATGTGTGTGTGAAAGTGTAAATTTAGAAGGCTTTTGAAAATTAAATTGGAATGTATTTTTAAAAACCTTTATACTTATAGAATGTGTAATTTTAAAAGTATAAATGTAACTTGAGTTATCAAGTTTAAAGTGCGACAGCCATTAAAAAAAACTGGTTTCTTAATGCTTTTCTAAATATTAAGGTAATTAATGTAACCACTTCTATGCAATGCACATAACTTCTAGGTGTTTAATTTGAAAGTCTGCTAGTATGAAGAAAAATAACTATTTTTATATGAGACTTTCATTTTTTAAAACTTTGTGTAACAAATGCCAGAGACTATGCAATAGGTGTATGTCATGAGTAAACAAAGTATTTTTAAATGTTTGATAAGGAAAATATCTCTGTTTTCTTCCTTTAGTTTTCTGTCATGTATACTATATAAATCAAGTAAGTGGTTCTAGAAATATAAATGCTTTATTAAAATATTACAACAGTGCCATGTTATTATAATTGATTGTAAAGACTTTGATATTTTTTGTTTTTTATTTTTCTTTTTCAAGACAGAGTTTCATTGTGTAGCCCTGGCTGTCCTGGACTCACTTTGTAGACCACGCTGTCCTCGAACTCACAGAGATTCGTCTGCCTTTGTCTCCCAAGTGCTGGGATTAAAGTTGTGCACCACAGTGCCCAGTATTGTTTTTTAATCTTTCAAGACCAGGGTTTCTTTGTGTAGCCCTGGCTGTCCTGGAACAAGCTTTGTAGACCAGGCTGGCTTCTAACTCAGAGATCTGCCTGCCTCTGCCTCTGGAGTGCTGGGACTAAAGGTGTGCGCCACCATACCCAGTTCACTTTCCTATTCCTAAATAAGTTACCTACACACACACACATATACACACATGTTATATATAGCATTGATATGTCCAAAATTGGAATTTTCTAGAGTCTGAAATACTTTAAGACCCATTCTTTATTTTTTTATGAGAATAGTACTTGATCAATCTCTATTGCCTTGAGTATGATAAACATTTTTGTCTAGATCACTGTCAGAACTACAGGCCTTTTAAAAACTGCCTTCGCTGCTTCCAGAATTACCAAGTTTAGGTGGCTTTACTTAAACATTTTTTTAAAAATGACACTGTGTGTGTGTGTGTGTGTGTGTGTTGGGGTGAATGATACCTGGTATGGCAGGTGTGTAGAACTCTTATGGATCAAACTCTGGCATCATGCTTGGCAGCCTGCACCTCTACCCTCTGAGCCGTTGCTGACCCAGGCAAGTGAGCACTTGGTTGTGTTGAGACCCACATTCACCAGCTTTTAGATCTTCTGTACAGTTGTACTCTTTAAGCTTGCTGAGAGCCTGGGGGTCCTGCATCTGTTCAAGGATGTACATCAGAGGTAAACGTGGAATCTATCCAGGTCTCACCAAGCCTTCATTTCTTCCCCATCCTCATTTTGACTGGGCTTCCACTCTTGTGTTGAAACTAGTTTAGAACATTGAAGGCATTTCACTCTAGGTAACAGTGTTTACAATTGTGTAGTAAGCTAAGACAGAAACATGGTCAATCAGACGAGAAGTAGCAGTAGAGGTGGGTGCCTGTGTATGTGTGGTTTTAGTACCTCACAGAGAATTATGGGTATATTTTGAAGTAGGAGCCAAAAGAATCTGCCTATAGGCTTTTAGAACTATAGCCAAGCAGTAGAAAGGAGTTGCCATTAAAAAAAAAAAATCAAATGACCAGGCATGTTGGCATACACTTTTAACCCCAGCACTCAGGAGGCAGAAACAGGTGGATCTCTGAGTTTGTGGGCAGCCTGGTCTACATTCAAGTTCTAGGACAGCCAGGTTACATAGACCTTGTCTAAAACAAAAAGCCCCAAAGATCAAAATGATTTCCTGTGAAAATGACCCTTAGGTTAGATATTAGTAGTAGTAGTGGTTATCAAAATGCTCCATAATGAGCCAGCGTGGTGGCGCATCCCTTTAATCCCAGCACTCAGGAGGCAGGTGGATCTCTCTGGGTTCGAGGTCAGCCTGGTCTGCAGAAGTAAGCCCAGGACAGCCAGGGGTACACAGAGAAACCCTGCCTCAACAACAACAAAAAAGCAAGATAGCACCTCTGTGTCTGCTGCTGAGGCTCAGTCACCACCAGACTCTGGAAACAAAAGACTTGATTGTGCATCTCTAAGGAAGTCCCCCATCTCATGGACTAGCTGTCCATGGAAAATGGCAGATTGTATAGTTTACCGTTAGGGACCCTACAGAAAATGATTTTGGTGTTTATTTTCTGAACACAGTAATTGTATAATTTAAAATCATCATTGTTCAGGTATATTGAAATGAAAAAGTTGGGTTGCCCTTAAGACAACCCCAAAGGCCAGAGGATCAACTGCGCGTTCAAGGCCAGCCAGGGCTATTTAGTAAAACCCTTTCTCAAAAATCCCCACAAATCCTAATTTGGTTCCTGTTCACTGAGCCCTTGTTAAAAGGAGAAATGATCTTTGACTCCCATTTCCTGACCAGTTTGCAAAGTCCATTTGGCTCATAGTTGATGAGCAGCGAATTGCTGTATGTAGGAGTCCTTGGTTGCGTTCTGATTTAGCCAAAAATTAACTGGCTAACTCAGGCAGAAAAGGAGTCTAAAACCATGCTTCAGAAGCAAGGCTGTCTTACGATATTGACTCATGTCTTCTTGGTGTTTTCAAAGGTGATTATGTCTCAAGTAGCATAGTGAGATCTGTGATTTTTATAAGTAATGCTTCAGTTTTTTAAAAAATACATTAAAAAGCAGTAGGCAGGCTGAGACAAACTTGAAAGGGGCAGAAGCAGGCTGTTCAAGAGTGGCAGTCAAGGCCACACCTGGTAATGATGATGCTGCTGTGCCATAATCACCACAGCATCATTTCTGATTTAGATTTCCTGCAAAAGCACCAGTTTTGTTTCAGGTCCCCAGGAATTAGGTGTGTCTTTCCCCTAGACCAGTGAATCTCAACCCTCCTAACACTTCGACCCTTTAATACAGGTCCTCATGTTGTAGTGAACCCCATCCATAAAATTACTTCATTGCTACTTTACAACTGTAGTTTTCTTACTGTTATGAATCATAGTATGAATCATAATATAAATTTGTGATATCCAGGGTATCTGATATGCAACCCCCAAAGGGATTGCAGCCCACAGGTTGAGAACCACTGTAGCCTAAAGCTTATGGTGGTGGATTTTCTGACTACAGTGAAGAGTCTGGATGCTGAGATCCAGAACTGGCAAATGTCCACAACACTTCACTATTCCTTAAAATTTTTTTTTGCACTTATTAATTCATGTTACATTGCCATCACAGCCCCCTCTCCACTTCACTATTCATTGTCTTGCCCTGTTGCTCTCATATTAGTCTTTTCCACCTACCACTATGTTCACCCATCCATGATCTGAGTGTGATAGATCCCAAAACTGCCCTTTGCTTTGTTACTGCTGACAGTCTAATGGTTTCTTCTATTCCATCTCTGCTGCCACTATTCCTTCTTTGTGCCTACAATCCCTGCTATTTATTGGGACTGAAGCAACCTGGAAAGATAAAGAGTACATCACTTCCTAGGTATTGTTGTTCCTTGAACTCTATCCACCCTGGGACCTCCCTTTTCCCAGGACCTCTCTACTTGCTCTTCTGCTTGGGAAGCTCTTTATCCACCTGCCCCTTAGGTAGTTCCTTTTTGTCATTCCTGACTCTGATGAAATGTCACTTCAAAAGGCTATGTATTAGTTACTTTTGTATTGCACTGACAAAACACCATGACCAAGACAGCTTATAGAAGGAAGGGTATATTGGGGCTTACATTTCCAGAAGGATAAGATCCATCATGACAAAGTGGCAGGCATGGCAGTTGGAATTGCAAGGTGAGAACTTATGTCTTGAACCATCTCTGCAGAAAGCAGAGAGCAAACTGGGAATGGTGCATGGCTTTTTTTTTGTTTTTTGTTTTGTTTTTTTTTTTTTGAGACAGGGTTTCTCTATATATCCTTCAGCTGTCCTGGACTTGCTTTGTAGACCAGGCTGGCCTCGAACTCACAGAGATCCGCCTGCCTCTGCCTCCCGAGTGCTGGGATTAAAGGCGTGTGCCACCACACCCGGCAGGTGCATGGCTTTTAAACCACAAAGCCTGCCCTTACTGACATACTTCCTCCAGTAAGGCCAAACCTCCTAAACCTTCCCAAACAGCACCATCAACTGGGGATCAAGTGTTCAAACATCTGAGCCTATGGGGGACATTTTTGTTCAAACTATCACAGGCTGGAGCTGGTCCAGCCGGCAAGGGTTCCTGCTGCCAAGCCTAAGGACCTGGATTTGATCACCAGAATTCATGTGGTGGAAGCAAAGATCTGCTTCTTCCATGTGCGCAGTATTATACACACACACACACACACACACACACACACACGCTTGCACACTTGTGTACACAATAGATAAGGTTAAAAAAGGAAGCATTAGAAGCTGCATCACAACTACTGTCTTTGGCTTATATCCATCAAATGTTTTATCTTAATCTTGTTTTGTTATCCGTCTCTGCCTTTCAAATGTAAACAGGGTTCTCATGGCAACAGGAAGCTTGTATATCTATTTCATTCCCATATGCCTAGAGGGGCGATAACTTAGACAATCAGCATTTGATTAAAAGGTAAATGACTGGAAAAGATGCTTTTAGAATGATTGTCTTTTTATAGAGGAAAGACGAAGACTAAGGGCTGTAAGAAGCAATTTCTATGTGATTAAAAAAATATTCACTCCTGGAGGCCAGAAAGATGACTCGGTGGTTAAGAACACTTGTTACTCTTGCATCCTCTTCTTGAGTCACCTGTAGCTCCAGCAACAGGGGGCTTATGTCGTCCTTTGGCTCCATGAGCATTAGCACACTCATGGCATACTGACTCTGATGAAATGTCACTTCAAAGAGGCTATGTATTAGTTACTTTTCTATTGCTCTGATAAAACACCATGACCAAGACAAGTTATAGAAGGAAGGGTATATTGGGATAAGATAAGATAGGATAAGATCCATCATGACAAGAAAGTGGCAGGCAACCTGGAAAGGAGTCTAAAACACACACTGAAAGTACTCCTTGAGGATAACTTATGGGTCTTTTTGTCTTAATGATGTATTTTTGTTTTGGAATTTTGGTATTAGAATGGTCTTGGGGAATCAGTCACAAAAGTTAGTTGGTAAATTTTAGGTAGTAGTTGTTGCAGAGTGAGAATGATCACTTAAACAGTTTATGTATGAAAGGGTATCTCTTACCACAAGGTCTCTAAGGAGATTTTATTTAAATGAACCTTTATACAAAGGGTGAGTAGAATGCACCCTTTTGATTTTGGCCTGATCCACTTGTGTGCATATAGATTTTTTTCTAGTAATGCAAAATTCTATTTTCCATTTTAAAGTTTCATAAACTTGAACAGTAGAACATAAACTTGATAAGTAGAATGTTCCTTTTTTTAAGAGAGGCACACAGGGAAACAGATGCTAGGTTTGACGTTTTTAATTTTCTTGTCCAGTGTCTAAGCGTCTGGATTGGATTATCTTCATCCTGGTTTGTTAAGATCTCTCAAAACATTTTCAAATCATTTGTATTTATCTCTGTTTTTGCCTAATGGAGACATGGGCACAGTGAAATCTTGGGCTAACTTCTGTATCCCTATATGCTTCTGTGGAAACTCCACTCATCAAAGTGAACTTCTACGGAGAGGTTAAAATTCCAACTTTAGAAATGTGCAGTTCATGTTAAGTCAAAAAAGGGAACTCTTTTCACACCCAGGGTGTTTTGTGACTTATTAGAGCAACCTGTAGCTTGTATACTATCCCCAGCTGCAGACAGTGCACAGCAACCCTTTGTTCTTGCCCTTCTCAGGAAATAAGGTACAGATTGCCAGCTTGTTTGTGTCCGCCTAACCTTTTCCCCCACCCCCTTGTGGCCATGTCAAACTCACTCCAGCCGAGGAGCGAGTTTGGATCGTCAGGTAAGTGAAAGTTGCTTGTCTAGACTGGCAGATAAGGCATGGCAGCATGTAGACTGATGGTTGTCCAAGGTTGTGAATCTGCATTTGATCTTGTCTGGCTTTTCCTGGGGAGACATGAACAAACGTCTGTTCACTCCAAGTAGTGCCCACAACAGAACAAAACTGATTCCAAGTAAGTGTAGTTTGATCAACCAGTAACTTTATGAGGTTTATGTGCATGCAGGAGCATGGATGACTCAAAGGCAGCTGTCTCTTCAGAAAGCCCACCCCAGCATGCAGGAAGCTGCACCCCTGGAGTGCCCCCCATGACTTGCAGGCAGCTCCATGAAGCATCTCCTCCCTTCAGTAACTGTTTACTGCTCACAGACTTCAGGATGGGTTCTTAGTCTTGCAGTTTCCTAGCTTCTGAGTCCTTTAGAGTTTTGGCTTCTTGAGTATGATGAATCTTCCTCCTACCTGCAGTAAAGCAATGCTTCATTGGAGGAAGTAACTACATGACAGATCTTTGTGCTACGCTAGCTCGAAGTCAAGCACACGAGCATGGGAGAAGCTGCATCTGTGTCTTTTTCCTCCTCAACATTTTATCATAAACACTTTCAAATATAGAGCTGAATGCAACATGGTGAACACCCTTTACCACCTATAAGAATAAACATTTTAGACTGCAGAGACGGCTCAGCGATCAAGAGCACTTGTTCATGGAGAAGATCGAGGTTTGGTTTCAACACCTCCATGGAGGGTCATACCTAACTCCAGTTCCAGGGGATCTATGTCATTTTCTAGCCTTTGCAGGCATGCACAGGGCCTACATACATCATGCATACATACATACATGCATGCATGCATGCATACATGTAAAGCATAAAAAGAAACATTTCCTATAGCTGCTTGATCATGTTTCTATCCTTATCTATCTTTATTTTTGGTTATTTGGGGGAGGGTAGACAGGGTTTTACTATGTATCCCTGGCTGTTCGGGAACTCACTATGTAGGCCCAGAACTCACAGAGATCCACCTGCCTCTTCCTTCCAGGTGCTGGGATTAAAGGTGTACACCACCACAACTGACCATTATATACTTTTCTTATTTGTCTGAGGGTTTTTTTTTCTTTTAAGGCCCAGCAAGATGCTTCAGCAGGTGTGGTGGTTTGAATGAAAATGACCTCCACAGGCCCATAGGGAGTGGCTCTATTAGGAGGTGTGGCCTTGTTAGAGTAGGTGTGGTTCATTGGAGGAAGTGTGTCACTTGGTGTGGGCTTTGAGGTTTCAGAAGCCCAGGTCTGCCTCCGTGTCACCATGCTTCATACCATGACAATAATGGATTAAACCTCTGAACTATAGCCCCAATTAAATGTTTTCCTTTATAAGAGTTGCTGTGGTCATGGAGTCTCTTCACGCCATTAGAACACTGACTAAGACAGCAGGTAAAAGTCTCTTGGCTCTAAGCCTGTCAACCTGAGTTCGATATCTGGGACATACATGGTGGAAGGAGAGAACTGAGTCCTGCAAGTTGTACTGTACACATTATGGGACACATTACACACGTGCAACATATAATATAATTTTAAACTTTAAAAAATCTTTTAAAAGTAAAATTTAGAGTAAACCTTATTGTTCTGTGAGTAGAAAACCAGTATCATTTGTCATCAACAAGCATCATTTTCTCCTATACATAAAAATAAATTCCTAAGTTGGTGTATGTATAGTGATATACATCTCGAGCTGTATACACACAGTGACTGAGGGAATATTGTTATGGTCTCAACCCTGCCTCCTTTCTGTCACAAATAGAGGCACATAAAATTCAAAGCTGCTTGGAGTTGAGCACAAAGCTAATCCCAGGCCATTCTTTGTTTAAGGGTTGAATGTACCTTGTCCAGATAAACACTTCCTCAAGTCTCATCTTGAGGTGGCGCTGTAGAAGTGAAGGTCTCCTAAGGGGCAACTCAGAATGGTCTGTCTGCAGCCTGTGCAATGTGCCCACACATGGCTCATTCTTCATGTCCCTCCCACCCCTGTAGGCTGCTGGTAGAGACACATCTGAACCAGTCCTTGCTGCTTGGGTGTCTGCTACAGGAATTCCTCAAGTGCTGCTGCCCTCACCAGCAAATCTTCCCTAAATTACATCTGCTTTAGCAGAAGGGTTAGGAGACCAATAACAAATCTACTTTCCCTCCTAAGATTAGAACCAAGATGTGGGAGTTAGATACATACAAATCAAAACACCAGGTTTCCAACTGATGAAGGTAAGCTGCAGACTTTGGTGTGAGTCCCTATCCAGGTGGGCTGCTTCATACTTTCATGACTTGGTCACTCTTGCACATTCCCTGGTAGACTTAGTGCAAAAGCCTGTGGGGTCTATAAAGCAAACAACGAAAAAAAAAAAAAAACCCTCTGCAAGTGCTGGAGAGATGGTTCCGTGCCTGCTGCTCTTTCAGGTGATCTGAGTTCAATCTGCTGCAGGCTGGCTATGGGGAGAGTGTAGAAGAAGACACTTGACTCATCCCTCTGTTCACTTGGATGAGTCAGCCTTTGACTTGGGCACCATATATGAGGGAGTGAAAGTGGGAAACAATCCTTTCCTGTCTTGAGGTTTAGAATTTCCTCCCTGAGAAGGAAACAGGCAAAGTTCAGGATGCTGTCCCCTCTCAACTGCTCCTATTGCTTCCTCCTAGACTGGGAAAATGTGGGAACCCTCTACAAGAAGAGCAGGAACCATAAATAATGAGCTGGGCGTTAGCAGCCAAAAAAACAACAGAGGTTTCCCAAGCACTCACGACAACAGAGGTTTCCCAAGT
>CAJQZJ010032618.1:3068521-3081579 GCA_907164525.1 Lophiomys imhausi | reverse complement strand
ACACACACACACACACACACACACACACACACACACACACACACACAAAAGAGAGAGGGAGAATATGAGAATTTCCCTTTAACATATGAAATAGCTAAGATTAGGACAGTGTAGCTTATCTAAGGTGATGATGCTGAGCTTTGGGGTCTCCTCTGCTAGGATCTAGAACCCTGGTTCTTTCCAGTACACTGTAAGGCAGACCAAAGGACTAGAGGGCAGAAAAAGAAGATTGATTTATGATACAGGTGGGGGGTGGAGGAAGGGATGGGCAGCAGGGGACAGGGGTAGAGCTGTGGGGACTCAAGGGTTAGGCACATCTCATTAACACCAGCTGTCCCTATATTTTCACTGTCTAGTTTGAGCCTCAAATCAACTGAGTTCTTTGCTGGGGCTCAGCAGATCGGTCACCTGCAAAATGAAGAGTCTAGGCCAGAGAAAAGGGTGTCAGCTGGTAGGCTTGAGGAGCTTCAGAGAGAACTCATTCTACTGAAGGAGGGATAGTGCTTTGTTTGGGTTCTGGGTTCTGAAGCCCATGGCATGCTAGGGCGGGACAATGTCTAAATGAGATGATGCTGAGTGACTGAGTTTCAATCTATCTGCATTCCATCCTTTCACAAGTATATATCTGCCCTGGGTCTCTGTCACTTCTTGGAGATGCACTTGCTTAGTAATTCAAGCTCCCTGGATGAAGGGGAAGGCAGAATGGTTGAGAGTTCAAGACTAGTCTAGTGATTTCCTGTTTGAATCCCAAAATGGTGCCAGACTACATATGTAGCTTCAACCTGGCTGGATGAAGCTCTCACAGAGCCCGGTCACTGTCAAAGGGCACACAGGCACCTAAGTGCTAATCTCTGCCTGACTTCAAAGTCTTCCTTCCTCCATTAACCTGACTTCTAAACTGTGTTCTCTGTCTTCCCTTTCCCTTTTAGTGAGCCTCTTGGCTCTGTCTTCACATGATGTTTTGCATCCAGGGCCTTCTCATCTCTCAGCTTGACTGATTACCATATGTGTAAGAGGATTTCTGGCCATTCTAATCCGTTCCTTATCTTCTTACAGAGAAAGTGGATTGTGTCACCTTCCTGATTAGCTAGCCCTTCTGCTAATCCTCCACAAACTAAAAAAACCATGGGAGCTTCATGGTGTGGCTTCTTGTTTTCCTCCCATGCATTTTCTTGCACTAGTTAAATGGGTACAATATCATTTCACATCTCAGAAAGCTCTATGTCTTCCCCATTGTAGGAGTTTGAAAGAGAATAGCCCCCATGGGCTCTTTTTGTTTGAATAACTAGGTCCCTAGTTGGTGGAACCATTTGCAGGAGGCATGGCTTTGTGGGAGGAAGTATGCCACCTCATGATGTCTCAGGAGGTGAGCACTCAGCTATTGATCCAGTGCTGTGCTCCTCGCCATGGTGGTCGTGGACTCCAACCCTTTGAAACTGTGAGCCCCGAATTAAATGTACTCTTTTAATAAGTTGCCTTGATCATGGTGTTTTATCAGAGCAATGGAAAAGTCACTAAAACAGCCGTGACAAGGGTGTTCTTTTGATGCCCTGCATCAGGTAAATAACATCTTCTCTGGAGTTGCTAAGAATGTGCTGTTGTCCTGAATGTTGTATTTTAGCAAATGTTTCCTGTACCTGTCACTATAATTTCTCTGCCTAGTCAATCTCTGATTCACATTTCTACTGCTAAATCAATGTTGTTTGCCTGGATGAATCAACCCAGATCTTCGTGTATTATCCTTCAGAAAATACACCTCTAGATTCAGTTGGTGACCATAATGTTTGGCACTCGTGCACTGGCTTGGGGGCGAATCACTTGTTTTGCAGAGGTGACCAAAAGCAATGTGATGGGAAGAGACAAAATCTGATTTCTGCGTCTGCCTGAGATTAGGGGTGTCTGCATGACCACGATTAGGGAGGAGGGGGAATGTATGAAGCTGTGTAATACCAGCACAGGAAAATAAAAATGTCCTTATTCAAAAAGTCCATATTCTGCACATAATTTAATAATTCAGCACGGGATTGAAATAAATCTGGTAGTATTTAATTGTTTTAATACCAGTGAGATATAAGCCGGCATTTACAAATAAGCCTACATCTGACCAGTTTGCTATTTTACCTTACATAAAGCACAATCAATAAAGAAAGAGGGAAGACCCACAGAGTCGCCTGGAACCCCCTTCCAGAAGCTTTGCTATATTATTTCCAACTAGGACACCTTCTCTGTGACCTTGGTCAGGCCGAGGCTGAAGAGGACAGACTTCTCGAGCTCCAAATAGTTGTTATATTCCTCCCTCATCTCGGCTTCCATCACTTCTTTCGTCTTATAAAAGAATCTCTAGATGGGAACAGGCAAGACAGCTCTATAAATCACCAATAGCTTAAAATCCAAAATGGAGTGACAAGAAGCTGGGTTTTTTTTGGTCTGTTTGTTTTGTTTTTCAAGACACGGTTTCTCTGTGTAACAGCTCTGGCTGTCCTGGACTTGCTTTGTAGACCAGGCTGGCCTCGAACTCACAGAGATCCACCTGCCTCTGCCTGGCGAGTGCTGGGATTAAAGGCATGCGCCACTATGCACTGCGGAGCTGGTTTTTTTGACTAGCTGTTTTTTGTTTTGTTTTGTTTTTTGATGCGGCTGCACTCTTGAAGGAGCTTGTGCGAGGGTAGATGGACAGGAGGGCAGTGTGATCTGCTGGAGAAGTGGGGAGTGGGAAAAAGCCTGCCTTTTACTGCTTCTCTAGAGACCAGTGGCTCTCAACCTTCCTAATGGTGGGACCCTTTAATACAGTTCCTCATGAAGTAGTGATTCCCAACCATAAAATTATTTTCATTGCTACTTTATAACTGCAATTTTGGAATGACTATGAATCATAATGTAAATAACTGTGTTTTCTGATGGTCTTAGGCGACCCCTGTGAAAGGGTCAGTCTGTACACCCTCTGCAAAGCGATCACCACCCAGAGGTTGAGGACCACTGGTACAGACCAACAAACGAACTCCTCCTGCAATCTTTCCCATGCATCCTGCCTTCCTCATGTGGCCTGGAGGGTAGGTAGCTGACTTGCAGAATTGCTTTGCACTTAAGAGCTGTAGCAACTGTGGATAAACTGGTAGGATAGAGAGTCTCAGAACACTTAAGCCAGCGTTTGCAGGTGTCTAAAAGAACGAAGTCAAGACTGATTGGTTTGTGACAGTGGGACTAGACAGAAAGCTAATTCACTGGGATGACTGTATGCTTTGTCACCACCAAGGGCAGACTTTGAAGTGAGCCTTCTGCTTTGATTGTGCGAGTTTGTGTCTATTAATAAGTGATCTGTGCAGATCTTTACAGCATCCACATGCTGGTGCTTTTTATGGAGAACTGGGCTCTCACTTGGGAAGTTACTTTGGAGGCTACTAAGTGCTGGGCTTTGAAGAGACCACAGGTGGGGTCAGTTAGAAAACTGTGGTGACAAAGAGGTAAAGGTACAAACCCCAGTGACTCCGGTGAGAATGAGAGAACAGTTTATAGAAACCAACCCTAGATTTCCTGCCCCACAGGGAGAGGCTGAGAAAGAGGGCAGGGCCTGTAGAACATCATGTTCCTCTGCTGGCTGGCTATAAGATGGATGTGTTCCCTACTTCTCTGTATTAGGGTTTGTAGCACTATCTGTAAAGATATCATAAAGACATTTCTCCCACAAGTCTATCTGCTACTACAGTTAGTGTAGATGGTCATGTTATTTAGCGGAAAGCCTTTCAGCAATCACCAAAGGTGTTGATATTCCCATTTTCTAGATAAGACAACCAACCAAAGCTCAGCCAAGTTGGGGGCCTTGGTCCAGATCCATGGGATTTCAGTTCACATCTTGACTTCAATATTTGGCCCTTTTTGTATAGGCTGCTCCAATGTGTCATTCACCAAGCAAGAAAACTCTGCATAATTAAAGCATGCATCTGTGAATCTTTGTATCTATACTAAAGGACTTTGGAATTATAGTAAATTAGAGAAAGACGACTTCATCAGAATCTCACTGTGTATGAGGATGGTCGAGATGGCTCAGTGGGTATGCTAACTCCGGCCAAGTCTGATGACCCAAGTCCCTTCCCTGGGACTTACTAATAGAAGGAGAACATTGACTCCCATAAATTACTCCATATGTGAGCTGTGCACACCTTACTACCCAGAATATTCCTACATGCAATAAACAGACAAAAATGAGATAGAATCTCACTATGTGTGCAACAGGTAGTTCTCACTCATGGTGATCTAAGAAATCAAAGAAACACCCTCTTGATGCCCAAAGAAAAGCATAAGGCTGTGGAGCGCACAGGACTCCCGTGGGATGAGCCCGGTGATACTTTCCCACTGGTGGGAGAGGAACTCTCCTTTCTGAAATTTCACTCACGGATTTCTTCTTTGCCGTTTCCAAGGCCATTTTTTCCTTTTCCTGGTCACGGACAAGCTTGCGTTGCTGGACATATTCCAGATGTTTGACTTCTCTTTCAAAGTAGTAGTTCACACTTGATACCTGTCAGAAATAAAGACCCACAATGACCGAACCCCACCGGGACACCGTGGTCTTTATAAGACTCTGTTAGAATGCATGCTGCTCTGTAGTTAGGGTTTTCCCACCTCATCTCCCTGATCTGCTTGATCACCTCATAACCACCAAATGCTTCTCTTTCTCTTGAGCAGTGGTTCTCAACCTTCCTAGTGCTTCAGCCTTTTAATATATAGTTCCTCATAGACCCCTGACCATAAAGCTATTTTCATTGTTATTTCATAACTGTAATTTTGTACTGTTATGAATCATTGTCTCAGTTAGGGTTTCTATTTCTGTGAAGAGACATGATGACCAGTGTGACTCTTATAAAGGAAAACATTTAATTGGGTTGGCTTACAGTTTAGAGGTTAGTCCATTGTAATTATGGTGGGAAACATGGTGGTATGCAGGTAGACTTGGTGTGGGAGAAAGAGCTGAGGGTTCTCTATCTTGGTCTGCAGGCAGCAGGAAAGAGACTGAGACACATTAGGCCCCCCCAAACCCACCCCTACAGTGACATACCTCCTCCATCAAGGTCACACCTCCTAATAGTGCCACTCTGTATGGGCTGAACATTGAAACACCTGAGTGTATTATGGGGGCCATTCCTACTCAAACCACAACAATAGTAATGTTTTGAAGATAGAGGTTTGCCAGAGGGGTCACGACCCATAGGTTGAGAACCACTGTCATTTAGGAGACTGTGGTTTAGAGTTTGTGCCTGTAGGCCAGAGAAGCAGGCTTTACATATGTGCTTCTGTGCTTCTATTTAGGTCCCTGTGATGACCTACAGGTTCCCAGGAAAAGAGAAGTTATAGTTGGAAGGAGAGAGCTGCAAAAACCTGCAGTTTTGCTAGTAGGAATCTGCTTTTCACCCTTTCTTTCTTAGGAGGCTGACGTTCTCAACTGAACTTGGTATGCTCAGATGAAGATGTCGATGGAGACTTTATATTTCTGGTTGTGAGTCTATCCTTTAATGACTGAGTCATTCTCTCCAACCCCCTGTGTCAACTTTTAAGGGACTAGAAGCAGGGCTGAATTCCTGGTCCCTGGAGGGCTTAGCATGCCAGCACACGGACATCAGCAGAGAAATCATCAGAGATCTCTCTGGGGAAGGCAATCCAGGTAAGCCTGCTAACCTGCCAGGAGCTAGGCTGGTGCTGGGACTCGCAATAGATTGCAATCTGTATATTTAATGTCAGCTGCATATATACTTAGGGTTTTTACTCATCAATCTTTTGATACCCTCATTCTCAACACTGCTTGGAACACATGGGTGGTGGGTATAAGTTTGGAGGGGGCAGAGTATATCCACTTCCAATGCACGGCCAGCAATATGCTGAGGCTGGGGAGGATGGTAGAGGGATGTGTAAATACATCTAGAGTGCATCGGGGGAGGGATATCACTGAAATTACAGAGCTAAACCTCAGGTACAGTTTTAAAATAATGACTATCCATGTCAGTTCTCCCCCCAGTCTGCAATCTGTTCAATTGACTTCTTTCCCATCTCATGTTTGGTTATTTTCCTTAGTGTCAAAATATCTAATTCACATGATAAAATATATTCTTTTACTATTTAAAATACATAAGTCTCTCATTCTCTTGCAAAACAAAAAGTGCCAACATTTTAAACACACTTTTAAGATATGCCGGCAAGATGCATTTGGTGGGTCAGGCGATTGCTGCCAAATTTGATAAACCGAGTTCAAACCCTGGTACCCACATGGTAGAAGGAGAGAACCAAACTCCTGCAAGTTGTCCCTTGACTTTACACAAGTGTGCCATGGGATGCACCCACCCCAACACAAATAAATAAGTATATAAAAAAAGAAAAAGCCTCAGCAACATTAAACTTGCAAAGTCGAAACTTCGCTAACCTCATTAAAGGAAGGATGACTCAATGTCCAAGGGATTTCTAAGATATGCAGTGTTCCAAAATAGTCGGCTATGGCTATAAACTGCTGCTTAGCTGAAAGATAAAAAAAAAAAATAGGGGGGAAAGTCAACAAACAGAAAGTCATCTGAAGAGGTTAAACACAAAACCTGCTTTGGTTTGTGGTTTCTAGGAGAAACCTGATCTGGTTGCTGTACTCATGGCAACTTCATCAGAGGCTCGTGACTGGACCATGCAAACATGAACAAGTCGTTTTTTCCAGATGATGAGATGAAAGTTATACTCCAAGCCTTTGTCAGCCATCACCTCAAGTATCATTTTCCTGATGTCTATATAAGGATAGGGGCTGACAGCCCATCTTCTCTCTGGTCTTAAGGAAGCAGGGATGGCATATAGAAAGGTTCTGACCTCAGAATCCCACTTCAGCATACACACCAAGAGCCAAAAGATCACACTGTGTCCATGAGTTTCTGAGTCACAGCCCCAACCACAGTTTTCCTATGACAAAAACACTGCTTGAAAAAGAATGAAGTGTGAAAAACCTCCTTCCTCATTGCTTCCTGGATGTTTCCCTCTTATTTTCAGGAGGTCTGACTCAAAATGCTGCATCCTACACTGAGGACCCCGCAGGTAAAAAGTCAGCCTTTTGCACCAAAGATAAGATAACACGCTTTGGTTGTGCCTCATGGCTAATCAGAAACCAAGCTGAGACATTCTAGAGATCCTGAAGAAAGAAATAGGAAATAGAGACAGTCTTATTATGTCTATAGACTTTTGGAAACAGAGAGAAACTTCTTCCAGTAAAGACATATGTACTGGCATCACACAGAAAATACTAATTGGGCCAAACAGGGAAAAACAAACAAAAACAAAGGAAATAAATTACTTTTCTACAGATACATCCTTGAATTTATAGTATATTGCTATTTACTCATATTTAATCCAGAGATTGAGGCTTAAATGTATATATTACCCTAGAGAATCATGTGATTCCCATGAAGAGAGTTGCTTGATGTGGCCCATTCAAGAATCACTAAAGTATATAATGCTAAAAAATTTGACAAAGAAAAGAACTCAACATTTCTGGAAAAGAAATAGCCAAAAAGCAGCAAAGATTTCAGACCACTCTGTCAGCCTAAGACAAGATGGATGCTTTCCATCCTGTGGTTCAAAACCAGCCTCAACCTGGCATTATCAGAAGTCTGAGAAATCACTGAGGAAATGCTTTGGGGCTTCCAGAGTTTGGGAGCAAGGGTGAAGGGGGGAGGATGGGAACATTCTGAAGAAATAAAGGGAAGAGGGGAGAGCAGAGGAGAGAGGGAGGGAAAGAAAGGACACAGGAGGAGAGGAGAGAGGACGGATGGGTGGAAAACCTGGGAGGGTTTTTCAGGCAAATGCCAGAGCATTCCCAGTCCAAGCACATGCGTTGCTGCATGGATTAGCATGAACATACAGGAAAAGGTCCAGGGCTTGATGTAGGTGATCATGGTGATGCAAATATTCTGGGACTGCGCTGGTTCATGAGTTTTCTCCAGGAGGTCCCAGATATCGACATATCCATCCTCCCGGCCGATGTAGAACACTCCGGGCCTTGTCAGGGACCAGTGCCCTGCCGTGTACCTTTTCGGTGCGCAGCATGTCTGAAGGAGAGGTCCAGACTAAACACAAATGGAAAAGACACATTGAAAGCTTTTCCTGGGACCCAAGGGAAACTCACAGTGATTTTTTTTTTTTTAAAGGTAAAGCTTAGCTGGTCATGATTACTTAATCATAAGTTTATCCCACTAGGAAGTCTTATTTCTTCTTGTTGTAGGGTTTTGTTTTTATTTTTTAAATGAGAGAGAGAGACAGAGAGGTGCATGCCACAATACTCGTGTAGAACAGAGAGGGCAACTTCATGGAGATGGTTCTCTTCTTCCACCTTTACACAAGGTCTGGTGATCAAACATAAGGCTTGCCCAGTTTTTTGTTTTGTTTTTTCAAGTTGGAGAGGAAAGCATTTATTTGGCTTATAACTTCCATATGAATGTTCATCATTGAAGGAAATCAGGACAGGAACTCAAACAGGTTAGGAATCTGGAGGCATGAGGTATTACAGAGGCCATGGAGGGATTCTGCTTACTGGCTTGCTCCTCATGGTTTGCTCAGCCTGCTTTCTTTCTTTTTTCTTTTTTTTCCCCCATGAACCATCTAAACTGCAATGTTGTGGGATTTACATAGGACAAACTATTTTCTCTCTCATTTGTTCTATGAGTAACCTCTTTTTTTTTCTTAATTTAGTTGCTTTTTAAAAAAGACTGCACCTTCCAATTTAGCTTCAGCTGGTCCTGAGAACCCAGCTGCCTCTGTACTGACTCCCATTTCCATGAGGATCTGTCCTGAGAACCCAGCTGCCTCTGTACTGATTGTTATTTCCATGAGAATCTGTCCTGAGAACCCAAGTGCCTCTGTACTGACTGCCATTTCTATAAGGATCTGTAGACAGCAGATATAGAAGAATACAAGGAAATTTCTCCTAAGACTTTATCTTGCTGTTGGGGATCTGCTGCCCATGGGAACAATTCTGATATACATAGAAAGTGAAGAGTCTAGCAGTTTGAATATGTGTCCCCCACAGGCTCATGTGCTGAACACTTGGTTCCCAGTTGGTGACACTATTTTGGGATGTCATGGAAACTTCAAGTGTTGGGAGGAGGTCATGCCTTTGAGGTTACACCTGGTCCTGTGCCTCTTCTTCCTGTCCACCTTGATGTGAACAGCCTCATCTGCAGGCTGCTGCTTCCATGGTGTTCTGTTTCAGCACGGGACCAGAACCAACTGAGTCGCACAACCACAATGCCAGTCATCCAGAACACATCTTCCCCCACCCCCTAAGTTATTATCAGGGTGTTTTTGTCACAGCTATGCAAAAGTAACTAGTGCAGGTGTTAGTCTCAGCTGCGAGCTGCATGTTGGAAATCAGTAGCAGAGCCTGCAGACTTCAGACAGAACTTCAAATGGCTGTAGATAGTTTGGAAGAAAGACTTCAGCTCACCAAAGGAAATTATCATCTTTTTTGCCTTCCACCATGAGGCGATTTGCTAACTTTGGGAAGTTGCTACAGAGAAGAGACCTTGGAAAATATTTTCTCACACTGGTAGGTCTGTCTACCCATGAGAGACATCCGAGTGTCCCTTATGTCTTCTGTAACAAAAGCAAGGCATGGCATTGTCTTCTCCAAGTCAACCCATTCACAGGAAACCTGTAAGGGAGGAGGACTGCCCAGGCCTGGTCTTCTGACCCAAACTCTGTGACCTCCAAGCCTTTTCATACCCGTCAACCTGGTTCTTGGTTTCTGCCAGTCTTCTGGAATTCATGCCAGTTTTCCTTTTCCTGACCACAAAACTTCCTCATTGGACATATAAGCAAACAACAACAAAACCTACAGAGTATATTGTCAGAAAGTTTGTTGATGGAGATTTATGTGCCTCTCAGTTTTATTCAATGGCACCCTGAGTACAAAGGTTGAGAAGCATTTCTTTTTAGAATTATTGTTATAAATTAGAGATCCAAAGGGGGGTGCTATTTGGTGAAAGAATATGTATATTCCAGTTGTGATACACATATGCTCTATCTCTCTCTCTCTCTCTCTCTCTCTTTCCCTATCTAATGTTTTCAGAATCTCATATTTCTCAGCAAAGGATCTTAGTAATTTATATCCCCCCTCAAAAGAACTGGTTTGCCCTGCCCCTGCTTCACTAGGTTTGACTGTTCTTTCAGTATTTTTGCTTGTTTGTCTTGGCAGTCTGACTTCTATCTGCCAGGGTCAGTCTTGATCCTGACCAAATGTTAGTGATACAGGATAAGCAGGGTACTCTGCCAGCTCTGGACCCTCAGTCTAAAAATGCCAACTTCTTGAAGCTGCCAACATGTTCCTGGTGCAGAAGAAAAGTGGACAGGCCTAGTGACCCCTGGACTTCACGTGTCATCAGAGTCCATCTTCTGATTCTCCAGGAGCAAAATTAAAGTCAGATGAACTGCCCGCATTAGATGTTTCCAAGAAAAAACCTGGGTAGGTTTCAGAGAACAAGGCCCTTGCTGTGTTGTTTACTTCCTCCCTACAAAGAAAGGCACATGGTTGCGTTTTCAAAGCTTCCAGTGGTTCTGCTGACAAGCTGGAGCCAGACCATCTGTTCTCATTTCTCTATAAAGTGCCCCATAGGCACAATATCTTGGAAAAACCATTGTTCCTATTGTCTTTCTCAGCAACAAAGACACACCCGCCCACTCAGTTCCGCAGGCAACTTACCATGACTTCTTCCTTCCAGATGGCCACATTCCATCCCCCAATAGTGAGGATGATGTCATTGTAGAAAGGTGACCGTTGAATAGTATGGACAGCCCCGTCATGGACAGTGTAGAGGTTCACAGGTTTCTTGGCTGTGGAAGTGAACAATGCCAAGTTTGGGTGCATGATCTGTTACAGAGACCTGTCCCCGGGGCCACTTTTCAGGCCTTCAGCAATGCCACGTTTTCCTTATTCATGTGTTCATCAGTCCAGTCTGGGAGTTATTAATATTTGTGGATTGATTATATGTGCAAAGATTTTCATGTGGATGGCTAGACAGTGGTTAGCTAGTAGCCCAAGGTGGCCCTGTCTTCATGTAGCTGACGTTCTAGTGGGAAGGAAAGATACCCAGTAAACAAATCCCCTAGTAAGTAACTGAAACCAACTTATGTGCAGAACAAATAAAAACCATTACAAGGAATAGTGACAAGGGTCAGGGGAATGAATCATTTAGGTCTGAGTGTAGTTGAGCTTGGGAAGTTTCCGGTGTGGAGGAGTGGTGCAGACAGAAGGTCAACACAACCCGAAGTCCTGGAAAGAGGACCCGTGAGTGCCTTTGTCTTTGTGGGAGCTGGAACTGCAGGCATGAGACCTGAAATGGGGTCTAGAAGGATCAGACTATGCAAGAGCCTGCAGGCAAAAGAGTTCAGACCAATGCCACAGTGCAATGTCTTTTTATGAGTCTAGGTCAAACCCACTGATGTTTCCAAGGTACTCTGGCTGTTATGGGGAGAATGGGTCAGAGGCAGGAGGAAGTGAGGTGGGACCCCAATGAGGACCCCTTTGGCAGTTTAGGTGTGAGAGAGAATGGTGACAAGAATTAAGGTGCAGTAGAGGGGTATATAATCAGGACATATTTCTGAACCAAGATATGGGGACAACTTGGCCAGGCAAAGTGAGCAAGGTGAAGTGCTAAGAAAAGCCTGGTTTCTGACAAGAGCAATGGGCTTGATGAGACTCACCTGATCGCAGCTAAGAAAGGTAAAGTTTGCACACTGAGACATCCTGAGCCGTTGCCCCACGCCCCAGGGTCTTCCTGCCTCTCTGCTCTCTGCACAGAGTGCATCAGGATTAGAGCTTGGGTTTTCCTTCTGTCTCCCAGGGTTGACTGCTGACCTGAATGCTTGGCATTCTATGCTCCAAACTCCAAGGAAGGCCATGAACATAAATGCTAGCGAAAGGGCCAAAGATGCGACATTTCGATGGTCTACACTAGAACTGCAAACCTGTTCTGTATCTCATCATTTTAATGCTGTGTGAGGGCCGAGCTGCCACCCATCCAGACACTGATGGGATATTAAGGAGAAAGAGACCTCCTTACATGTTGTAAGATGATTATAAAGTAGGGTTTTGAAAGGCTATTTGTCCATCCACATTCATGACAACATCGTTTGTAACAGAAGAAAGGTACAAAACGTGGTATAGATCTGCGATGGGGTACTATCATTCAACCTGGGCTGGAGAGATGACTCAGTGGTTAGGCATACTGGCTGCTCTTTCAGGCTAGATTCACAGCTCTGGAGTAGATCAGAAAATTGCATCTCTCTTTAGGGGCAGGGATAGTCTATTAGGAGAGGGGTCAGTCCTCCATAGTCCCTAAGGCTCCTGTAATATTCTCCCCTCCAGAGCGCAGACCCTAAAACTGTTTGGAGATGAGTTAAACTGGAGAATCCATATGACTCATTCCTACTGTGAAAATCCAGAAATCTAATCCGAAAGCTATTCCCCAGAAGGGATCAGTGTGAGGGTTGGAGCCTTGGACACAGTCTCAAGTGTAGCTTCTAGGCAGAGGTGTTCATTAGAAAGAGATAAGAAACCAGAGTTCTCTACTGGAGCTCAGGGCTTGACAACCAAGGACATTTTCTGCTTCTGGCCAGGGACAAAAATGGAATTGTTCACTTTCAAGGTCTTTGCCCCTAAATTGACTAACTAGTTTCTATTTCTAGTACTCATTGCTTTCTTAGACTTCTAATAGACTCCAAAGCTAAGTGTGTCATCCAGCAGCCTCTGAGACTAATGGCAGAGGTTCCCTCAATTTGCTGTGACATACCTACCTGGTATTTCCAGCAATGGATTTGAAAAGTATTTGCATTTAGGACTTTCTTCACTTTGTTACAACAAAAACTTCAAGAACTTAAAAAAAATTTTGAATATGGAATCTGGGGTAGCCCAAGTCTATGTTTTCAGAACATGACCATTGTCATTTGGCTCCAGAATAAATTATACCCTTTGGGGTGAGAGCTGGTATATATATATATGTGTGTGTGTGTGTGTGTGTGTGTGTGTGTGTGTGTGTGTGTGTGTGTGT
>CAJQZJ010032618.1:3014841-3068511 GCA_907164525.1 Lophiomys imhausi | reverse complement strand
TGTGTGTGTGTGTGTGTGTGTGTGTGTGTGTGTGTGTGTGTGTGTGTTTGTGTGTGTATGTATTATAATATTAATATAAATATATATATCAATAACATATATCACATAATATATTTCATATTATATATTATATAATAACATTAATATATATTTATATAATTATGTTGCTATTAATATTATAATATATTTTATATTATTTTAATTATAAAAATAATAATAATATAAACATATATTGTACATTAACAGTAGGTTGCAGGATGACTACACAGGACTAAGATGTGGAATTCCAGAGGCTTCAAAGGTTCTGGGAAGCAGAGAGGCTGAGGGAAATGCATCTATGGGGTAAGCTGACTGACTAAACCAAATCAGAAAAAGTAGGTGCTCTGACCTGCTGGCTGTGGGTTCAGGTGCAGGGCCAGGGTCGAGCTGTCCAGTTCAGACCAAAGGCAAAAGGGCAGGACTGGATGGGGCCAGGTTATGGAAAGGGAAGGAGGAAGGAAGCAGGTCCAGGAGGAGGAGCAGGACCCACAGGCACCAATACTAGTAGGCTGTATCAGCGGAGGAGTCTGAGCTGAGCTGAAGCCCCAAGCACAACCAGGAGTTCTCTGCCTGGGGATCTTTGACAGGCGTATGGGAGCCACAGTCTCTGTAATGCTAAGTGCCATCTTTTTTATGGGGTCCAGTGACGGAATTATTCCTAGGTCTGGAATGTCTGATAAACTCCTGGGGCTAGTTTCCCTGATATTATTTTAATTTTCCCTAGTTTCCCTGCTGTCCCAAGTCACCCTGGTCCATTTATAGAGTGGCACCCATTCTACTCTCAGTAATAATCATTTATCAGTCTGTACCGTGTGGGTAGTACCAGACAGATGATGCCGTTAGAATATCCATGAAGCTGCAAAAGTCACCCCCACCTCATCTTCAAAATACACCCTTAGGCTGGTTGCAAGATGGAGTCTCTTAGGTCAGGGCACAGCCTGAAGACCCCTGCTTTACACAGTACGGAGTAACTCAGAGTAAGGCACAGACTGATCTCAACAAACAAACAAGCCAATAACTCTTCTAGATTGGAATCGAGAGATCCACTGTTTAGGGATGCATCTTGAAGACACCAAAGAACACGTATTTCCCAGGCTTTGTTGAGTGGCCTAGAAAGTTCTTAGTGAGGCAGAAGACGTTCTCAGACACTAGTGGTTTTGGTTTTGTTTTTGCTAATGCTTTTGTTTCTTTCTCTGGGGTTGCTCTTGGGGCAGTTTCCCTCCATGTCATTTCTGAGAGCTGTCCCAGGGGCTGGAAACCCCTTCAGAACTATGCGATCAGTTATGGCATTTTCCACAATGATAAGGTCTGTTTTGTTTAGTCTTTGTTTTTTAAATAACATTCCATGATAATCTTTTCTCCCCAGCCTCCTTTGGAAGACCTGTGTGACTTTCAACAGTGAACGGGACTGTCCCTAAATTATTAAATGGAGTGCCAGAGCCTACAGGCCAAATTGTTAAAAGAAAATTATAATAAACCAAAAGGCATAGATTGGCAGCAGACTGCCTGAGCTGAAGGCCCCCACCCTTGCCAGGCTCTTTTTCTGAATGTGGTTGGCTCTAAAACTCTCATGAAGACAACCAAAGTTTTCTACCACATGGACTCAGATGTCTGGCCCCTGACTTGCTGTGGTTTACCTCTAGACTGCTATGCTTTGGCCCTGAGTACTCCTTCTTCTTTCCTGTCTGCCACTCTTTTGTGTTCCCACATGCTTGCCCTCGTTGCTCTTTTGACAAGGAGGGTCAGATCCCCATCAGACCCATCTGAATAATTTCCAATCTACCTTTTAGGACTCAGCTCAATTGTGGTTGAAAAACTGCCCAAGTAGGACCATGTCTTAACAGCTCAAGAGAGACAGTTCTTCCCTGGACTTCTACATCACTTTCTATTTGGCTACACACATAATACCATTTGTTTGCCTTTCCCAATAGACCAGAGGAGAACACTTCTTCCTCATCTAGTATTACCATTGTCTGGCCCATAGAGTAAAAACGGAATAAAATTCATTAAAATAAATGACTTTTTTTTTCATAGTTCTTTCCCCAAAATAGTTTCAAAAGACGGCTGTAAGAGGAGATGGGACTCCAAGAGAATGTCAGAGACCAGGAGGAATCCATGTTTGCCAAAGTGTTCAGTCCTCTACTGTGTGCCAGAGGAGTGAAGACTACTGCCATGCTATGTAGCGCCTGACAGGCAGCATACATAGCCACAGTGAATACCCATCAATTATATAATATGTATAGCAACACTGCCAAGGCGCAGGAACATCACAGGAGGAATCTGAGGGCCCAAGGGAGGAGTGCAGTGAGGTAGACAGCTGTCCTCAGAACACACGTTGTGATTGCACTTTTGATAATCAGCACTTGTGAACACTGGCATAATATCTGGGCAAGACTGGGCCTATTGATGCCTTGTCCTGGGGACAAGGGAGCGATGACCTGAGAGGGCTCAGTGTGCCTGAGGAACTTTAGGCAGCAGCGGATGGCTTTTAGACAGGTAGGGTCACACCAGGCCCCACCACTTCCTGGCTATGTATAGACAATTAGTGGCTGGAGGAATTGTGACATCTCTTCAGTCACATGGACACTGGCAAAGGAGCCAGCCCATGGTCCTATAAGCAACTCAACCCAGAACCATGTAGACAAGCCCAGTGAAACATATTGGGCCCTTAAATAAATAAGCTAATAAGGACTAGATGAGGATAAAGGGTATCAATGGGAGTTGGAGGTAGGTAGGAGAAGGCAAATAGGAGTAAAGATGACAAAAATACATTTTATATTTTTATGTGTGTTAAAACGCCATCATGAGTCTCATTATTATATATAATTAACATATGCTAATGAACCTCAAAACAAAAGGAGGTCTTATTAATAACAGGTTAATCCATCACACTTACACACGAATCTTCCAGTTTCAGAGTCTCTCTCCATTTTCCAGTCTGTATAGATCACTTCACCTTCCTAGAAAGAAAACAGGTTCTGGATGAACCAGCCCAAGGGCAAGCTCAGAGGCAGGAGAAGACCTTGTATTCCTGTGCTGAGACAGAAGGTATAAAGAGAAATCACAGCAACAGGTCACCTTAGTGACACAGAGATTCAGTATATCAGGAGGGAAGAAAGGCTCAAATTGTTACTGTATTTGATTTCAAAATGATTTTGATTTCAAATGAGCTTGCTCTGTGTACACACAGTGACACAAATGGTATGAGGAGCTGTGCAGGCCTTCTGTGTCTAACTGCTGGCTTTCCTAACTTTCTGAGGGTGAGTTGGGAGTAGGCTTGGGCCATTGGGTGATTTGTCCTCAGAATTTAGCCAAGTCAGGACCTAATAAAGACCCGGGATAAGAAGGAGAGGAAGATGCATTGTTACACTTACCTTTTAAAGTCAAGAACAGGAAGTACAAATCTCAACTAAGGCTTTAGTGTTGTATAGACTAGTGTTAACCTGTGACCTTTTTAAGGAGAGGGGAAAGCAGAGGGATCCATCATGAAGCAAAAGAGGAGATACTACATAATGGGGAAGAGGAAGCAGTGAGCGACAAAGGGGGAGGCAGTGGTCCCTCAAAGTCTGCAAGTCTCCTACAGATGAAAATGCAGAGGCTCAAGGTCACATATCTCAGGTTACCGTGAACTTGTGCCCCTCCTGCCTCCTGCTTCCGCCTTCTGGGAGTACTGGGATTCCAGGGCTGTGCTATCAAGCCTGGTTTATATGGTGCCGCAGGTGGGACACGGGCCTGTAGGCGCTACACAAGCTCTCGGCCGACCGAGCTACATCCCCAGCCTCTGTTAAGGAACTTTCTAACCTGAGCCTATGAGGCATCTAAGTTAAAAACCTTAAGTATAAATGGACATATTAAAACATGAAAATGTGTATTATAAGCCTTAAAATAGCTGACATGTGCAATAGAGCTCAGAGAACTACAACAGGGACGATTCTTGGTTTACCTCTGTTCCCACAAAGAACTTCGTGGGGAAGTCTTCTATCGGCTTGAGTACATTGGTTACCCCAGCTTCCAGGTTTTGGTAGGGGTTTATTTCTGCTGTCTTCAGTGCTTTGATCTGGCTTAATATCTTGTCTTTCAGAATAACATGCATGGAAGATGTACCTGTTTAGAGAGAAAGTTGTTTAAATATATATGTGTTATATTTTCTGTCGCTTGCCACAGACATCTACCCTATTCATTCTTTTCCTAATGTGGCAATGACTGGGCTTCAGTTTAGCAGGAATGCCCATCCCTTTTAGACCACTACCAACTACATCATAATATACATAATATATATTATGTATTAGAGCTAAATGTGCAAGCGGCATAAGGGTGAATCCTGGAGCTATTCTGGAGGCTGAAATACCAGGATTTTTCTTTCAAATACTTGGCATCATTTTATTTTACAGAAACAATTTTATGATTAAATTTATAAATATTAGTAAGCTTTGGAAAATAGAGAAAAGCACAAATCAAGTTTTAAAATGCACATAACGCCATGTCTCTCAGAGATAAACAGGACTGAAGTTCTGCTATTTTCTCCTTAGTGACATTTCTGTGGATACACATAAAACAGGTTTTGTAAAATATGGAGCATATCCTGGGACTGGAGAGGCGGCTCTGTGGTTAAGAGCATCGCTGCTCTTCCCTGGGACCTGGGCTCAGTTCCTACCATCTATGTGGCATTTCACCACCATTTGTAACCCCAGTAGCAGGAGATTCAGTGTTTTCTTTTGGCTTCTGTGGGCACACATGTGGTGTGGACATATACGTGCGAGCAAAACACTCATACACAGAAAAATAAATGCATGTTTTTAAAATGGAGTCATACTCTATTTTAACTTGATGGACTGCTCTTTTGTTCTCTTAGAGACAAGTGGGGAGAGGTTGAAGAGGTGGAAAGTTAAGAGACATACAAGCACTAAAGAAGGGGTAAGCATAAGAAAGTAGTGGACTTAAAAAAGTCTGAGCGTGTGTGTGCCTGCAAGTGTGCACGGCAAGTGTGAAATCGGAGAGTAACTTTCTTTTTTTTTAATAATTTATTTTTTATTTCTTCAAGTTACATCTCAGTCACAATCCCTTCCCTACTCCCCCCTCCTGTCCCACCCTTCCACCCTCTTCCCCCTCAACCCCCACATCCTCTACCCTTTTTTTTTTTTTAGTTTAAGGTAGATCTTTTTCCCCCCAACAGCTCCCCCTTTCAGTCCAACAAATGGTTCTTTCTCTTATAACAATAAATACAATACAAAACAACAGAAATAAATAGGCCACAATTATGAGAGTTATAGGGCTTAGCATACATTCCCAATGTCAAAATCTGCTTTCTCCTTCAACCACGTAGGTGCCAGGGATCAAACTCAGGTCTTCAGGCTTCTGCCCTGAGCACTGTACCTGCTGAGCCATCTTGGGGGCTCGATAACTCGTTGCTCTGGAGTCAACGAGGCCAGAGAAAAGCATTTCCATCAGCTCCATTTACTCAGACTTGAGTAGGAGAACCTTGGATGTTTAGTGGATTCAAAGCTGTTATTGGGCATCACAGAGTTTCAGTTTTTTGGTGTTAGTAATTCTTGCAACTAGCTTTTATTGAACACTTTTACAAGCCAGGCACTAAATTGCATGCATTCCTATAGTGACGTGCACAATGTTTTATGAGGTAGGTATCTCTGTGATATATTCCTTTTATTTTTCCACTTTTTTTTTCCAGACAGGATAGAGATAAGGCAAGGCATGAAGAAGTACAGTCATTTACTTGATCAAATAATGAACTGTGGCTTTGATGTTTCTAAACACAGACCATTAACACCAGAATCCAGTTGTTAACCATTATGCTACTGCTTAAAAAGTATATAACAGGCTCTGAAGGCTATTCTAAAAGAATTTAAACCCCCTAGAGCAAAGCCTTCCTCATTAAAATACATACAGAATTTCTCATGGAGAAGTCGAGCTGGTGTCTACCTAGAGTTGTCACCCTAATGGCTAGTGTTCATGGTACAGGAAGATACTCTACATGCTACTAGAGGAGAAAGGTAAACACTAATCCAGCTGCAAACACTTCAATCAATGATGAACTGTCTGCATGATATGCTGTTGCAATGGCACAAAAATTGTGGCAGTAACCAACCACTATCTGATTATATTTAAGGCCCAGAACCATGTCGGTTATTCAAGAACCTGAGACTAGATAGGGCAGGGACCGAGGGGAAACCCAAATACTACTGCTCTGCTAAAGGAACACAGCAATAAAATAAATTACTCCTAATGACATTCTGCGGTGTCCATAGATGAGCGTCTTGCTCAATCATCGTTAGAGAAGCTTTCTCCCGCACTAGATGGGAACAAATACAGGGACCCACACTGGACAATGTGCAGTGTGAGACCTTGGAACACCCAATCCTGAATGGAATGTCTCGTTAAATCCCTCTCCTAAGGGCTCATGGAACTTTGTAGAAAAGTAGGAAAAACATTGTAAGAGCCCGTGGGGATCAAGTACACTCAGGAAGCACAGCAGGGCTGACACATATGAACTCACAGAGACTGTGGCGGCGTGCACAGGGCCTGAAGACATCCAAGCCAGATGGGATCCCAGTGCTGAGGAAGAAAATGGACACAAGCCTCCATCCCTAACCCAGACGCTATTTCCAATTGGCTACTGCGCACAAAGGAAAAAAATAGTTTTCTCTAGTGGAGTCTCACTGGGTTATACAAGTCACACTCAAGGACAGACTGCATGCCCAGCAGTTCATGGCCAACAAAACCAAACTCAATGGTATTTGGAAGGTTTTTGAATGCTTTGTCTAGTTTTTTTTTTTTTTTTAACCTTACAGGTCTTCTGCTTATATGTTATGATTAACGATTTTGTGTTTTTTACAGGATTTCTGTGTGTGTGTGTGTGTGTGTGTCTAAGTCTGTATGCATTTCTTGTGCGTTTTCTTTAGATCCCTTTTCTGTTTGTTTGTTCTAGTTGCCTGTTTGCTTTTTGTGAGAAAGAAAGGGTGTGGATTTGGATGGGTAAGGAGGTGGGGGATCTTGGAGGAGTTGGGGCAGGGAAAACAATAATCATATTATATGAAAACATTTTTAATTAAAAATTAATACACATAGATTTTTTTTTAAGTTACTGGAGTATGACCAGGGACCACTAACTTCTACATTCTAAAATGATAAGCAAAAGGTGAGTGGTTATGGTCACTAGAGGGCGACAGAGTACCAGGAAAAACTGAGCAAGATTGACTGGGCTTGTGATCCAGGGTCCGAGGAAGCCTGTTAGATCATTAGGCAAAATGTCCCAGGAAAATTATCTGTGTATTCTCCTGAGCAGATCCAAGGCTGCACAGAATAGGTGCATAGCTGTCAGTGTTCCCAAACTGTAAGTGATGTTTAATAAAATTCTTAAAGCTGGCTGCTCACATAGGAGGCAGGAAGCAATGATCTTCCTGAGACCTCGGAATTGCCTGCAAAATGAATTTCTGGACGGCCTGCTTGTTCTCTGTTGGGAGCATGTCTATTCCTTCTATGATATAATTTATCCCAAATGCTTTTCTTTAAGATTAATATACAAAATCGTGTGGTCTAGAAAGAAAAGACAGATTTTGATGATGTGTCTTCCTGCTTGACAACATAAGTGTGCGTTACAGGCTGCTTATTTTAAATAGTTTTCCTTAAGTGCATGTAAATATATTTTCTATCTGCCCCCACCAGAATATTAGCTCTGTGAAAAGACTTATCTTCTAAGAAAATATTTATTATTTTAAATTGTGTGTATGGGTATGTGACCATGCAATTGCAGATGCTCTCTGATTCCAAAAGAGGGTGTCAGAGCCCCAGGAGCTGGAGTTAGGCAGTTGTGAGCCACCTGACATGGGTGTTGTGAACTCAGTCGGGTGATTTAGAGGAGCAGTAAGTCTAACTCCAGCCACAAGACCTGTCTTTTTCACAGTTGTGTTCTCAGGGCCTGGGACTTTGTGGGAGTTTAAGAAACACTTGTTGACTGAATGTAGTATGAACAGCTAGCATGTGTGAGGCCCTAAGTTCACTTCCCAGCAGCATGGAAAAAAGAAAGAAAGAAAGAAAGGAAGGAAGGAAAGACAAGAAAAGAAGAGGAAGAAAACATTAATTTTAGGATTTATGTGTCTAAAGACAGAACTTCAAAATACTTGAAGCAACAGCTGAAGGACAGTAAAGAGAATTACCCAAATTCACATCAGTAGTCAGGGGACTCTGTGGCTTTCCTTTAGCAGTTGCGACAAGGAGACTGGAATCCAGGAAGGATTCTCCTGATCTGCAATTTCAGTTGGTTACTCGAGGTCAACTGATGTCAGGAAACAGCAAATGGAAAATTCTGGAAACAAAGCACTTCTTTGGGTTTTGAGTTGCATAGCAGTCTCCTTGGAGTGATGAGACCTGGCGCTGTCTGGCTGCGTGCTGCTAAGGTATGAGGTGTCCTGGGAACAGCACATGCCACCTGCCCATCAGCCACTTGGCCACCTTAGTAATCAGATAGGCTGCTGTGGGACTGCTGCCTGTGAGCTCCTGAAACCACCCCGCCCCCAATGGTGCCAAAGTGTGAAAGCTATGATGCTGCTCACAAGAAGCTGTAAAAACACTTTCAAGTAAAAAACTGAAAGTACAACCCAGTGCTTTCAGGGACTGGTTTGTGGAATCTTTATTGAAGGATACAGTCATAATTCTGTATTTTATTAATAGGACTGCTAACTTCTTCCTTTTTTCCTGTTTATGGAATAAACCTTGTGCTTTTACGTTTTGTATCCAGTATTGTAGGTGTTGGATCACATCCCTCACAGATGGGTGTGTCCCTGTTTTGTTAGCTGATTTGGCCTCATACACAGCTTCTTAAAGTTGGGGGTCATGACCCCACGTCATATGGGAGCCTGGGGGTCGGCATCACTGAAAATCAGTAAAAGTCTCTGATGCTGGGTGTGGTGCCACACACCTTTAATCTTAGCACTCGGGAGAGGCAGGTGGATCTCTGTGAGTTGGTCTCCATAGTGAGTTCCAGGACAGCCAAGAATACACAGGAGGGATTCTGTGTAGCAGTAACTAATATTGGCCTGATTTAGTTGTCCTTTTGGAGGCTTTTGTCTCCATTGGCTAACCTAGGCCTAGTCCTGGACGTTTCTGGCCTCTGTACAATCTTATCTAGGCCTAGAATGTTTTCAGACTCTAGACTTACTGCTGAATAAGCTCACCCTTTTTAGCTCTTTCTGAACTCTGGCTGGTTCAACTCAACTGTGCTGGTTCAAACTCCGCTCCAAGATGACTGACTCAATTTGGCTTCTCTCTTAGGTTCAAACTGACTCCAGCAATCTGTTCTAATCTTCTGACTCCTCATTCTCTGTCATGTTCTGTCTTCACCTGTGTCTAGCTTGTTCTCTCTGCAACCTGTCTCTGCAAAACTCTCCCTGTAAAACTGCCTCTTTTCTTTCTCTCTGTGCTGCTGCTCTCTGGCTTCAACTGCCTCTCAACTCATTGACTCAACCCAACTGACTAGCCAGAACTCAGATGATATATATATATATCATCTCCCAAATTCCCAACAATATAAAATCATCTCAAAAGATGCAGAAAAAGCTTTTGACAGAATTTGTCCCTGGTTTGTCACATAAGCAAATGTTAGTAGTACACTTGAACATGCGGAGAAATGACTTTTGTTGTTTTATAGCCCAGGTTGGCTTGGAACTCACTGTGGCCCAGGTGGCCCTGAGCTTGAAGTCATCTCCCAGTTGAGGTCTCTCAAATATATACTAATATAGAAAATATATACTAGGATATTTAATACAAGATAAGCTCTTGGCAAGTTGCATTAACCTCTCTTGGCCTTGGTTATTCTAATTATAGAAGGTTAATAAAAATTCTCATTTTATGGGTTGTTGCAACCTTTGGCATCTGGTTCTATTTACCACACTAGCCTCATGGCGAGACTTTCATGAGTGTTTGTTAGATGAAGGAAAGCACATGGACTATTAGCACAGTCCCTGACCCCCAGAATGAAGACATGTACACTGTTAGCACAGTCCCCGACCCACAGCTGGAACTCAGTCAAACTGAATCCAAAGGCAGGACACAAAACTCTGTAGTTCCTTAAAAATCTATCAAGTCCAACCAAAGGGAAACAAGCATCCAGGTTTTTAAAATGCTCCCAGATCCAGATATCCAGATTCCTTTTTTTTTTTTCCTCTAGCGCAGATCTAAAGAAGGATTCTGCTCCAGCTAGTGTATTTCTAGATGTCTTTTTGTTTAACCAAACCTAGGGAATTTTACAATAGAAATCTTTGGGAGCAAGGCAAGTGTCTGAAAATACTACAATTGCAGTTAATTTTGTGTGTTTTGTACATTTTCAGTGAGCTTTGCTCTCCAGTCGGAGCACTCAGCAAACCTTTATTTAGAGTGGTTTTGATGTGCGCACCTTTCAGTTACATTCCAGAGAAGCATGGATTGAGCCAAGCCAGATTTAAAAATGAAACTTCTTTTTTCATTCAATTTAATTATCATGGTACTGCGTAACTACTAATTTAAAAGTTATAATTTATGGAAATTTGTTTCTTTTTATTTCCTCATTTATTTTTGTTATGCCAGAGATAAGTTTCATTCTATAAAATTAATATTTTTTGAACACTACACATTCCTTAGGTGGGCTTCATTCACTTAAAATTACATTTTATTTATATGTCCTTTGAATGTTTCATACAAGTATGCAATGTGTTTTGATTATATCCACTCATGTTTGTTAGGATTAACTGTTGCTGTGATGAAACACCACAACCAGAAGCAACTCGGTAGGAAAGGGTTTGTTTCACTCACAGTTACATAGAACAGTTCGTAACCTAAAGCAGCCAGGGCAGGAACTGAAACAGGATTGCAACCTGGAGGCAGGAGTTGATGTAGAGTTCGTGGAGGGGGTGCTGCTCACTGGCTTGCTCAGCCTGCTTTCTTTCTTTTTTTAAAATATTTATTTATTACTTCAGGTTACATCTCCATCACAGTGTCCTCTTTCCACCCCTCCCAGTCCTGCCTTCCCACTCTTTACCCCCATCCCTTCCATCACACTCCTCTGGAGTGGAGTGTCCTACATAACAGTCCCCCACCCCAGTTCAGCAGTCATATGAGGGCCAAGAGCCTCCTCATACACTGGGGGCCTACAAGGCAGCACCACTAGGGAAAAGTGTCTCATTGACAGGAAACAAAAGTCTATGTTCCTATTCCTTTTGGTGTGTTGGCTGTGGTATAGATATCATGTACTATATGGCTAAAATCCAACTATAAGTGAATAGATGTCATGTGCATCCTTCTGAGTCTGGGTTAGCTCACTCAGGATGAGCTTCTCTAGTTCCATCCATTTGGCTGCAAATTGCATGATTTCACTGTTTCTGATAGCTGAGTAGTATTCCATTGTGTAGATGTACCATAGTTTTTTAATCCATTCTTCAGTTGAGGGACATCTGGGGTGTTTCCAGTTTCTAGCTATTACAAATAAGGCTGCTATAAACATAGATGAGGCAACTTCCTTGTGATTCGGTGAGGAGTCATTTGGATGTATACTCAGAAGTGGTATGGCTGGGTCCCGAGGTAGAGCTATTCCAAGTTTTCTAAGATATTGCCAGACTGACCTCCATAGTGGTTGCACAAGCCTGCACTCCCACCAGCAATGGAGGAGGGTTCCCCTTTCTCCACAACCTCGCCAGCATGTGCTGTCATTTGAGCTTTTGATCTTAGCCATTCTGACAGGTGCGAGATGGAATCTCAGAGTCATCTTGAGTTGCATTTCTCTGATGATTAAGGATGCTGAGGATTTCAAGTGTCTCTCAGCCATTAGTGGTTCCTCCTTTGTGAATTCTCTATTTAGCTCCATCCCCCATTTTTTGATTGGATTATTTGGTTTCTTGGCATTTAATTTCTTGAGTTCTTTGAAAAATTTGGATATTAGCCCTCTGTCAGATGTGGGGTTGGTGAAGATTTTTTTTCCCAGTCTGTACACTGCCATTTTGTTCTAATGACAGGGTCTTTTGCCTTACAGAAGCTTTTCAGTTTCATGAGGTCCCATTTATTGATTGTTGGTCTTAGATCCTGAGTTGTTGGTGTTCTGTTCAGGAAGTTGTCACCTGCGCCAATGAATTCAAGGCTTTTCCCCACTTTCTCTTCTAATAGACTTAGTGTGTCTGGCCTTATGTTAAGGTCTTTGATCTACTTGAACTTAAGTTTTGCATAAGGTGATAAGTATGGGTCTAATTTCATTCTTTTACATGTCGACATCCAGTTGGACCAGCACCATTTGTTGAAAATGCTGTCCTTCTTCCATTGTGCCGTTTTGGCTTCTTTGTCAAAAATTAAGTGACCATAGGTGTGTGGGTTCATTTGAGGGTCTTCAATTCAATTCCATTGATCCACTGGTCTGTTTCTATACCAATACTATGCTGTTTTTACAACTATTATTCTGTAGTACAGCTTGAAATCTGGGATGGTGATACCTCCAGATGGTTTTTTATTGTACAGGATTGATTTAGCTATTCTGGGTTTTTTTGTTATTCCACATGAAGTTGAGAATTGCTTTTTCCAGGTCTATAAAGAATTGTGGTGGTATTTTGATAAAAATTGCATTGAATTTGTATGTTGCTTTTTGCAGGATGGCCATTTTTATTATGTTGATCCTACCTATCTATGAGCATGGGAGATCTTTCCATCTTTTGATGGCCTCTTCAATTTCTTTCTTCAAGGACTTGAAGTTCTTGTCGTACAGGTCTTTCACTTGCTTGGTTAGAGTTACCTCCAGGTATTTTATATTGTTTGTGGCTATTGTGAAGGATGTTGTTTCCCTAATTTCTTTCTCAGCCCATTTATTTGTAGTATAAAGAAGGGCTTCTGACTTTTTGAATTAATTTTGTATCCAGCCACCTTACCGAAGGTGTTTATCAGCTGTAAGAGTTCTCTGGTGGAATTTTTGGGGTCGCTTATGTATACTATCATATCGTCTGCAAATGGGGATAATTTGACTTCTTCATTTCCAATATTTATCCCCTTGATCTCCTTTAGCTGTCTTATTGCTCTAGCAAGAACTTCAAGTACTATGTTGAAGAGATATGGAGAAAGTGGACATCCTTGTCTTGTCCCTGAGTTTAGAGGAAATGCTTCAAGCTTCTCTCCATTTAATTTGATGTTGTCAGCCTGCTTTCTTATAGAACTTAGCACCACCAGCCCAGGAGTGGCAGCACCCATAATGGACTGGGCCCTCTCCAATCAATCACCAACTTAAAAAAAATGCCCTACAGGATTGCCTACAGATTGACCTTATGGAGGTATCTTCTCAATTGGTGTTCCCTCCTCTCTGATGACTCTAAGCTTTGTCAAACTGACATAAAATTAGGCAGCACATCACCCACCCCCTCAGCTTTTCCTAGACATGTCCCAACATTATATTATCTTCTGTTTTCTTTATTACACATTTTAAGTCTAGTTAGTGCCACCCATGTGTACATGGGTGTAGGGCCATCCACCAGGGCATGGGCAACATAAGAGAGGACATACCCCTGAAGAAAATTGACTATCTATCTCTTCTGTAGTAGCCAATGAAATGAGACTTCAGAACATACAGAAGGGGCCATGTGTCATGTACCTATGGTACTATCTACTTTCAGAGGCTGAGGGAGTTTTACTCAAGTCCAGGAGTTCAAGACCAGCATGGGCAACAAAAACAGGAAACAGATCAGACAGACCAAACAGACAGACAGACAGACAGATACACACACACACACACACACACACACACACACAGTTCTTATAGAACTAAATCACAGAATTCTGTTGTGCCATCTGTGTCCTGACAGTTCAGTATAGACTAGTTCTTTTATAAAGATATATAACCTTTCATTATAAACTTCCATCCTGGAGGTTTCATTAGCTGAATTCTTTTTTTATGAATTGGACTGCTCTAGCAAGTAACTCACCTTAGATATGAAAGGGTAGGAATGCTCCCAGATGCATTTTCAATAGACAAAGGCAGCTAGTTACCTTGCATCCTGCAAAGCAGAGGGTCTTCACCCAGGCTCAGCTTGGTTGGACAGTGATCTAAATTTGTTTCACCCTTAGACAGTTTTATCTGTTAGAAGAAAAAAAAAGATATATTCTTAGAACACACTTGAATTTTTTTTGGGGGGGCGGCGTCTGTCCCTTTTGCTCATAGATTGTAAGAAACCTATTTCTACTGCTTCCCCTCCTTTATCCCAGTTGCTTTTCCCCATGGAAAGTACCTAATTCATATTTCTAAAACCCTGCTACTGAGGGAAGCTTGCCTGGGGACACATTTCTCAATCTCAAAATGTTATTTTCTTTCTTCATATGTTTCATACTGCATTCCAAAACTCAATTCTATGAGGTGTAATGTAAGATAATAATTTAGTCCCTTGCTCCCTAAATTTCTCAGTAGAATGAAGCTTCAGGAAAGGCTGTGTGTTTACCTGGATGCCTGTTGGTTCCATTAGGGACATACTTTACACTGTATGACAGATGTGACCCTGTGCCTGCATCAGGCACTCATGGCCAGAATGACAAATAGCCATTGGGTTTCTTCTGTATGGCCATCTCCCCAAGTTTCTCCCTCTGGATGTTTATCCACTTGCTCTTCAATTATTCTTTGGTACATTTACATATTCAACTGTTTTGCTATTCATAACTCAGCAAATCTTACCCGAGATAACTTCTCTCTCTCTCTCTCCTTCTTTCTTTTGTAAAAAGTTCTTTTAGATTATATTATGTGCATGGGTGTCTAGCCTGTGTGTATATCTGTGCACAGTGGGCATGCTTGGAGCTCACAGAAATCAGAAGAGGGCATCAAATGCCCTGGATCTGGAGCGAATGAAGGTTCTGAGCCACCATATGGGTGCTGGGAATTGAATGTAGCAGCAACTGCTCTTAAACACTGAGCCATCTCTCCAGCTCCCTACCCCATGCAATTTCTAATATTCTCTTTCCTGTTTTTTTTATAGTTACTTCAGAAATATCTTCACCCCTCCGAGCTCCTTCTCTGGGAGCAAACACCCAGTAACGTTGATGTGATATTTATAAACTAAAAAGAAAAGATAAAAGAAAAGATAAATCTTAAGTTTGGACTTGGAATTACATGTTCTATAGAAGAGGCCTACCCATCCCTTCCACACGTACCCATACGCAGCTGCAGCCATTTGCCACACTATTCTAAAGGCAAATTGCTGACTCAGGTTAAACACAGATGGCTTCTTATTCAATGACTTCTCAGTTCTGTTCAATCAGCAGTATTTTAGTATCATTTCTTACTACTGGTATTCAAAACTTGCACAATTTTCCTATGGAAGTGGGGAAATTAACTTTCCTGGGCCTCCCCTCCCTGCGTTCCCCCCCCCCAGTAGCTACCAATTTTCAAGGAACCAGTATGCACCTAAAGAACCATCACACAAACATTTGTAAATTATGGTTCACTTACATATGAAATATCAGTCCCAAGTTCGCTGTGATTTGGGTGTCTGGTTTGGTTTAGGTAAGCATCAATCACTGCCAGTCAAGGAGTTTATTGGCTGAATGAATCAGTGAGTGAATGTTGAGGGACTGTGTTAATTTGAGCCATTCCTCACTTGGAGGGTGGGGACACATTTCTCAATCTCAAAGTGTTATTTATGCAAAATGTATATTGTATAGGGTGGACCCAAGCCCAGGTTACTCACTCTAGATAGGGGTTTCCAGGAGAGATCTAGGTGCAAGAAAGTCGAGGGCACATCAAAGGGAATTTCAATGGTTTCTTCTTTCTTCTTCTCTGGCGCGGGCTGTTGGATGTTGTTGTTGGCTGTGGTTGCGGATGTAGTTGTGGCTGCGGCTGTGCTTGTTGGTTTTTGAGGTCGAATATCCCAAAAACAGATTGTGCTAAAAGAAAGCTCATGCTATTATTATTATTATTATTAATTTTTATTAAGAAAAAGTAAGAGGCACAATGTCAAGATACCATGAGAGACAACATGTTAACATGGCAATTTCATAATATTTCTGAAATTAAGCTTTTATGAAATGAGGCCATTCTGTATGGTACTTTCTGGAAGATTAGTTTTTTACTATCTGCATTTGTTTGTGGCTGCATGTGACTGTGTGTATGTGAGTTCAATATCCACGAAGGTGAGAAGAGAGCCCCAGATTTCCTAGAACTGGAGTTACAGGAGGTGGTGAGCTGTCTCATGTGGGTGCTGGGAACTGAACCTGGGACCTCTGCAAGAGCAGCCAGTACACTAAGTCGTCCCTCCAGCATCCTGTTTCAGAATTATGGATATTTGATGATTTTCTTTGTCTTGATGGTAATGCATGGGAATTCAGCTTGGAAATGGATAACTTTAAAAAGGAATGTAAGTCCTTTTGACTTGTATGACTCATTGAAAGTATGACTCACATATAATAAGTTTATCCATTAAAAATTAGACCCATACTTATCACCTTATACAAAACTTAAGTCCAAGTGGATCAAAGACCTTAACATAAGGCTGGACACACTAAATCTTCTAGAAGAAAAAGTGGAGAAAACCCTCAAACTCATTGGCACAGGTGACAACTTCCTGAACGAGAACACCAACAGCTCAGGATCTAAGACCAACAATCAATAAATGGGACCTCATGAAACTGAAAAACTTCTGTAAGGCAAAAGACCCTGTTATTCGAACAAAATGTCAGCCTACAGATTGGGAAAAAATCTTCACCAACTCCACATCTGACAGAGGGCTAATATCCATAATTTACAAAGAACTCAAGAAATTAAATGCCAAGAAACCAAATAATCCAATCAAAAAATGGGGAACAGAGCTAAACAGAGAATTTACAAAGTAGGAATTTATGATGGCTGAGAGACACTTGAAGAAATGCTCAGCATCTTTAATCATCAGAGAAATGCAACTCAAGACAACTCTAAGATTCCATCTCACACCTGTCAGAATGGCTAAGATCAAAAGCTCAAATGACAGCACATGCTGCTGAGGTTGTGGAGAAAGGGGAACACTCCATTGCTGGTGGGAGTGCAGGCTTGTGCAACCACTATGGAGGTCAGTCTGGTGATATCTTAGAAAACTTGGAATAGCTCTACCTTGGGACTCAGCCATACAACTTCTGGTTATTCATCCAAATGACTCCTCACCAAACCACAAGGAAGTTTCCTCATCTATGTTCATAGAAGCCTTATTTGTAATAGCTAGAAACTGGAAACAACCCAGATGTCCCTCAACTGAGGAATGGATTAAAAAACTGTGGTACATCTACACAATGGAATATTACTCAGCTATCCGAAACAATGAAATCATGCAATTTGCAGCCAAATGGATGGAATTAGAGAAGCTCATCCTGAGTGAGCTAACCCAGACTCACAAGAATGCACATGGCATCTATTCACTTATAATCGGATTTTAGCCAATAATAGTACAGGATAACTATACTACAACAAATGCACCAAAGGAAACATGAACATAGACTTTTTTTCCCTGTCAATGAGATACTTTGTCCTAGTGGTGCTGCCTTGTAGGCCCCCAGTGTATGAGGAGGCTCTTGGCCCTCATATGACTGCTGAACTGGGGCAGGGGACTATTATGTAGGGACACTCTACTCTGGAGGAGTGTGATGGAAGGGATAGGGGGTAGAGGGTGGGAGGGCAGGACTGAGAGGAGTGCAAAGAGGACACTGTGATGGAGATGTAACCTGAAGTAATAAATAAATAAATACATACATACATACTTTTTAAATTAACTTGAAATTTTGGAAGTGAAAAGATGAATAAAGTTTTTAAATCTAAAAAAAATGTATAATTTTTAATAGTGGTTGTTAAAGTCACCAGTGCCTTATCCTGGACTCCACAACTTCTGCTCCTGTCAGCTCCCCTAGTACAAGTGCCATTATTTCTATTGGGTCAAAGACTTTCGGTTTTTGTTTGTTTGTTTCTAAATCAGAATCTCACTACATAGCTCTACATGTCCTGGAAACTAATATGTAGACTCTGCTGGCCTCAGACTCACAGAGATCATCTTGTCTCTGCCTCCCAAGTTCTGGGATTGAAAGTTTGCACCATCACATCCAACTTCAAAGATTTAAAAAAAAAAAAACAGTACCTCATTTTTTGATTGAGTCATTTGGATTCCTTGGTGTTTAATTTCTTGAGTTCTTTATAAATTTTTGAAATTAGCCCTCTGTTGGATGTGGGGTTGGTAAAGATATTTTCCCAGTCTGTAGGCTGCCATTTTGTTCTAATAATAGTGTCTTTTGCCTTACAGAAGCTTTTCAGTTTCATAAGGTCCCATTTATTGATTGTTGGTTTTAGGGCCTGAGCAATCGATGTTCTGTTCAGGAAGTTGTCTAACCCAATCAAAAAATGGGGTATAGAGCTAACTTGAGAATTCACAAAAGAGGACTCTCAAATGGCCAAAAGACACTTGAAGAAATGTTCAACATCCTTAATCATCAGGGAAATGCGACTCAAGACAACTCTGAGATTCCATCTCACACCTGTCAGAATGGCTAAGATCAAAAGCTCAAAAGACAGCACAAGCTGGCGAGGGTGTGGAGAAAGGGGAATCTTCCCCCATTGCTGGTGGGAGTGCAAACTTGTACAACCACTATGGAAATCAGTGTGGCGATATCTTAGAAAACTTGGAATAGCTCTACCTCAAGACCCAGCCATACCACTTCTGGGTATTCATCCAAATGATTCCTCACCAAACCACAAGGACATCACCTCATCTGTGTTCATAGTAGCTTTATTCGTAATCTCCAGAAACTGGAAACAACCCAGATGTCTTCCAACCGAAGAATGGATTTAAAAAAAAAAAAACAAAAAACAAAAACCTGTGGTAGATTTACACAATGGAATACTACTCAGCTATCAGAAACAAGGAAATCATGCAATTTGCAAACAAATGGATGAAACTAGAAAAGCTCATCCTGAGTGAGCTAACCCAGACCCAGAAACATACACATGGCATCTATTCACTTATAACTGAATTTTAGCCATATAGTACAGGATAACCATCCTACAATCAATAGGCCCAAAAGAACAGGAACATGGACTTGGTTACCTGTCAGTGGGACACTCCATCCTAGTGGAACTGCCATGTATGCCCCCTGTGCAAGAGGAAGCTCTTAGACCTCATGTGACTGATAAACTGAGGATGGCTGATACATGGAGGCATCACACACCAGAAGGGTGGGATGGGTGGGAGAGGGGATAGAGAGTGGGTGGGTGGGACTGGGAGGGGGTGGAGGGAGGAGGCTGTAATGGGGACATAACTGCAAGTAATAAATAAATGTTTAAAAAACAAAACAAAACAACAACAAAAACAGTACCTCACCATATAGCTCAAGTTGAACTTAATCTCAGGCTTCAGTTTTTTGAGTGCTTTGATTATGAGCTGCAAAGCTGCTTTTAATATCAAAATATTCTAGTATTTGGAACCTAGCTAAGCATTACATTTCCCATGTCGTTATGACTTATTAATTCCATAAACTGGCAGATATAATTATATCTAAATGAGTAGCCTTCAACAAAGCTACCAAATTATAACAAGACTCTTTACAGATGTGTGTCAGAAAAGTAGATGCTCTTCTACTTTTAAGAGGCCTTCCTGACACATGTGACATATCTCCCTGATTCTGTGACAGAAACTGAATGCAAAGAGCATGTACCATAAAGCTACAAATATGGGGTGTGAAGAAGGAGAATAACTAAGGGTAATGCTGAGTACTCAAACCAGCAGCAAAGTTAGTTAACTCTGTTTTCCAGAAATATTTTATTTACTATCATCATCACCATTATTGTGTTTATGATGTGGCTGAACAAGGACACTTGGCATGCCATGGTGCATGTTTGGCAGTCGGGGGACAACCTCGGCTCGCTCCTTCCACCTGGGATCCGAGAGTCAAACTCAGATTGTCAGGGTTTTCTGCCAAGGGCTTTTTCCAGTGGAGCTTTCTTGCTAGCTCCCATTTTCTTATTGTTTCCAAACATATCCCCATAAAAAGCTCTTTTGTTTTCTTTTGGGACAGGATCTCACTGGGTAGGCCAGGTTGGCCTGGAATTTGCTTTGTAGACCCCGGGGTCTCACACTCATAGAACTTGGCCTTTGGAAACCCCCTCAGTGTTAGGAATAAAGGCATGAGCCACATGCTCCAGGTCAAAAGCTGTTTTTGTTTTAAAATGCCAACAACACCCTAACCAGCGATAATCTATACAACTCTCCTTCAGTTACTTTAGGTAATTGCTGTAATAACAATTTTTGAAGAGGGAAAGGAGGCATTGGTTGTAGGAATATGGAAGTGAAAAGAACACAGCATGGGAAGGCCATGTTTGAAGTGAGACATACCAATCTGCTGAGCATGTGACGAGCTGACAATTTATTCCACTGCGATTTTCAAAGACTGTGCCCATTCTGTTAATCTTAAGAGAAGAAAATTTAATTTTAAGAAAAGGAAGCTCTGTAAACTAACAATAATAGGTTCCCTCTAAGGCTGGCTCTGACCTCCCAACCATAGGCATTTCATCAAGAAAAAAAATATATATATATAAAATTCTCAAAGCATAAAAACTGTTGCTGTAAAGCTGGGTGGTGGTGGGACATGCTTTTAATCCCAGCACTTGGGAGGCAGAGGGGGATGAATCTCTGTGAGTTTGAGGCCAGCCTGGTCTACAGAGACAGCCAGGACTACACAGAGAAACCCTGTCTCGAAAAACCTAAAAACAAAACAAAACCGTATTGCTAGAAAGGTAAATTCTGAGTAGCTAGAAATAATTTTTCTCATAGCTATTTTCCTTTTACATTTTTTCTTTTAAAAAGTTTTTTTAAAAATATCATTAGTTCTGTCATAGAAGTTTGGAATCTGGGTTTAAATATCAAATACAACTCTGTTTGGAACTCCTATCCATTCTTTGCTTACAGAAATATTTTTATATAGTTTTAATTAGGATGTATATAAATGTTAGTTCTCAGATTTTTCAATTCAAATGACCTGAAGTTGATCTGCCTAATTCACAAATTATTTTACAATGCAGATGATACACATCATCTCATTATTCACTGGTTTTAGTAATGTAGGTTCTTTTGGTTTTTCACTATCAGCTGTTGAACTAAGTACAGATTTCAGGAGACTGTTAGACAGGTAAAGCTCTACAGAAAAGGGGCTAAGTCTCAAAGAGGAAACTGATGGTAGCCAGTTGTAGTGGCATGAGCCTTTAATTCCTGCTTTACATAGAGAGTTTTAGGACAGCCAGAGCTACATAGAGAGACCCTGTCCTCTAAATTCAAAATTTAAAAAAGGAAAATAAAAAAGAAAAAGGAAGCTGATGGTGCCCACTGTCTAGTTATTGGCACAACTCTGCAAGCACACAGAGGAACTTCAGGATCCTCTCACAGTCCTAGAAAGCCCCAAGTCCCCACTAACTGCTTGTCAAGGAGGCTAATGTTTGGGGTAATTTGAGAAGGTAGCTGTCTCAAATGTGTATGGAAATGTAGAGAGGAAGCTAGCTCCAACTCCTAAAGCCACAATACTATTTCAGAAGCTTAAGAACCCCATTTTATAAACTAAACGGGGACTGAGGATAGCTTAGTTGGTACAGGGCTTGCCAAGTGTGCCTGGAGCCCTGTGTTTGATCTCCAGCAGCATCACATACACCAGACAAGGTGCACATATCTCCAAGCCCAGCATTTGAGAGGTGGAGACAGGAGATTCAGGAATTCAGGGCCACCCTTGACTACATAAGCTCCAAGCCAATCTGTGATATACCGGACACCATCTCAAACAAACAAACAAACAAACAAATGTAACAGAATTGAGACTGGTGAGAAGGCTTGGTGGTAAAGAGCACTGGCTGTTCTTCTGGAGATCGCAGGTTTGATTCCACCACCCACACCCGCATCTCACCTCAAATGAGTCTGGCAGCCAATGTATATCCGTGATTACTTTCCTATGACCGTTTTCTATTGAGGACACCGCACAGTGTTGGATGTACACAGCTTCTTTGTTACTGTCGGGCTCAAGGAGAAACATAGGCTGGAGAAATACGAAAAAGAAAGTTACATTTCAGACAGCGATGGGTGAACTATACTGACCAGTTAAAATGTAAAAACTCAGGGTTGTATCAATTAAAATAAAACACAAACTAGAGTTTCAGTATACCACATATTTTAGTAACAGACTTACCAACTTTTCCTTTCAATATAGTTTAATATCTAAATTTCACAAGGATTATGGACCCATTCTATCCTTGAAGGTGTGTTTCCAAATGCATACGTCTTACTGTTCTTCGCGGAGAGATCTACAAATATCAAGGCTGGACAACTGGGGCTGGGGCGGGGAGGATGTGTGATACGGAGGGTAAATGCTCACCTAGAGGCTGACTACCCTTCCCAGAACTCTTACTGGAATATGTGTACATACGTGTGTGTGTGTGTGTGTGTGTGTGTGTGTGTGTGTGTGTTTGAGTGTGGAAGTCAGAGGATAACTTGTAGGAGTCAGAGCTCTCCTTCCACTATGTGGGTCTCAGGGATGGAACTCAGGTCATCCGGTATGGTGACAGGCGCTTTTTCCCATGGAACCATCTTGCCAGCCCATAGTAGCATATTTTCATCAGAAAGGACTGCCGCCCTTCACCTTATATCCATGAAGTGACTCCAGAAGAGGTGAGGAGGCATGTCCAGGCTCACAGCCTGGTCTGGATACCCACCCAGCCTTTCCATCCTTCCATCCTGGGGGGCCCTTCAACAAAGTCACTTTAGACAAAGTATTTGCTTCCTGCATTTTCTTTAATACTAAATACAGGAATGAATCTCCACAAAATCCTGTGCTGGCCAATGAAGCTTGTGTTTTTAGTGAATGCCTCCATAAAAAGTGATTCAGGACATGCCTACAAGCAGGAGCAAAGGATGGTAAAATTAAAATTTTTACTGGGTTTCTTATGAGTCTTCAAAAAACTTGGTGAATCTGTTACATATGTTTTTGATAAACTCTTGAATGGAAAAAAAGCATGAATGTAAGTGAAAATCTGTAGACAGCCAACCTTGAGAATGGCCTTTTTACTTCTGCCGCTGCCCGCCTTAATGTTTTCTATGCGGTCTGCATGTGCCGTGATATCCCACATGACAATCTAAAACACAGAGAGATGTCATCATAGCACTGTCTGGCCTGAGAAAGATCAGCTATAAAAGAGAATGTTTTCATCTCTTTATTTTATCTCCAACTCTCTGTTTCATGTTTGTTAATAAACACTACTACTGAGCAAACAAATGCAAGACAAATATCCTGCACTTCCCAGTGCACCTTGGGAAGATTTTGTCCTTTCTTCTGCTCTGAATGAATATAGGTAAAACTGCTTCAGACCTGGGGAAAACAGAATTTACCCCAATTCTCAAGAATTAAGTACAAAGAGCCAATTAACAGAACGCCAATATTGGAGAATCATGAGTGATTTTATTTTATCATGTCCTTATCCAAAATATTCTAAAACAGTCATACCATTTTTGTCACAAATGCAAAGGCACTTCAGATTTTCTTGGCTTAGGAAATGGCTCTGGGTACTTACTAGGATCTCAGTAGCTGCTGAACAAAAACCAGGGAGACATTTTTTTCCCCCGAACTTTCCTACTGTTCTGGAGAAATGAACATGGAAGGTGCTGTTGTGTCAGTCTTAACTAGGAAAGCTTTCTTAACCACATGCAGAAAGACAAGATACTTTTATTTATATTATGAATTGGGACAGGGTTTCATGTAGCCCAGGCTGAGCTGAAACTGTCTGTGTGGTCAAGGATGACCTTAAACTCTATATCCTCTTGCCTCCACCTCCCAAGTGGCGGGAGTAGAAGTGTCTGCCACCAATGCTCTGTTTAGGCACTGCTGGGGAGCACACTCAAGGCTTTGCACATGCTGGGAACCCTCTCTAGCTATGTCCTGTGCCCTGAGAGATGTTTCTAATAGTCAGACTTACGGGATCAAAATGAGTTGAAGCTTAGATCATAGCATGACTTCAAAGGTTTTTATTTTGTGTTAAGGGGAGTTAGATTAATGTAAATTAGATTTAGTGAATATCTAGGGGCTTCTGATACAGTCTTTTAACAGGGGGCATGAAGATCAGCCTGGCACCTGTGGGGACTTGGCATGGCAGTATATGGACTAAAAACAAGGTTTAAGGCTTGGCATTGTTTGCAGCTGCTAATAGGCTTATGAAGTGGGCAGAGCCCAGATTAGGCTGAAGCCAGGTGAACAAGGAGGGACCCTATTTAAGGACAAAGTGGGTGGATCCCGAGAGTTTCCTTGAGGAGATACAAGACAGTTTGTATCATCTGGTGGAGTTAATGTAGGCCGACTGAAAACCTGATAAAGGACCTAAGTCTGAGGTGTTCCTGAGGAAAGACTGTTGACCAAGTGCCATGAAGGATCTACTCCTCAGGTGTTCCTGACAACTGAGGACCTGCCCCTGAGACTGTATCCTTCTAAAAGGTTAGGGTTAGTTGTTAGATAATAGTTCTTATAGTTATTAATAGGGTTAGTTTTTAGGTAATAGGGGTTTATAGTTATTTTTAGGGCTAGTAGTTAGGTAATAAGTGTTTATATTTGTTATAAGTGCTTATAGTTATTAATAAATATATTTGCTAATTAAAAGTTTCAACTTCAATTTTGCTTCCCTAATACATCAATATTGGAGGGCAGAATCTCAATGTGGTATAAAATAGATATCTTAGGAGAAAAATAAAGCAAACATGGTACCTGATACAGCCAAATTCAATGATGTGTCTGTATTTTCTAGTGAACTTCCATTTTGATTTTGCATTATTTCATAACTCATATATAGCCTCAGGGGAAATTCCAGCAACAGTCTTTTGTGAGAGGTACGTATGCTTGCAGCTTGCTACATTGGTCAGTTTTTATTGTCTGTTTGACACAAAGTAGAGGCAACCTAGGAATTACCTAGGTCAGAGTGGGCCATGTGTGTGTCCATGGGGCATTTTTTTGATTGTTAATTCATTTAAAAGAGTCCATGCCACTGTGGGAGGTCCCACCCCAGGGCAGGTGGGTCTGGGCTGTATAAATGAAAGAAATAGATTAGACTGAGTTTGGTTATTCTCCAACTATCTGAATTATCCTGTAAATATCTCAAAGTCCAGCACCATGTCTGACTTATCTTTCTACTCAAGTCCTGGTAGAGTGAATAACATATGGGCAACATGCCTTACCTGTGCCACACTGAACCCTTACATTCTAAAGCTACCAATGTCAACATTTATTACAGCATTAATAAACATGTAAAGACAATCCCTAACTACCTGTCCATTTATACAGCCTCCAGCGATGATATTGGGGTCACTTGGACAAAACTCGAAGCAGAAGATGTCATCGGGGCTCTCCAGCATCAACTAAAGTCAGCCCCATGAATAAAAAAAAAGAAAAAGAAAAAAACTATATAAAATAATATTGATAATATCGAGACGGGTAGAAGTCTAATTTCAAAGCCATCTATAAGCGATACACATTTGAACCAGCCCTCAGAGTTAGGCCTCGGGGATGGAAGGTCCTTTCATTGAACTGTATCATGGACATTGGTTCCACCTGAAACTCATAGAATGCTCTCATAGGCATCAAGTTCTTCCATCACCCACCCAAGGGACATATAATTATTGTGAGCATGTTATCATATTTCAAGCAAAAGACTATGAAATCAGTGTTTCTGAGAATAAGCTCTGGATAAGATATTTATTTTTTCTTCTCTACTGTAGGCATAAGGTTATTGTGTAATTCGAATGCTGATTTCTCTACCCCGTGTCCCCATGTCTGGTTGCAATCCTTTTTCTAAGAATCACCTGTCTCAATGTTGTGTAAACATTGCTCCCTAATTGTCCCTCAATATGTGAATAAAGGCGCTTACAGCCAATCACTGAACAAAGGAGAGAACAGGGTTGGACTTCCTGCCCTCCAGAGGAGGAGGTGTTAGAGGAGAAGTAGGGGATTCAGTCACAAGCAGAGGTTTAGGAGACATGAGAAGTTTTCTAACAATATGACAAGGTGGTATTTGAAAAAAAAAGTAAGCTTTTGGTGTAACTTCCATCAATTACCTGAGGGTGTATGGGATCAGAGAAACTCCAGAAAAGAAGCAATGATGGTTGTAGCAGCAGTTTACCCGAAAAATGGACTCTTTCTTCATAGGAGAGACGCACGGCCACCGACACAACGATGAGCCCTGGTGGAAACACAATTGCAAGCAGTCAGCAGCCACTGTTCAGAGAGAGGCCTCCAGCTTGTGCTTGTCACTGTTGTAGATTTAATGTTGTAGGTGTGAACCACATGTCACTTAGCACTGAAAATGTAGCTGGTCCACAGTAAGATGCATAGTTAGCACAGACAGAGTAGCTGGAAGGTTTGGAAATAAAAAACTCAAGATTTCATTTTATTTTCAATTGTGTGTGTGTGTGTGTGTGTGTGTGTGTGTGTGTGTGTGTGTGTGTGTGTGTGTGTCTGTATTGGTATACCCACATTAGTGCAGGTACCATGGGGACCAGTAGGAGGTGTTGGGTCCCTTAGACCTGGAGTAACAGGTGGTTGTGAGCCATCTGATGTGGATGCTGGGGATGAACTCTGGTCTAAGTATGTGTTCTTAACTACTGAGGCATCTGTCTCTCCAGCCTGCAAGAAATATTTTTTTTAGTAAGAAAAATACTAGTAAGGAGGGACGGAAGGGAGAAAGAGAGCAGGGGCTTCTCTTTCTGTGGCTGCACCTGGACACATTGCTTTCCCCTTAGCCATTGAGCTATTTAAAGGTGTCTGTCCAGAGTGTTAGGTGCAGTGAATTCAGCAATGGAGTCCGGCGGGCCCCGGGCAAAGGCAGGTTCTCCACTCACTGCTCCAGCAGTTAGGACGACCTGAGCAAGTCTTTCCCCCATGCACAGGTGTGGAAAGCCCTCACTTGGCCTGGCACTCAGCAAGTCTTATGTTTAGCTAAAATCAACCTCATTTTCAGCTTTAGCTATTAAGGCAAGACTTTTCCAGAGTCAGCACAGAAGGGAAGCCCTCGCATTTCTTCCTCACCATAGATGACTGGGTGCCACGAGACACAGGTAATCATTTTCTCCATGGTGCTGTGAAGATCTGTGAAGGACTGGTACTCCTTCAGGTGGGTGTCAGTCTTGTCCCCAAAGGTGCTTTCTTCCTTCGCGAGGATCTTCCAGTCATCAACAAATGTGTTCATGATTTCATTTTGCTGCAGGGCTATTTCGACACTGTTTCATTTTAAAGAGAAGCAGCCAGCATGCTGGATTTTAGTATTCAGTGGCACTGAACTGTCATCACAGGGGTGCGGATGGACTAAGAGACATGTGTGCCCATGAGGGTCGCTATTGCTTATCACCCCAAAGTGAATCCCTTGAAGTTTCTCTCACAAGTTTCTTCTTTGGGAAAGTTTATTTTAGAAGAAATTCTAGGAGAAAAGAAACTCACTTCTTTAAAAGTGCTTGCTCCCAGACCGAAATCACACACAAACATAAAAAATATTAGATAATGTCAAACACTTTTAAAATTGGAAGAAAAACTAGTACTACTACAGGTTTTTTATATGCTCTGACCAGTGCTATTATAGTTCTTATATAAAATGTCCTCTTCCTTTTGAGTCTGGGTTCTCTTTCATTTACACCAGGGAAGGAACTACAAAAGCCCCTTCTTGTTAGAACTCGGGCCTGCACCTGCTGTGCTCATAGTCCCAATCATGCCGTGCCTCCCCACAACTCTCTCTGGAGCAGTTAAGAAGCTGCTTCACGCTTCTTGTCAAATATTCTAGGCCGAACTAAGTCATGTGATGTAAAACTTCCATTTACCCCTGAAAGGTTATAAAAAGTCAGACCTTCCTTTGTATAAAGTTCCCTTCAGTGTAGAAAGTGTGCATAAACCATTTATAAATTTTGTGTTTAGATTTCTGTCCCACCTACATTTTGTCATGTTCTGACCTCAAGCATTCAGAGAGGCAATATTCAACTTTTAATTGTTATTTTGAAATAGGAAAACATCTTGGCACTCTTGTTTGTTTTCGCCTACTATGAGGGCCCATAATAAAACAACCTGGCAGGAGAAAGGCAAGAATCACCAAGACTCATTCACTCATGCCCTGATGCCCTGCTCACAACCGTCCTCATAGTTCTATGTGTCTTACATGAAGTTGCTTCTTGAGACCCCATTATTAAAAAGAAGCATGCGCATACTGTGTTTAAAGTTTTCAACATAATTTCTTACTTTATAGACGCACTGTTGAGAAAATCGACCAAAGACTTTGCTTGTCCGAGGGTTTCTTTTTCCTCTTCTGAAAATTCTCTTGCATGATATTGGGTAGTAGCATTTTTAGGAAATACCCTAATATATAAAAGAAAGTTGAATACCAAAACTTGGATCAGAGAAAAGCAAGTATAGGTTATGCCAGGTTAAAAGTCTATTTCTGCAGCAGTGGTGTTAGAATATTTATATCAAAATATTTTACCTCAGTATTTTTTTCTTTATAATGAAATCAATATTGATAACTAAACTCTACACGTACATTTTCCCAACATAGTAAAAAAAAAAAAAAAGCCTTGGGAGTTAACAGGAGATGACATCACAAGAGGGCTAAGAAGAAAACATGGTCAAAGTAATTATATCCTTATGAAACCCAGAACTATGTACAGTGTGTATACATTAAAAATAACTTTAAAGGATCTTTTAGTGTAATTTTTTATTTAGAAATCATTTAAAATATAGGAAAGTTGTAAGAAGGATATAACTATAAAGAAATTCCTATACATCCTTTACTCAGATTCCCTAACTAATATATTTGTCAAGTTTACTTACTGGTCTTTCTCTTTAAGCCGATACGTGTGGGATTCATTCCACTTTCCCTCTTTTATCTCTTCTCTCTGTTTCATCATATCAGTGTCTCTGTCACCCTCAGTGTCTCTTTCTCTGGTGTGTGTGGGTAGTGTAAGTATGTGTCCAGGCACATGTTTGTATGTGTAGGTGCACATGAGTGCTGGGGCCAGAGAGAAGGCTGGGAGTCCTGCTCTACCCGTATGTCCCTATCCCTTGAGATTCCTAGTGTCTCTTTCTATTGATCTGGAGTTCACCGTTTTTCAGCTAGGATGGCTGGCCAGAAAACCTCAGCAACACTCCTGTCACACCCGGCCATAGTGCTAGGGTTACAGGTGTGGATGCTGCTGCTGTGTGCGGCCTCTTTCACGGGTGTTGGAGTTTGGAACTCAGGTCCTCGTCATACTTACACAGTAAGTTCTCCTTCCTACTGAGCTCCCTGTCTCTCTGGCCTTTTATCTGCATATTTAAACAAGCACAGTCCATTCTACATCCTCAAAGGACATTTGGCAGTGGTGTCACAATTGAGAAATGCTACTAAGATCTAGTGGCAGAGCCCAGAGGCTGCTACATACCCTGTAAAGCAAAACAAAACTCTCCCATTGCAAGGACTTAGCTTCAACTGCCAATCACAGGGAGGTGGGAGACCCTGCTGTAAGAATACAGAGCTAGGGCATACTGCATTAGGGCAACAATGGCATCCACGTCAATGGAGACATGCTTTTATCTCATTGCCTCCACCGTGAACATGTCACACTGTGTTTCCAGGCTTCTTCCTCAGTCTCACTCACTGGGTGAGCCTCGGATCTTAGGCCACAGAGATGAGAAATGGTGGCTGGCGCAATCGTTATCAGTGTGGACTCTGAGGAGAGGCTACCCTAGCCACGTGGCCCTGGCTAATTATTTAACTACTCTGAGACTCTTTTCTTGTCTGTGAATAGAATTCTTTAAAGCAAACTGAGTCACTGTCAGGATGTGGCGTCTGACATGGTGAAACATGCCGTGAAAAGAGTGTGTAGCACGCTGAAAGTGCTCAATAGAATCTTGGCTGTTTAATCCATCTTTATTGAAAAATATCAGTAAATTGCTGCTGTGAGTGGCAAATGTATTGAATCAGGCATAAAGGGACAGAGAGTTTGGAATATATTTAATAGCACAACTTTTTTCTTATTGCCAAGCTATATTGGGATCCATGGCAGAAGGTGGAATGGTGGTGAAAGGGAATATTGATACTGAGACCTGAAAGACTTGGATATGGGTCTTATTTTCACCTTTTAAGTTCTCCTTCAAGGCAGAAATAAGTAAAAAAAAAAGACATTTGTGGTTTTATGAAAATAACAATATAACCCAGAGTCATTCTTATTTTTAAAGTGATTTGTTCTTTTGCTTTTTAGCAAAACTAGTCATTAGTATTTCAGTTTAAAATATATTCTAAACCTGTTTTCCTTTCTCTCTCTCTGTCTCCCTCTGTCTCTGTCTCTGTCTCTCTCTCTGTGTGTGTGTGAGTGTGTGTGTGTGTGTGTAGACTTTCTTGTGACTGTGTGGAGAATGGGACAGAACACAGTGTCCTGGTGCGTTAGGCGAGCACTGTCTGTCTCTGATCAGGATCACCAACTGAGCTTTCGCTTTTAACCTCTTTTTTTGCCCCTGATTGTTTACTTGTGAGGTCCACTGTGAGGACTGATTTGATGTGTTAAAATAACACCTGGCATGGTGGGAACAGCACAAGCATTGCCTTCAGCCTCTGATTGTTTGAGACAGGGTCACCTTCAAGTTTTATGACATCTTCCATCGTGGTCACACATCCACCTTCCTCACACTGGCTACCCTTCCTAATATTGGATATAATGAAGCAATACCAGCATTTTCCTAGGCATCTCAGGTTGGAGCCATCAGAGGAGACAAAAACAAGATAGGCTTGGGGTCCTTAACAATTATGAATGGTAAGCGGGAAAGCCAGTGACATGGAAGGAGTTGCTAGCGAGCGAGGAGGAGATCAGTCCACTGTGTTCACCAGCCATACTGAAAAACAGAATTCTGGAAGATAAGCAGTCAGTGCTCTTAAATACTGCTGAGAAGAGAAAGGAGGTGATGTGGACGTGCACAACTGAATTAGAAGGTCAGGGGCCTTTGTAAGATAGCTCAGAGTGGGCTCGGGCAGAATGGTTGATGAGGAGATGAAGTAAGTGGGTGTGTGGGGCAGTGTTCTTTACAGCCAAGAGAACTTGGGCAACCGCCATGGAAAGACATCAGGTGATAGCTTCCGCAGCCTCGCTATTGTTTGGTGGTTCTGATGACAGTGGTGTTTTTGTGTGTACACGTCTCCTTTCTCTCCCATTGTTTCTGTTTACTACTACCACCCAAATTAACAATGGCCACATCTTGCCTGATTTAATTATAGCTAGTTCCTGGATGATCAGTCCCTTCAATTTGCATCTTCATCTGACTTTCTCTCCAGCACATACCACCATGGGTTATTTTTACATCATACTATCACGTCTCCTTTGCTTGTGAACTTACCAGCATTTCCTGCCGGCTTACTACTTTTCTGTCTACCACAGTGTGAAGGAAACAAGATTTTTGATGCTGTTCTAAGGTCTCTGGATGGAAGTGTCTTGCTTTTGCATAAGTGATGCTGGCAATCTTGCCAATGAAGCCAGACAATCTGACACAAGGTGTAAAAATGGTTACTTAGAGCTGGTGTGGTGGTGCATGCCTGTAATCCTAGCATTTGGGTAGCTGAGGCAGGAGAATCACTGCAAATTGAAGGTCAGCTTGAAATACATAGTAAGTTCCAGGCTAGCCTGGGCTAACTAGTGAGACCCCCATCATAAACAAAAAATTCTTTGAGCAGGAAGAATAGAGCTTCTAGAAGACAATAGTAAAAACCCAGACAAGAGCCAGCAAGCAGTGTGATTATTAAAGCCATTTTTCATTTTCCTACTTTATAGTTCTTAGCATGTAATTATATCTTGTTCTCTAAGATTTAAAAAAGAGAAAGATTGGACGTAATTCAGTCTCCCTGAATTGAATACACTCTGTGCTTGTTATATCATCTCATACCTACCATTTTGTCTGAGTGCTTGTGCCCTTGACTTCTGGGATGACTTGCAAGCCAACATCTTTCTCAACTTGTGTGAGGGTATAATTTTTATCTAGGTAAGAAGTACACTCAATGTAGGCATCTTTCACACTAGAAGCATTCTGGTCATTGAACATCACGGGCGTCCCAAATTCACATCGTTTTCTAGAAATCATGTATGTTATCTGCAACACACACAAGAAACAAAGATAACCCAATTGAAGTCCATGGAGAAAAATGGATGAGTGGCACAGCATTGGTAGTCCCAGACCCTCTCAGACTGCTTTGGACTCTTGCTGTGCCTCTCCAGCTCCATGTGGCCCTTGTCCTCACAGCCTGCAGCCATTATTCCTCAGTGAAGCCATGTTCACCATGACTGAGGCCTCTTTGCCTAGAGGACAAGATATGGCAGGGAGTTTACATCTACAGTAGTAGATTGGTAGGAGGCATGTGGAAGTCCATCTTCTATTTGGGATAACCCTGAGTATAATTTGTATTCCTGAGTTCTTCTAAAGACTCTGGAGAAAGCCTTCCTTCAAGAGACTATGCCAAACTTGTTCCCTTGGAAGACTTCCATCCTTCCTGTCCAGCACCTTCCTAAGCCATTTGCACACAATCTTCCCCTCAGGGGGTTGCTCTGGGAGCGAACACCACTGCATTCACTTCCAACTGCTCTTATAACCCACTGCCACAACCAAGGTGGCTTAAAATGTGGGATTCTGTCTTTGCAGCTGTGGAGGAGAGACATCTGAACTTGTCTGGAGGATTCCTGCTGAGGGGCAATGGAGAACTCGACCTTGATCCTCCCTTACACTTGCTCCAGTTGGCAGTCTTCATTGCTTCTTGATCATAGATGTATTCTCCCTTAGGTCTCTGCTGTCTTTCAGAAAGCACTTGTTCTGAAGATTGAACCAAGGGCTTTGAGGGCTAAAGGTTCAGTCTCCTTCATATGGCATCCTTGACAACATCTACACATGATCAACTTTTCGTAAGAACACTGAGTGACCTCATTAAAGCTAATTATATTTGCAAAGACCCTCTCTCCATACCAGTCACGTCACACTCTTGGGTACCAGGGGTTAAGAGACTTTAAGATATCCTTTTTTGGGGGAACAGATTCAATCAATTGGCACCTGCCAAAGAGAAAGACCATTTTGCTCCAAGAAAAAAAAAAAAAAACCCACACTCTCCAATAGCACATACAGCAAAGTTTAGGGTCTCTCAGGAAAGAACAATTTCCTGTTACAGGAAGGTAAAGACTCTGACCTTCTTTTTCGATTCCTTGACAGACTCTTCCTCAATTTCTTTCTCACTGCCCAAAGACACCCAGGGCTTCGAGACGGGCGGTTTGTAGATGTACACATCTTCCACAAGCTCCTTTTGTTCTTCTTGCTCCTCCGGTGCCTCTGTGGCCTAGGGCAGAACAAGAAGCACCCTAGAGCATATAGCCATTCACATGGTCCATGTGCATATCTCTCACAGTTGACTTGACTTTTATGTGGGTCCTTGAAGCACTTTCCATATTTTTATCACCTCATGTTTTCAGAAGTCAACTAAGCAAAAAAAAAAAAAAAAAAAAAAAGGTGGAGGAGGGATGAGAGAAGAATGAAGAATTAAAAAGGAAGACATCAGGATAGAGAAAGATGACAAGGCAAGATAAAGATGGGGGAGGAAGAGAAGAACACCCCACATAAGAAAACAGCATTTACTGCATGATTTTACAAATAATACAGATTGCAAAGTTTGATAGTTAAAATATAAAGCTCAGTTTCCCTGAGTTTATGAAGGGTTATTTGATAAGAGGAAAAAATATATATACACACATGTGCATATAGATATACATTATATACATCTGCATCTGCATATACAGATACAGATACATATACAGATACATATACATATACAGATACAGATACATATATGCACATGTGTGTGTTCTATTTGGGATAACCCTGAGGTATAATTTGTATCCCTGAGTTCCTCTACAGACTCAGGACAGACCTCACCATTCTGAAAGTGAGCTGGGCTCGGGGAACAGAGCCATGTCTAGGGCGTATGGATGTTGCAGAAGCACCACTCCTTCCAGCAGCCAGCAAACCAGGACTTTGGATTTACTTACATTTAAAAAGTTTTCCTTGCCCTCCTCTGTTCCAATGAGGTAAAAGTTGTGTCCATATTTGAAGTCTTTGTCATAAATGAGGATAAGCTCCTGCCCTGGATATTCCTGTGGGGTACATCAGCAGAGGGTGAGGCTCAGCGCTCATTCAGTTTGTGCAGGTGCCAGCATCAAACAGATATGGTCTCGAGTGTAGCTACAATGATAACCTGCCTACTAAACCCAAATTCCAAAATTAAATATAATATAAAAACATGAGCCGGGCGTGGTGGCGCACACCTTTAATCCCAGCACTTGGGAGGCAGAGACAAGTGAATCTCTCTGTGATCTAGGCCAGCCTGGTCTACAGAGTGAATCCAGGATAGCTAGGGCTGTACAGAGAAACCCTGTCTCGAAAAGCCAAAATAAATAAATAAATGAATAAAAAAATAAAAACATGATCATCCATGGAAATTTTACTGTGTGATTAAAAAAACAGATTTATTTATCTTCAATATATATATTTGTTTTATATATATGTGTGTGTGTGAGTGTTTGTGTATGTGTGTGTTTTGTTTGAATGTATTTATGATGGGGTGATGTTATGCATTCTAAATGTTAATTAATTGGTCCCAGAGGCCTGCTTGCTGTCTGTTACTTTCTCTGATTGGTTGAATAAATGCTGAGGCCTGAGATTGGGCAAAGACAGAGGTAGGCAGGACTAAGGTACAGACTTCTGAAGCACAGAGCATCTTGGATAGAAGTCTCCAGGAGCCAGTGGTAGAGGAGCCTCCAAGACAAGCAGCTGGAGCAGGAAGGAGGACACATGCCATGGGTGAGAAAAAAGAACCTCATTCCACGTGGCCAGGAACATCGGTAGAGCGTGGAAAATAACAACCCAAGGGAATATGTATAATATATGGGGTCGTATTTGGGTAATAGAATTATGAGCTAGCTTAGGTGGGCCAAGATTGCTCAATCCAGGCCAAAGCTTGTTAAAATCCATGTGGTCTCTGCATGCTCATTTACAATGGCGGGTTAAGGATTACCAGCTGCCAAATCAATTACTGATAATTTTTTTTTTTTTTTGGTTTTTCGAGACAGGGTTTCTCTGAATATCTCTGGCTGTCCTGGACTCGCTTTGTAGACCAGGCTGGCCTCGAACTCACAAAGATCCGCCTGCCTCTGCCTCCCAAGTGCTGGGATTAAAGGCGTGCGCCACCACTGCCCGGACAATTACTGATAATTTAAATACAAGTGAACAATTTAATTAAATACTTCTACATATTTATGTGCACCACATGCATGCTTCTTTTCCATGGCAGTCAGAAGAGAAAGCTGGATGCCCTGGAACTGGATTTAGCTGGTTGTGGGTCATCATGAGGATGATGGAAACCTCCTCTGAACGAGCAGCCAGTGCTCTGAACAGTCAACTCATCTCTCCAGCCCATTATCACATAGTTTTATTTCTAACAGAAAGAGGGAAACATTGGGCCTGGGAAAATGCGTCAGCTGGTGAAGTGTCTGCGTGTGAGCAGGAGGACCTGAGGTCAGGCCCTCAGTGTCCGTGCAGGACACAGTGCATCCTCTGTTTCTTCAGAGGTGTGGTCAGGGGAACACAGGAGGATTCTCAAAACTCATTGGCCGGCCAGCTCAGTCTGGCTGATGGATTCCAGGTTTGGTGATCGGCCCTGTCTAGAAAAATAGAGGAGTGCTGTTGAGGGAGATGCCTGAGGTTGCCCTCCGGTCTCCACAGAACAAGCACACACATGTACCTGCATTCACAGAGGGACCCACTCCAGTACATACCCACATACACATGCACATATGATGATGCACATACATGGACATGCACATGCATTAGAAAAAAATAGGGAAGCATGGGCATTGTTTGATGTTGTAGTCTATAAGCTAGGAGGAAAAGCAGGACCACAACTGTGAACTAAACATTTGAAAGGAGTGTAAGAAAAACTATTTTGAGGCAAGGTCTTCACTTTGTAGCTCAGAATGGCCTGGAGGTTGCTATTTATCCCATCCTAAGTTTGTGATCCTTTGGCCGCAGTCTCCCAAGTACCACCATGCCCAGCTAGATTCCTGTTGTTAAGTAACGGGGTAAGAATGAGCCTTTCACGTATGGTCCAACTACAGGATTCCCAGGGGGCTGAAAGCAAAGGGAGTGCCTGAATTGAATGCAAAACCTTCTTTAAGTGGTGTTGTATTCTGAGAAATTCTTAGTTAGGACTGAGAAAAAAGAGCTAGTTTGTATTTACCCGGACAATTTTTTTGACTGGGTGGAAGTCAGATATTGCAGCTCGGTTTTGCAAGTCTGCCAAGATATCTTCTTTTTTGATAAGCTTATAGATTTGTTCATCTGTCATATCTTCATCTGCTCGACAGCTGAATATTTCCTGGGTCTTGGTAGTCAATACTAATGGATAAATTTCTGGATGACCTGTAAAGATAAAGTGGAATGTGGTCATTAGATACAACTTAAAAAACTAGCAACAGGAAATGCGCAATTTGTTTAATTTAAAATACATTTCTTGGTTAAAAATTTGGGGCTGAGGGGGTTGGAGAGATGGCTCAGTGGTTAAGAGCACTGATTGTTCTTCCAAAGGACCCCAGTTCAAATCCCAGCACCCACATGGCAGTTCACAGCTCTCTGTAATTGCTAGGTGTGGTGGCGCACACCTTTAATCCAAGCACCCAGGAGGGAGAGGCAGGCAGATCTCTGTGAGTTCAAGGCCAGCCTAGTCTAGAGTGAATCCAGGACTGACAGGGCTACACAGAGAAACCCTGTCTCAAAAAACAAAAAAACAACAACAATAACAAAAAAAAAATGGGACTCGGAAGACACCCAAGTGCCTACCCTGACACCATGGCAGGCACCACTATGAATGAATGAATATGTGATGGAGATTGAGTGAGATGAAGTATGCATTGGAGAGATGGGCAAGAAAGTGAAGCTGAACAGTTCAGTTTATGCACTGTGGAGAGAGGCTGAACTGGAGACTCAATGATGGTGAGGAACATGTGGATATGAGGGACCTGCACAACCATCTGAGGCCATGGTGATGCCTGGGTCCAGGCTGCATGTCCAGGTTCATGGTTCTACCACAGAGGGGTCTGCTGTGCTGATGGCTGTGGCCTGGGTTGCCACCAAAGGCCATCTGGATGTCAGCAGTCTGGGCTGCTATCTGAGACCAGGTTGATGCCTGGGGGGCCAAACTGATCTGAGTGGCTCATGCTACCATCTGAGGCCATGGTCATGTCCTGGCTGAGGCTGCCACTGAGGACCATGTCTGGTTTGGTGATCCTGTTGTAGCTGGTGTCTGTGTCTTTGTCAGAGGCCAGAGTTACCAGCAAATGCCATGTGGATATCCGTGGTCTGGGCTGCGACCTGAGACCATGTGGATGTTTGTGGGTCGTGCTGCCACCAGGGGACATATTGATCTGAGTGGCCTGAGATGTCACCTGAGGCCATGGTGACATCTGGGCTCATGCTGTCACCAGGGGCCAAGTCTGGGTCCACGATCCTATCACAGCCAGGTTCTGTGTTGATGCCCAAGGCCTGTGTTACCACCAAAGGCCATGTGGATGTGTCTAGTTTGGGCTGCCACTTAAAGCCATGTTGATGTCCATGTGCTGAGCTGGCCCGGCCCCTTGCCTGGGCAGCATGGGAGAGCTGGCCCTGTCCCCTCAATGGCCGTGGCATTTGGGAGAGCTGGCCCTGGTGGCTCAGGTGCAGGAGAGATAGTGGGCTGACCAACTCAGCTTCCACCTGGGCCCAGATCCAGTGCTCTGAGTTGGCCTACCCGAACATCTACCCCATCTGTGAACTGCTGGAGTGTGTGAAGAGGGTGATCCTACAGATCTAAAGCTGTAGGATGTCCATGACACAGGGCAACAACAGAATAGCTGAGAGGAGTCCTGGTGAGGATCCAGTATTGATAGTGTAGCAGAAGCCAGGGGCCTCAAACCAGACCAATGACTCACTGCAATGAACATTTGCAAGTAAAGCTGTTTGGGCAAAAGGGTGTACTGTGTGACACACTGCGACACACTACAGCGTCCACCGTGAAAGTTTTGTTGTTGTTGCTTTATTTGCTGTTGTTATTAGATATTTTATTTTTTGTTTTGTTTTCTTTTGAGGGGTAGGTTGCAAGGGCAGAGGGCAGATATGAAGGGACAGGGAGATGTGTGGGATTGGGGTGCATGATGTGAAATTCACAAGGAAACAACAAAAAGTTAGAAAAAAAAGAGAGAGTTCATTGAGAAAGACCCAGAATGTGATGCCCACTCAGGAAGGATCACACCTCACATCAGTACCACACATGCAAAGTGAGTCAGTCACACCGTGGCCCCTGGGGGGACTGCACGGCTGCTATGGCTAATCTTTAGTGTCGACTTGACTGGACTGGGGACCACCCAGGACACAGGCCTCTGGAGAGATTTCACTGAGGAGGAAAGCTCCTTCCTGAAAGTGGGTGGCGCCGTCCATTCCATAGGATGGTCCTGGAGTGACTGAAAAGTGAAAAAGGAAAAGCATAGCTTGCTGTCACTCTTCATCTCTCTTTGCTTGTTGACCACAGATACGATGTGACCTGCCACCCCATCCACCTGGTGCCATGCCTTGCTCATCCTGATGTAGTGTATTCCTCAAACCACGAATGAAATGAAGCCTTTATTCCTCAAAAAAGAAATAACTAAAACTAGCAGATAAAACCGCTCTCTCTCTTTCTGACCAATGAGAACATTTTATATGGTGGTTTTGGCATTGTTGAAGAAAACCATGAATTTGGGACTTGTGGCTGCTGTGACTGTACATGGGCCAGATGACCCTGCTGGGACTGCACATCCCTCAGAAGCGTCACAATTTCAACGAAGACACTGGACAGGTGAGTTTTCTGGGACCCAGGATGGCCCAGGGCCTCAGGTCCTTGTGGTTTGGAGCCATTAGAGGTATTGCTCTAGGCCAAATAAGGGTGTGGAAACCCTTATCTCCATCCCTGTCCGGGGGCTCACAAGATGATTTGAGGTGGTTTCATTCCTTAAGACGTTTTTCATGCCCAATGCCCTGTGAGAACTTTCTAGAAGGATGTGAGTTAAGGAAATGGCACTGCCACATCTAAGACATATCGGAAGCCATGTCTTCTTCTTTGGGGATAAACACCCTGAGCATCCTTGCCACCATGGCACTGGGGCTTCTCAGCAGATGGTTCCAGAAGACCTTTCTACCTCTGCCCTCAAGGCCCCATCAAAGCCCTGAGGCATTGGCTGTCTTCTCTGCTGACTTCTCAGTGGTCTTCCTATGTTTGTGCCTCCATGTTATACCTCACCTCATAGTGACAGCCCTTCCCATGCTACCTTTTTTCTGTCTTTGATTTTTTTCTCTCAAAAATTTTATTTGGAAAGCTTTATGAAGATGCCCTGTGATAGCTCTCGATGATGAGGCCAAGGAATGGCATCATGCCTGTATCACGGGAGCATCTTTCTAAAACCTCAAGAAAGAAAGCCAGAAGTCAACTGCTGTTTGGTGTGAACACTGGCAATACAGTACTTCTGTCTTTGCCTTGTGCTCTAACCTGGTGATTCCTCAGGCAGATTTACCTTTCATTCCCTTAGTCCTCTCTATGCCAACGCCATCAGATTGGGGCTCCCCAACACCCTAGAGTAAAAGCCTTCCTTGCTGTTCAGAAAAAAGAAATTGAGACTCTAAATTTATTGTTCTTACATTTCAAGCAATTACATTCACTATAGACATTTTGAACCACAGACTGTAAAGATAGCTCAGTCATAACTCCTTTGCCTCGCAAACCTGAGTCCCATCTGCAGCAGCCACGTGAAAGGTGGGCTTGGTGGGACACCCTTGTAAATGCCAGCAATGCTGAGATGGGAGGTAGGGACAGGCAAGTCTCTGGAGCTCCTTGGCTAGGCAGCCTCATCTATCTGGAGAGGGACCCTGCCTCAAACAGAAATATAGCAGATGACTGAGGAACATATAACATCCAAAGGTGTCCTCTGACTTCTATATGCAAGTGCACATGTGCACATGCATGTACCTACTCATACACAAGCTGTCATGCACACACACAAAATCTTGAGCAAGATAAAAAGAAAATATCAGCCCCTTACTAATACCCTTCAAGAAACATCTTACTAACATTTTGTTCTATTTGTCCCATGTAGACCTTTTAAGAAATTCTAAATCTTACTTTTTAAAGATTTTATTGTTGCCTCACATGTATTTATTTCTACGATGACACCAAATAACATCTCTGAAACATTATTTTAATTTAATTTATTTCTGTAGCACAACCTTCGGTCACCTTCTTACTCGTGATTGCTCAGTTTTTCTCATTTGTTTCCAACTATTATGTAACTACTCTTACACATTTAAAAAGCTTATGAATTGTTCCTGTGTGACAAACCATTTTCTTGGGATAGTTTCAGAAGTGAAGGACTGGCCTAAAGGTATGGTGGTTTCCTTTTAGGTTCTTTCAACTTTCCGGCCTTCTTGTTTCTTCCTCTCACCCCCAGACCAGTCCCAAGCAGTGGCATGTCCTGGATGAGAGGGTGCCACAGGACAAGGGAGCCCTTTGCCAGCCGCCAACCTTCAGTCAAGATTTCTTCCGGTTTCTTATCCTCGTGAACATCATTAGCTTCTGTCAAGCCGCTCTCCGTCTCCCTGCAGCATATTCAGTCATCTCGGCGTCCCTGGGGTCCCAGGGCCTACCCTCCCCTTCTCCATCTCTCATTCTCCTACACTCTCTCCATGTTTCTTCCAGGTGCTGCGCATAGAAACTGGCGTGTGTGGCCTCAGGTTGGAATTCTGTGCTTAATTTCCGGCAGAAGTATCCTGCCCCCTAGTGGCCTACGGGGTAATTATTTAGGTAATTTGAGGGTCTTAAATTTATGCAGAACTCCAATTCTGTATAGGAATATATTCTAAACTGCAGCAATAATCATTTGGAACACAAATTGTTTATGAGTACAGCACAAATCCATTTTTATCGCCCTCAGAAATATCAACAATAACATATTTAATCACTGGCTTTTCAGTTAACCAAGATCCTTGGTAAGTGATGGAAACATACGGTGAATGGTGATTTCTACATAGAATACCCAGGAAAGGCTCTGAGGTTTCCTTAGGAAGCTTCTGGGAGGAACTGTGGAATCCTTTCCACCAGGGTGGAAAAACAGCAGACTCCATACTAACACAGGTGTTCAGAAAGGCAGGAAGCTGTCGGCCTCCCAAGAAACTGGAAAGAGAGATGAAAAATTGTGTTCTCTCTTTAAAACTGTAATTTATTTTTTAAAGGTCTTTTGGGACAGAGCCTGCGATCATTAGCTTTGTTAACTCAATTGGACCTAGAGTCACCTGGGAAAGATTATCTACTGTAGGCTGGCCTTATGGGCATGTCTATAGGGGATGGTCCTAATTAATTCATATACCATTCCCTAGGTGTGTGTGTGTGTGTGTGTGTGTGTGTGTGTGTGTGTGTGTGTGTGGTGACTTGATGAAGGAGAAACCCAGCTGAGTGCAAGCAAGGATTCATGCATTTATTACTATCTGGTCTTGACTGTGATTTTGAAGGAAGTAGCTGTTTGAAGTTCCTGCCTTTTCTTCCTCTTCAATGAAGGACTAGCCTGGAATGGTGAGCCAAATGACCCTGCCTCCCCTATGCTGCTTTTGTGTCTGGTTATTTTATCATGGCCACAAAAATAAAATTTGGAACAGGGCCTCATGCTGTGAAATCCCATGCTGTCCTAGTACTCACTATGTAAACGAGGCTGGCCTTGAATTTGAGGTGATCCCTCTGCCTCAAAATTGTGTTTCACATTTCCTGTTCCCACTAGACACACACTTCAGATTCTACCAGCTTGGCATTTTAATACAAACTGTCCATTTTCACTAACTGGACCTTTTAAAGGCAATTTAAAAATAGGATTTAATACTTTCATATGTAGAAGTTAGAAAACATTATAGGCTATTTGCAGCTGGGGTAGGCAGTCAATGGTTACTGTGAACAAGAGACAGCTGATACAATGTGTATCCTCTGTAGTCTAGCGCCTTCATGATAACAGACTGAACCGAGCAAGACCTGAGGATTCTGTCACCCTACAGGGTCTGTGGTGAGATTTAACAAGAATGGCTACTCCTCAGGTTTTAAGGCCTGCGCTGGCTGAGGGCAGCAGCATCAGGACCTGAGCTTTGAGGCTGTGGAGATCAGCAGCCAGAGGCACTCACGTGAGCTCAGAGGTCGGTGGGATGTTGCTTGCTCCCAAGAGACTGAGGAAGGTCCAGGGGCACAGGAGGATGCTGGGACTTCACTCAGGTGTCAGCTGCAGGGCTGTTGGCCATGAGCTCAATAAAAATGAACTGGCACCAGATGAAAACTGCCTTACAGCTGAAAGATAGTTCACTCTTCTGAAAGTAATAATTTGCAGGCTTCCAACAAAAGATATTTCAATGATCTCATGATAGATTAGAAATTATTATTGGGTATGTGTGCCCTATACATGTGTGGGCATGAGTGTATAGTAGTGTATGATGTACATAGGTGTGTGTGGGTGCACAGCAGTGTGTGATGTATGTGTGTGTGGGGGGTATACAGCATGTATGCTGTATGTATGTAGGCATGGGTACACAGTGCGTTGGTGGTTAGAAAACAACTGTGGAGTTGGTATCCTCCCTCTACTTTATTATATATATATGTGTAAATATATGTGTATATATACATATATATGTATATATATATATATATATTTAGGTTTTTCGAGACAGGGTTTCTCTGTGTAACAGTTCTGGCTATCCTGGACTCACTCTGTAGACCAGGCTGGCCTCGAACTCACAGAGATCCGCCTGCCTCTGCCTCCCAAGTGCTGGGATTAAAAACGTGTGTCCCCACGCCCAGCTATTTTATAATTTTTGATGTTTTAAAGATTATTTATTTTTATTTTATGTGTTCAGGTGTTTTGCATGTACAGCATGATGCACATTACATGCATGCAGTGCCTGTAGAGGCCACAAGAGGGCATCAGATCCCCTGGAACTGGAATTACAGATGGTTGTGAGCCACCATGCAAGTGCTGGTAATCAAACCCAGGTCTTTTGGAAGACCAAAAGACTGTTGGCGCTCGTAAACACTGAGCCGTCTCTCCAGTCTCTCCTGTCACCTTTATTGGGATTCTGGGGATCAAACTCAGGTTGTCAGGCTTATCTGGAAAGCACTGTATCTACAGAGCCGTATCCCTAGCCCTTAATAATCTATATCTCAATAGAATTCTTTTTTAAAGGACTGCATTATCTAAACCTATTTCTCAGTTTAAGTTCTGCTTTCTGTTCTTATTCTTTACTTTAAAAATTCCAGGCTAAGTGCAGGGATGCAAACCAAGCACTTGGGGGAGGCTGAGGCAGGCAGATCCAAAGTTTGGGGCTTGTTTGGGATACATAGTAAGACTCTAAACAACACGTTCTAAGTGTTAATTTCACTCACCCATGCTCTCCATGTTCACTGGTTCCTCTTCTTCAGGAACTAAAACACAATGAGATATCAAATTCACATTTTTAATCAGATCATCTCACTGTTATAATACTGTAAAACATTGAAACATAAAATACAAATTAAAATATGGACTGGAGAATTCAGCTACCATGTGACTAGTTACAGAAGCGGCAGGTAACTGTCTTTCTCAGAGTCACCTTCAGGGATGTGTGTGCTGGGGCATTGTAGTGAAATGAATGGGGAAAGGTTAACTTCTGAACATTTAATACTGCAGTGTCTGACTTTAGAATAGCAAAAGTATTTAATTTTACTTGACCAGTAAAGCCACAGTACATATTACATAATACATAACAACACATGATAACACACATACAAGAAATGTCTATAAAATCCCACTAAACAAGCAAACAAACATAAGAAAACAATCCTACCAACTAATGATTGCTTCATCTTCTTTTTGCCACTCTGGTCCTTTTTCTGGACTTTGGGGCCCTTTTGTGCTTTCGGTGCCATGGCTCTGATGTAGGCTGCCAAAAGAGATATCACTGTTCAATCCCACCTTACTATTTCAGGTATGAAGCATTCTTATTTAGTGAAACATGCTTTCTAGGTTTGAGACAGGACTAGATCAACAACGCATTTTCAATAGGAACTCGCGTACTAAAGGTTCTGATGCAACAAGGTGATCGCTGAGATCCTGTTTCTATGGAGTTGTTGGCGGAGGTGCCGCATCACTGCCCCTGCTTCTTTGGGTTCCTGTTCCCTGCACCTGCCCAGTGCTGCCTCATAGTTTGTCTCGTCTCAAGTGTCCCAGCTGCATGGATGAATCCACACGAAGAGTCAGGCCCACGGCCCACATATCTGTATAGAATTCTAAACTGTGAGTCCACAACATGCACACCTGAATGTAATTTTTGAATGAATATAACTTAAGGCATACTTCTATCTTAGCATATGAGCATGTGACCATTATGGCCTTATTTGTGCCACTCTAGGCACCTTGACAGGATATAGCACTGGACAAGGTCACCCCTATGACATTAAATCCCTGTCAAGATGCCCACCATGGACTCACCCTATTAAATGGTTAAAAGTGTGATTTCAGAATCATGTAGAGAGGCCAGAACTATGAGTAGAGCACTTGGGAGGCTGAAGCAGGAGTATTGCCGAGCATCAGCGGCCGGCCTGGGCTACAGCATGAGGCCTGAGATTTCATGAGTCTATTTCAGGGTTTTAAAAAATCTCTACTTTTTAGCTGAATGGTCCTGAGCCAACTACAGACATTCTTAGTCTCTGTTTATTTGTTCAGTGACATAATAAAGTCTACCTCACAAGGTAGCTGTGAAGGCTCAACAAAAATAACACGAATTGCACCATTATCTGAGGTCTGTCACCTCAGAGAGGTGTGTCTCATTTTATCAAATCAAAAGCAACACAGAGCTGATGGCTAAGCATTGCCAGTTTTTGTTATTATTGTTTTCCTAGTCCCTTCATTACAAAACCTTAACCAGAGTATGGGTGTCTGTGTGTGTGGCCTATACTTTCTTGCATGTGTATATGCATACATGCATGAGGTGGAGGAAGGGGCGCAGCATGTGTTTATGTGTTTGCCTGTGTTTGTGTGGCACTCAGAGGAAAGCTCTGTGGACTCATTTCTCTTCCTCTGCCTTTATGTGGGCTCTGGGGATTGGGCTTAGCTCGTCATACTTGCACAAGCAGGTACCTCTCTTGACAAGCCTTGAAAGTCCAAAGTGCATGTTTTTAAATAGTGATAATTATAAATCACACTTACAGGTGTCCATGCCAGGCAGTTCGAAGTATTTCATGTGCATTTTAAATTCAATGATTTTTTTTTTGAGACAGGATTTCTCTATTTGCCTACCAACACTGGCTTTGAATTTAAGATATTTCTGCCCCAGCTTTTCTGTGAACTTAATCCTAGTCACATTTTATTAATTGCTGTGTTTCATATTATATTTTGTAATTAGGATTTCTAGTGCTGTGATGAAACACCATGACCAAAAGCAAGTTGGGGAGGAAAGGGTTTGTTTGATTTACAATTCCACAGCATAATCTGAAACTGCAATTTAATTATCAATTGTATTTATTAATAAGTGTAAACTGTAAGATTAGGCCGGCGGAGCAGTCCATGGCCTGGCAGAGCAGCCAGCAGGCCTGGGGGGATATCAGCCGATGGGCCTGGCCTGCCTTAACCGGTGGCCTGATTTATCCTGGGGAAAGAGCCCTGGACCAAGGGTGGCCTACACCATCTGTAACCTAAACTCTGTTAAGTAATAGAGTTGTTATATTAGGCCTGTAGAATTACCCGCAGCTTTGTGGGAGATTCTCTGGTAGAATAAACTAATCCTCTGTGTAAAGTGCAGGGTTCCTGTTCTAATCTCAGGAAGTCCCGCCTTCCTATACTCTTTCTGCCCAGCTAATTGGCCATCAGCAACTTTTATTAACCAATCAGGAGAATGCCTCAGAATGGGCAGTAACCAGATCTCAGCATTGAAATCAGCCTATCAGAAGCAATGCCATTAGACCTTCCCCCAACATCAATCCATCATTGAATGAAGTCAGGGCAGGAACTCAAATTGGGCAGGAACCTGGAGGCAGGAGCTGATGCAGAGGCCATGGAGGGATGCTGCTTACTGCCTTGCCTCACATGGCTTGCTCAGCCTGCTTTCTGATAGAACCCAGGAACACCAGCCCAGGGATGGCAGCACCCACAGTGGGCTGGGCCTTCCCACATTAGTCACTAATTTAAAAAATGTCCTACAGCTGGATTTTATTGAGAGATTTTTCTGTATTGGGGCTTCTTCCCTTCAGATGACTCTGGCTTGTGTCAAGTTGACATAGAACTATTTCAGAACACAAATAGAACCATTTAAAACAATGGTCTTTGTCAATAAAGGTACATTTTATGCTTTGATCAACATTTTATGATTCTGACATTGTTTTAGAAATTTCCATTCTGTCTCCCTTCTTCCCCCTACCCCTGTGTCTGTGCAAGGGCATGTTTGTGTGTGCCACAGAACAACTTCGGATGTCATACCTGTCTACCTAGTGTTATTTTTGAGACAGGGTCTCTCACTGTCCTGGAGTTCACCAAGCAGGCTAAGCTGGCTGACCATCAAGCACCCAGAGTCTTCCTGTCTCTGCTTCAGAAGTGCTGAGATTACAAGCATGTGCTACTACACCTTGGTTTTTTGTTTGTTTGTTTGTTTGTTTTGTTTTGTTTGTTTGCCAAGCAGTGGTGGCACATGCCTTTAAACCCAGCCCTCCAGAGGCAGAAGCAAGTGGATCTCTGAGTTCAAGTCCAACCTGGACTACAGAGTGAGTTCCAGGACAGCCAGGGCTACACAGAGAAACTTGTCTTGGAAACAAACAAAACCTGAAAAACAAATTTCCTTTTAGATTTACTATTTATTTATTTATTTATTTGGTTTTTCGAGACAGGGTTTCTCTGAATATCTCTGGCTGTCCTGGACTCGCTTTGTAGACCAGGCTGGCCTTGAACTCACAAAGATCCGCCTGCCTCTGCCTCCCAAGTGCTGGGATTAAAGGCGTGCGTCACCACCGCCCGGCTTTTATATTTACTATTTATTTTATCTTACGTGTCTGTGTGTTTTTGTGTGTTTTACTTGCAGGTACATATGTGCACCATATCCATGCCTGGGTTTGTGGTGTTCAGGAATCAGATCCCTTGGCACTGGAGTTACCAATGATTGTGGGCCACCACGTGATGCTGGGTCCTGTACAAGGGGATCAAGAGATCTTAGCCACTGAGCCATCCCTCCAGTCTCTTCACCCTGCTTTTAAACTTGACTTTTGGTGATCAAATTCAGGTGCTCACAGCTGCATGGAAGGCACTTAGCCAACAGAATTAGCTCCTCAGCCTTTAACTTTTTACTTAAAATTTTTTACTTAAATAAATTTTTAAAAAGTACATTTTATTTATTTACTTTTGTATGGGTGTGTGCTTGTGGAGGGCAAGGACAACTTGTTGGAGTTGGTTCTCCCCTTCCACCATGTGTGAGGCCTTGGTATCAAGCTCAGGTCATCAGGCTTGGTGGCAAGAACCTTTATCTACTGAGCCTTCTCACTGGCCCAAATTTCTAATCTTTAATTAGTCTGCATTAAATGGCTGTCTTAGCTTTTCAGACTGAGTGTTCTCCATCTCATTGTCCAGAATCATAAATTCAAACCGTGGACTTCATTCTCTTTTGGAAGATTTCTCATCAGGATACTCCTCTCTGTTTTCTATTCCAATTTCTTTTGGCTAAAAATATTCAACAGCATTGTAAACACCACCCAGATTTATACAGCCGCAGGATAGGCAATTACACAGGTACACACACACACACACACACACACACTCTACCACTATTTCTGTTCAATGTATATTTTATACAATGAATACTATTATTTATATATGCATAAAATGATCAAATTTCTTCCCTATACAAAGACATTCTCTTCCAATATAAGATTGTTGTTACTTGAAGTGCAAATTTCCCAAGCCCCTTCTTCTTCCAAGAGTAAGATTTTGCAATTTTAGAAGCATTTATCAAAAGATAATGTTGCGCTGGTGTTTTGCTTTCTCAACCAGCCCGAGTCAAGTCAGTCGTGTGCTGGCACATTCCAGTGGTGCTGTGAGGAGCTGACCCAGGCTCAAACACATGGCTGCCTGAGGGGTTAACTGCTGTGGATTAACTCAGCGTTCAGTTTACAGTACTTTGAGGAGAAAGGTCGTGCTGAGCACCAATTAGGTCCTAGAGATGCTAATCACTTGGGGAATGTGACAAGAACCCTTCTTCAATGAGTTCATGCTCTATTCATCTTCCTGGTTAGCCCACTCCCATCTCCCAGCGATTTGCTCCAGTGCACATTAATTTTCTACCGTGTAGATGAGTAACCAGGATCACGTCATTCTCATATTAGTTTATGCATAATTTATTGCATGCCAGGCAATGCGAGAGCAAGAACAAGACTGTATCTGCTCTCTGTTCCCAACATTCTTAGATCGCCGTTAACTGCTCTCTCATAGCTGTTTTTGTCTCAATGGTTTGTGCTGGAAGTTTTTTGAAAGCAGTGAAAAAAGTATTTCCCTATTTTGTAGACTTGACCGCTACTAGCACATTCAAAGAGGCTTCCAGACACCCTTGAAATGGTAATGAGATAACTTAGTTTTCCCATGCCTCCTTTTCCATTCTGAACCGCACTTACCTGGAATCACTAAAGGGAAAAGAAAGCAGCCTCTACGCAGTTCCCGGGAGAAAAGCTCCTTCGAGGGTTGGAGATGGGTGCTTAACTCTTCTCGCTCAGAAAAATAAATCTCAAATCTCCAGGAACAGCTGCCCGGCGGGTGTTGCTAGGACGCGTCCGTTGCTAAGAGGGGGGGGAGTCCCTTATGCTGAGATTGACAGAAACCCCTTCACCAATAGCATATCTGCTTTCACCGTTTATTTCATACAAGGCTTGTGATTGGTTGTCATGCTGTGACGTAACCCGGGAAAGCAGGCAGCTTCTAAACATCAGGGAAAGAGCTTGCGATTTAGGTCTGTTCTTGGCAGTGGTCCTGCTTGGCCCCCCCCCCCCCGTCCCTCTGCCTCGCCTTCACCGCATTTACTCAAAGGGGAGTCCTTGTGGGGTGGGGCTGGGCAGCTCCTAGGCCAGCCACCTGACTTCCCTGTTGCTGTGAGCAGCATGCACCCTGGGTAAAATTTGTCTATGGAGTGGAAGTTGCATTTGGTTTGTCCTGGACATTCCTGACTCCTGCGATACATCTTTTTGTTTTTTTCCAAAGTAACTTTGTTTTACTCATGCCGGAAGTACAAGTCTTAGAGGGAAAGCGTGACTTCCTGTTGGTTGGTACGATCATTTCATCTGACTATGGGCCCTCTGGGATTGTTAGGGCGAAGCTCATCTCTCCAGACTTTCCTTCCTTTCTTTAAAAACACAATTTACAACTGCTGATTTGTAACCTGGAAAATTTATTGAAGTAATGCAGTTGACCACACAATTGGTTTGTTTGAGACAAGATCTCACTGCCCTAGAACTCCTTCTGTATGTATGTATGTATGGATGGATGGGTGGATGGGCCACCCATGGTACAAGTCCGTGCTTTCCATGGTTGCTGTTTTTTATATGTGGGAACACTGGGGTTACAGATGTGCACTTCTACACCCAGCTTTACATGAGTCCCGGGGACCACACAGGCCCTAACACTTGCAAAAGGCATAGGTCTCTGAGCCATCTCTCTTTTAGTCCCATCTTTCAGATATCTTTCAGATTCCTCCCCTGGGTAGCAGCATCCATTCCTGTTCTACTGCCAACAGCCAACCTGTTCCTAAGTCTTACCATTCTCCTCCCTGAATTTGTCTCTGATAATATATCTCCTCTAAGCTGTTTTCTGCTTTTCCCTTATTTCAGATTGCATCATCTGTCACCTAGCTAGTAACAACAGCACCTGGACACAGTCCATCTTCTTCCCTCTAATTCATTTTTTAAGTTGCCGAGGAGTGATCTGAATCAGGGATTCAGGCCTGATATCACCCTCTTTGCACTTCCCCCGTCATGTGTAAAAACTTGCATGAAACTCTGAATGTGGCCTGAAATACCGCTGGCAAGTGCCAATGCCTTTATTATTCCATTTCATTCTTCATGTCTACCCCATACTCACAATGAAACCTGGGTTTAGTCCAGCACTTTGATCCACCTCTAGGGACCTACGTGTATGAAAGCTCAGGGGTAAAGGACTGGCAGTAGCCTGAGGGTATGAGCACTTGCCATACCAAGTTCAGATCCAAGAACCCCTTCAAAGCTGGGCATGTTCCAGTGCTTGGACAGGGAGCTGAAGACAGGAGACTTGAGGTTCTCCTCTGCTGTTCACATGGACACTTGGTGTACGATCCATTCGCACAAAGATGAAATGTTTTTGGGAGTTTGGCCTTCTGTCCCACGATATATTCGTGCTTATGCCAAATTTAAAATGTGTAAAGCCATTGTTGACTAAAATAGATATAAAGTCGAATGAAAATGAAGCAAAAGGCAGCCAAGACACGCTCATCACTTGGTTTTCTGCAGTGTTGACATCCTGTCTCAGGAGACAGCATGTCCCCAGTGGCTGCTGCTGGCTCCCCAAGGATGCCTCTTCATCTTGGAACCATGGTGTTGCTTCTGTGTCTGCCCCAGTCTGTGTACCTTTCTCCATCTTCACGGCTTCACAAGGCCCTTCGTCTTTCAGGGCTCGGCTCAAATGTCATCTCTACAAAGCCGCAGAAGCACACAGAAGGATCAGTCACTCTTCCTTCCTTTTCTATTTGAGTATCACGTTGTGTAGCTGTGGCCACTTTACGCAGCATCTCCATTCTTGATTTTAAGGCTGGAGTAATTGATATTAAATTGATATCATCCAACACAGCTACTGATGGATTCATATATATGTTATATATACACATATACATAATATAATATATATGTATATAATAAACAATGTGCACATTATATACATTATATGTTATATGTGAATGTGTATATATATATAATTGCTTATTCTGGAAAATAAATACAAGAGATATCAACAAAGGCTTTTAAAAAATTCCTCCAAATGATATATTTTCCTTTAAAAAATTTCCTCATGCTAATATCCATAATTTACAAAGCACTCAAGAAATTAAATGCCAAGAAACCAAATAATCCAAACAAAACATGGTGAACAGAGCTAAACAGAGAATTCACAAAGGAGGAATCCCTAATGGCTGAGGGACACTTGAAGAAATGCCCAACATCCTTAATCATCAGAGAAATGCAACTCAAGACAACTCTGAGATTCCATCTCACACCTGTCAGAATGGCTAAGATAAAAAATTCAAATGACATCACATGCTGGTGAGGTTGTGGAGAAAGGGGAACATTCCTCCATTGCTGGTGGGAATGCAGGCTTGTGCAACCACTATGGAGGTCAGTCTGGTGATATCTTAGAAAACTTGGAATACCTCTACCTCAAGACCCAGCCATACCACTTCTGGGTATCCACCCAAATGATTCCTCACCAAACCAAAAGGACATATCCTAATCTATGTTCATAGCAGCCTTATTTGTAATAGCTAGAAACTGGAAACAACACAGATATTCCTCAACTGACAAATGTATTTAAAAAAAAACTGTGGTACATTTACACAATGGAATACTACAGAATATCAGATATCAGAAACAAGGAAATCATGCAATTTGCAGCCAAATGGATGGAACTAGAAAAACTCATCCTGAGTGAGCTAACCCAGACTCAGAGAGATGCACATGGCATCTATTCACTTATAATTGGATTTTAGTCATATAGTACAGGATAACTATCCTACAACCAACACACCAAAAGGAACAGGAATATAGACTTTGTTACCTGTTAGTGAGATACTTTACCCTAGTGGTGCTTCCATATAGGCCCCCAGTACATGAAGAAGCTCTTGGCCCTCATATGACTCCTGAACTGGGTGGGGGAGGACTGATATGTAGGGACACCCCACTCCAGAGGAGTAGGATAGGAGGGAGAGGGGGTAGAGGGTAGGAAGGTAGGACCAGGAGGGGTGGAAAGAGGACACTGTGATGGAGATGTAATTTGAAGTAATAAATAAACATGAAATTTAAAAAATTTCCCCACAATACTGTTAGATTTCAGGATGATTGTAAGCTTGTGATTTGGTTGAGACACCGGGCTTGTTGTCATCTTTCCTTTAGACACACCCAAGGAATGAGTCATAAGTCATAGTACCAAGACAGCAAAAAACAAAAAAGAGAAAGAAATAGGAAGTTTTTACTGATTTCTTCATGTTGCAAATTCATGATTGACATCATCCATTTTTTAGTGGGAGGGGCCAGAAGACTGGCCTCCAGGGTGACTGGTGAACATGAACACTTATGCACTCTTAGGGGACATGGAATAAATCTGTCTCAAATTTGAAGATATTCAAAATTAGTTTTAGTTTTGTTAGTTAAGTGATAATGTAGTGAGTCAAGAAGTTACAAGGGAAAATAACACCTAGGGAAATTTCAAATTGAGTTTACTATAGAAAATCTGATAAGTCAGAGATAAGATTGAGTTTTACTAATTCTTGGGATAGGAATGTATTAAAACCAATTGTGAGAATGTTTTTGTTTAATCCCAGGTGGGCTGCTTAAGAAACAGGTGTAAAGTATTAACAGTCTCATGAGCTAGCAGGGGCCTGGCTTAACCAGCTAAGTATGTTTAACTCTGAGGACTTGGGAGAGAGGAATAAAAAGCCAGAGGCCCAAAGAGAAGGGGGCTCTACAAAGGAGGGAAAAAATTCCAGAGCCCCAAGGAGAAGGGGGCTACAAAGAGAAAAGAGAGAAGGAGCTCCACAAAGAAGTAAGAGTAAAGCTCTATAAAGACAAGGGCTACAAGGAAGAAAGTGGTTGCTGCTCTCCCAGATGCTGGTGCTCCCCAAAACTGCTGCTTGTTCTTCCTGCTGCTGTTTCATTGCTTTCTTGACTTCTACTGAGACTGGTATTGCGTCCAAATTAGGTCATTGGGTTCTTTGGCGGGTAATACCAGTCTCAGTAGAAGTCCAGCAAACCAGGAGACAGCAGCAGGAAGAACAAGCAGCAGTTTGGGGGAGCACCAGCACTTGGGAGAGCAGCAACCGCTTTCTACCTTGTAGCCCTTTCTCTGTAGAGCCTCTTTGTAGAGCCTCTTCTGTTTTTTAAAGACCTCTGGATGGAGGTCTGTGAATAGGCATCTTTGTACTGTTAATCTGCATTAGTGTGACTGAGAGAGAGGACAGGTGAATGGGAAAGGAGTATCCTTGAGCTCTGAATTTCTAAGATTACCTCTAGGTTCCTGGGAAACTGTCTCAGCCTATGACAGAGGGAAGAGAGGAACATTTCCCCATTCCCCAGGAAATTCTCAGCCTGAGAAATGAGAAAATCAGACAGAGAGGCCTGGCCTCAGGATAAAGCGGTAGGTATTGATGGAAAGCTATTGATGAATACAGTGTGTACGTACAAATACCTGTGTGTGCAAGTTCCTGTGTGTACAGGTGCATGTGTGTGTATGCATGTGTGCATGCATGTATGTGTGT